>CAJNDS010001957.1:390087-678809 GCA_905221605.1 Symbiodinium natans
GTGTCTGTGTGTCTGCGTGTCTGCGTGTCTGCGTGTCTGCGTGTCTGCGTGTCTGCGTGTCTGCGTGTCTGTGTGTCTGTGTGTCTGTGTGTCTGTGTGTCTGTGTGTCTGTGTGTCTGTGTGTTTGTGTGTCTGTGTGTCTGTGTGTCTGTGTGTCTGTGTGTCTGTGTGGGTGGGTGTGTGGGTGTGAGGGTGTGTGGGTGTGTGGGTGTGTGGGTGTGTGGATGTGTGGGCGTGTGGGTGTGTGTGTGTGTATGTACACGAAAGTGAATGCGCGTCTGTGTACAAATGTTTGTGTGCGCGTGGGCAAGCAGGCGCGCGTGCGCGAGCGTGCGCGCAAACTGTGCGTGCTTGTGCAACTTGACATGTTTTTGTTTACTTATTTGTTTTGTTCCGTTGCGTGCGGGCGGGCGGGCGGGCGTGCTTGTGTGCTTGGTGTTGATGGCCGGTTGCTGCTCGAGCGGTGCGTCCATGACCGGCAGTTCGTCCAAGCCGTCGACTTTGTCCAACATGGTCGGATCTGCCAGCATCACTGGAGAGTTCACCACCTGCATCCAGATTTTGGATGAGTTTGGCAGCCCTTCTGAAAACAATCCGGCAGCTGGCGCCTCTCGCAAATAGCAACACCAACTGAAGCCTTAGGGCCGTCACAGAGTTTCACATGTCTTCACATGGAAGGAACCTGCTGTGACTTCAAGGAAACCGGGAAGATGGTCAAAACAAGGGACAACTGGAAACTTCCATGTTGTGCAGGTTCAGGTCGGACTCGTCAAAGTCGCGTCGATCCGAAATGGTAGTCTGCCCTGCACTTGCAGAGCCACGATTGTACAAGAAATGGCAAAGAGTTTTCCACAAATGTTGCTGTGCCTGGAACATCGGCCCACACAGAAACAGTAGAGTCGCCACCTTCACATCTCGAACTACACGAACCACGTGCCACGACATGCCACAGCTATTCCCCTGAAACTTTACTTTTCTGGCAAGTTTTGGATTGGGCATGGGCGTTTTTTTTTTTTTTATCATTCTCGGGGTGTTTTCCCTTATTCTCTGTCGGTGATGGTTTTTTTCTTATTCTGCCGGTTCGTTTTTCGGGCCTCAGGGCCCGCCATCCTAATCCGATGGTGTTTAATTTCATTCAACGGGGGGGGGGGGGGGGGGGGGGTTTTGGGTCCAAAAAGGGGTTTGGGGTTTGGCAGATTGAGGAGTTCAGTTTCCACGATCCACCCTGCGTTGGGAAAGCTGGGCAATTGGTTCAAGATGGTCGCCCTCGAGGGTAACACCTGTACACGTGTAACGCCTCACGCCTACTTCTGAGGGCGATGCGAGAAATGGCAGGCGGAAAGAAAAGCCCACGCACGCCCACTTCTGAGGGCGGTGCGGTATTACAACAGCACACTGCAAGAAACGACTGACCCGTGACCTCGCAGATCTGTACTCGCTCCCTAAGTCACAGGCTGCGCTTCGCATGGGCAAAGATGCAATCGGTGGGAGTGGTAGTTGGTGGGGAATGGCTGGTGGTGGCGGGAAGGGGGGGCATGATGGGCATGGCGGAAATGGCAGGTACATAGTAGCTGGTACAGGAGGGAATGGTGGAAATGGTGAAAATGGCGGGTTTTTGGCGGCGCGTAGTGATGCGTAGTGGTGGGCAATGAGTTATAAGTTGTGGGACATCGAGAAATGGGGGGAACGTCGGGAATTGCGGGTGATGAATGGTGTGCAATGGTGGGGATGAGGGCGGCAATATGGGCGGGAAATGGTGGGAATGATGGGCTGCGGTGCGAATGAGGCACGGGGACATGGAATGCTAGGAATGGTGTGCGGGGACGTGTTTCGGGTAATAGTGGGAATGGTGGGAATCGTGAGTGCTGGTGTGTGATGGTGGGTATTGTGGGGATGGCGGCAATATGGTGGGCAATGGGGAGCAGGTCATAGGCGCAGTGCGATTGTTTGCACGGTGGTTCATAATGAATAGTAGGGGTAAGGGTGCCCAGAAAGGATAAGGGAAAAAACCGTCAGGAGAAAAATATACACGGAGCCCTTTTGGATTTGCAGGCATGTCGCCATCGAGGAAAGAGGAACTCCACTTGAAGGAGGTCTGGGGCCGGATGCTTGCAGAGTACTCCCTGCGGGCACCTGAACAGACCACACTTTCCTTGCTCTCAAGTTAAAAATCAGGCGGCCGAAGCCCGAAGCCAGAAACCACCGAAATGGCCTGAAGGAGCTGTCGCTGCTCTGCTGGAGGGCCGCACGCCAAACAAGGATGATGTCCAACTCCCGAAGATTTCTGGTCTGGGAGTCGCCCTCTTTCCACGGAATTGCAAGTCCCATGTGCCCGATGCTGTGCAAACTACCTGGCGCTTCAGCACTCCTTTTTGTGTGAAGTCCTGACTAGCCTTGTGACGACCAAGGATGGGACCGGAGCTGACGCCCAGCTCGTCGAAGGTCTGCACTTGTAACTCTGCCAAAAGTCCTGGATCAGGAAAGCAAGGAACGCAAGGAACGCAAGGAACGCACGCAACGCCAGCAACGCCATGTGAGCAACCTGCACAGCTGAGGCAATGCCCAGCAAAGACGACTTAAATGTGAAGTGGCGATTTGTGTGTCCTCCAGATGAAACTCGTGCGCCGCCGTGGTGGCGAAGTGCCCTCTCGGTGGCTCATTTGGCTGGTGATGTCGTGCCTCCACCTACCGAGATGGCGCTTTGGGAATTTCGAGTTTTGCCGGGTGCCGAGCTAGATGTTCCATGTGGTTCATGCATTTGTGTTATTTGAAATCGCGCAAACAAACTTGACCGTGAATGGCACGACCTGCGGGCGATCAATCGAGCATGACTAGGAACACACCCTTCAAGTCTTCGAAACCTTCTCCAGACTGAGTGGCAAAACACGGAAAACATAGAACTCTGAATCCAACTGCAACGACGCGCATCGTATCCCCATGGCACCTGCTGGACCTGTACATGTAAGGCTAGGTAGGAGCGATGGGTGTGGATGAGCATCTTGCAGACTCTCCGAAGGCCTCAGTTAGGCAATAGGCACAAAGGTACAGTGAAGAAAACCCTGATGCACATGGGGTGCTGCCAAAAGTCGCTGGATTGGTGGGTCGCGGACCACTTCCCCACAGCTGTGTGTCCATGCGCAAGTCAGACACTCAGAAAGTCTCTCGTGCAGGGTGTCTCGCACCTTGCTGGTACTTCAACATGAAATATGCACGACATGCAATGTATTCGCGATAACACTCGCAGGGACAATGCAAACAAACGCCGGCGAGAGATCCATGTATGCCGTGGCCCGTCCCGCTATATCCGGCAGTTCAGAGCCAAGACGCAAACTCAGTCCACGTACCGCCAGTGCAAATATATTGTTGATTTCGAGCCTGCGTGCAGTTGGCGTGGAATTGCACAGAAGGACCACTTGGAGACAGTTGAGAGACTGCGCAATGAATGAAACTCGTTTCAGCAGTGCATCAAGTAAGATTGTCTAGTCATCTCCCCCTTACACTTGCACATCACAATCGTGCGCAAGCAAAGCCAGAAGAAACAACAGCAGCGAGAGAGTGCAGCAGCAATGCCGGCCATGTATCACAGCTTTGTTCATTCACCCTCCATCTGCCTAAAAAGATTCGGGGCTGACCTTCCGCGGTGACGGCGGCGATTGCGGAGAGCCCGCCGGCCGCTTGCTTACCTGAACGGTGGCATTTAATCGTCATTTAATCAGGCTTCAGGGCGAATCAGGAGATTCTGCTCCGCCTCGGCACGGCGCAACCATGCACTCAGCGCTGCCAAAGTCTGTTGCCGGAGCTCCTCGGCCAATTGACCTCGGGGTTACTGGCTTGCCTCATCTTGCCTTGACTATTGCCAGTAAGGGGTGCGCGTACATGCTGCATGCTACAGCTTCTGCCAGTGCCACTGCCATCCAGCAAAAACTCGCAATTATCCCTGTGCCAACAGCTGAGAACTCCACTTCTCGCTGGATCATCATTGTCCTTAGCGTTTACGCCCCAGGTGGAAGGCAACTCATGCCCCTCAAAACCCGATGTTTCAAAAATGCGCCACAGTAGTTCGCAAGTACAGCCAGGTCGCAATAACAACATCAAGGTCTTCTTGCGTGCTGGCAGACGGTAGCTTCTCTGCTGGAACCCGAGGTTGAGGAATGCGGACGCTTGGTTTCCTGTTCCATCTGCAAAAAGCAACGCATGGGGCAAACAAGCACATTAAGGTCATTGAGGTTTTCGGTGCTAAACGCAATTCGCCGGTGTTCCGCCAAGATTCCGCTTGTTCACCATTGTTGCACGTCACATGCTCGCCATGCCATTCCGAGCGCACAGGCCACTTCCATGGGTGCCGGAGTTGCGCTAGGAGCACTGCCAACACCAATTGCCATCTGTTGTAGCAGCTACATGCAGCTACTAGTAATATGTTCTACTTCGCATACCTATAACTTTTTCACACCAAACATGGATGAGAGCTGAACAATGAGCCCACGAAGGCAGCCAATTTCATGGACGTCCTGCCCCCCCCCCCCCCCCCCAAGCTCCTCCTCCCACTGCTGAGATTGAACGAAAGCAAATTTCTCCAGGCCAGCGCTCTGCAATTTAGCCGTCGACGATCCTCACAAGCACGACCTGACCTTCTGCACATGCGCTTCGCCGGCCGGAGCAGTCTTGGCAACGTTGACACGTGTTGACACCCACTTGGCAACTCAACGTGATCGAGATGGACTGGCAGCAACGGAGTTTCCGTGAAAACGACGGCAAACACCGGCATGACTTCGGGCCCGTCAGTCTCCTGCTTGTGGACGCCGGCTAGTGTCAATCCAGCATCTGCTGTTTCTGTGAAGCCCCCGCGGTCCTTTCTCTTTGCCTGGCTTGAGTGGAGCTTTCTTTGGCTTTAACGCCTGTGCCAGCACGCAAGCAGCAAACAAGAACAAGACATGTTACCTGATCATGCCTCGCTTTGCACGCACGACGGCAAATGCCAACTCGCCGGACAAATCTCCTCTCCTTCACTGTCGCCTTCCATCCACTGAAAAAACAGCTAGACATGTGAAGCAGAACAGTTAGACCGGGCCTGGTGAGCCGTGCAAATCGCCGTCGGGCCTGCACGCAGTTTCTTCGAACAGTGTTGGAAGCGAGGCCCCCAAACACTGGCAAGCACGCAAGGCTCTTGCTGAGGAGCGTGCAGCACGCCAAGCCTGCGAACACAACTTTTCACTCGAAGATCTCGCAAGTTCGGGACTCCTAGTAATCAGCGTGCCCTGGAAGTTGCCTCCTTCGGAGGTCTAACAGGTCAGCACAGGTGGGGCTGTGCAGCAGCCCATTCCTTAGCTGAGTCTTGTGGAAAGGGCATCTGCTCTAGCAACTTTAGCAGCCCTGCAAAGCAGATTTTAGGCCGTTCACTCCACAAACGCGATTGCGACCTCACGCATGCCCACCTCAATGTGTCTGTCAAGCCAACTCTGAAAACAAGATCGAAAGACCAAGCACTAGCCTCCACAGCACTGCTCGCACCTCGCCACGAAGACCTCCGGTTGAGCTTCCACTGTTCGCCAGAAAACCCCATTCTTAGGTGGGGCCCTTGCTTTGTGTGGCTCGGGTCATATCGCAAGGCCTTGGCAAGGCGGCCAGGTGGCAAATTGACAGAAATGGGTGCTTCTTTGGGCTCTCAAGGCTCAAGCGGGTCCCCTTCAAGCGGTGCCGCTTTCTAGTCTCGTTGGTGCGTTTTCTGTAAGCTCCAGGCAGCATGGCAACGATCGATTGCCTCTTCGTAAACAGAGACTTTGACGCGGAGGGCAGCTAAGCCGAAGCCTCGAGCCACTTCTTTTGCTTCATGAGCGCCTGTCGGATTCGAAAGGGGGGATCTTGGTCTTGCAGACAGTGCACACACTCACAGCTGTCTCCTGGGCACTGTTTGAATGAAGAGCTGCGGCTAGTTGTTGGACAGGTGAAGCCAAACCTTCATGCGGAGCCGACCATATACCCACAGTTAGCAAGCCAATGTCCAAGAGATTCCCAAGATCCGAAGGCACGATGGGAGATTGTGAAACTGCGAAGCCGCGGAATGCAGGTAGGTGGCCGAAACTAAATTAAAGCAACTCAAGCACTCAAGCACTGGCCTCCTCGCAAGTAACTCTCGAGCTCTCCTAGGGCCTAGGCAAAGTCTGCTTCCGAAACAGACCCTCACGCGCCACACAAGTGATTAGAAAGCTTGCGCTCTTAGCTTGTCCAGTGGCCTCGCCATAGCTGCACAGCGCACCTACGAGTAGGAAAAGCCCATTTATTCTGCTGGACTGGCTTGATGAAGGCCGCCTCCGAAATCGTGGGCTGCAAGCTTTCGATTGCCCCTGTCCTGCCGATGACCAAAGTCTGCTTTGCAACCAGCTCGTTTTGCATTGGGTCCTTCAGCTCCGTCGCTCTAGCACAAGCTTCCTCGAAAGCACCGGTGCTGATGCCAACTGGCTTCACTTGCGCCAAACGATAATGAAATCGAGAGCCTCCATACGAAGCACATTCGTCAAGCAGTGTCACAAGCATGCACGGGCTATGGACAGGGACTGTCTCGAACCAGCGGCGAACAACTCGAAAGAAGGTCCAATCATTGCTCAGGCAATCACAGCTGACAGCAGCTTCAGTCAGTCCCTCTTTTTGCGTGCTCCGTATTCTGCAGTTGGCCTCATGACAGCATTTGATAGTGCCCCCCGCCATGCGTCTGGAAAACGCGAATAGCGTCGCCCCTGCACCAGAACACTCTTCTGAAAGGCACAGGTTGCTCCAGGTTGCTCAATGTCGCTCTCCATGCCAGGGTCGAGCTAGAACCCATACACGTGTCTGCACCCGGCCTGGGTTCAGCATAGCAGTTGGCCTCGAAGTACGGAAGTACCTGCGCTGCTGAGTCATGCGAGCCTGAGCCAAGCGGTGCATGGTGCAAAGCTATGCTGTGGTGGGCCTTCCAGTCGTCACTACCCT
The DNA here is from genome assembly GCA_905221605.1 of Symbiodinium natans. NCBI lineage: Eukaryota > Dinophyceae > Suessiales > Symbiodiniaceae > Symbiodinium > Symbiodinium natans. The sequence continues at coordinate 397,051 of CAJNDS010001957.1, forward strand.
CCACCTGGCAGCCACAAGGTGGAGGACCCCAACTTGAAAGAGGTTGCCAACTTGCCAACTCAGACCCTCCCCTCCTGCTCAAGCTTGATTTCATCTTGTGAGACCTGGAGACATCTGCGGCACGGGCAGGTTTACAAAACTTTCGGAAGCCAGAAGCTGTAGGAATCTGCTCTGCGAAGCTTTGCAGGGCACACGCACGCGTTTTGTCTCTCAGGCTTGCGCTTCTCGTCACTAATCGGTTTTGACAGCTGGCTGGGGTTATCCTGGCAAGCCAAAGCTGTAGCAGCCTGAGTGTTCGACTCCCTGCCAAGAACTGAAGCTGCCGGAGCTGGATGCGAAAGGTTCGGCACGTAAGACTAGAGTGACTTAAACCCACAACCGTCAAGCAAGGAGCGCGCAACCACCCACCGCCACACGTCGCACCGCTTCACCAGGATCTGTGCAGCCCAGGCTCATCACAAGAAGCGCACAACAGCAGGCCAATTGCAGGCCACATTAACAGGCCGAGGCTTTGCCACTATAAGTGTGCAAAGCTGCCTTTCGTACTCTGACAACTGTCAAACACTTCTGAACTTGCGTCAGTGGGGCAGATTTTAAGCATCCGTGCACCCCAAGAGGCAACCACGCAAAGGTGAAAGGTAGATCTCTACACAAGTCACTCAGGGGTACGATTTGGCTGCGGCGACTGCTTGGTCAAGCTTTGACGCATCTCCCTGACCTTGCGCACGGTCGTCCTGTCAGGAACGCAATGCTGAATCCTGGCGACCGCCCTTGCCCTGCTTACACCCTGCACAAGTATCCGCCGCCGCCTTGCCACCACCCTTGCCACCAATAGCGTCCAAGACCTGAGCCATGTCTGCGCTTTCACATCGCCCGCATGCCAGCACTGATGTTAAAGGAATGCATTACCACCATGGCAGTTGCACTCTCCCTCTTTCTCCCTCTTTCAGGCCGCGGGCCTTGCCGGACCATGCTTTTGCTGAGAGCTTCCCAGCCAAAGCTTTTGGAACAACAGCCAAAATCGCCAGCTTTCCGCCCATGTTGCTCATCAGCATGATGGCCTCATATCATCTATCTGCTGATCTAGCATGATGGATACATGCAGACGACGGCGCGAGAAAAGAGAAGAGAAGAGAAGAGACGAGAAGAGACGAGAAGAGACGAAAAGAGAAGAGAAGAGAAGCGAAGAGAAGAGAAGAGAAGAGAAGAAAGAGAGAGCGAGACATAGCAAGAAAGATAGAAGGAAAAGTAAATGTGAAGAAATGTCAGCGAGACCCCGGCCTTGCTAGGGCACTGCTTGATTGCAGCCTCCATGGCAGGTGTCAGGACCTTTGCATCGTCACAGCCCGCACCCGCTTCCACGATGCCCACAAAGGTCTCGCCGGAGGCCGACGACGCTTCCTTGCCTGAAGAAAGAACACACGAACGAAAGCATGCACAAACGAATGATCAAAAGATGTGTCCACATGTACACATACATATCCTCGCCCCCCTCTCATGGTCCACGCTTGTGGCTCTGAAGGGGGGCCTCGAAACGCTGCTCCAGGCCGTGTTCAAAAAAACTTCATGCAACCTGCACAATTGTCCATCCTTTCAGAAATGTAATCGACGAAATTTATATGAGCACATATGGGAACACACACACATATATGTATATATATATATAGGTATTTCAGAATGCTGGGCAACTTAATACTGAACAGCTTAGAGATTTGTCAGGGCCTTTCCGCAGTTCGGTTTCACGACGAATGTTTTGCAAAGGGTTCACTACTAAAGGCTCTAGGAACAGAAGCCTGAAAATCAATGAGCGCAATTAACAACATTATAAACCTATTGCCCCAGGTGCTACCTGCACCCTAAAAGCATGAATTCTGAAATGCTAGGGCTCAAGGACCATTTCGGAGGGGCTAGGCAACTCTTTGACACGGCCAGCCCTAAGAAATGTGAAAATCGCGGTCTTGCTTGCGAGTGTGGCCAGGAACTAAAATGCGTTTAATAAAGTAGTGGCTTCCTTTCAATTTTTCATCAGAACTGACTAAGAACAGGCACAGACTCGGCGCAGGGAGTCCAAAGGAGAGCGAGCTTTCACGTGAATGTCTTGTAAAACTCAATCACGAAGGCAGGGAAGAAACTATTTTAGAGCCACACTGAGGGTGGGGATTTCGGGTTGCCATCGAAATGTGCTCACCCTCACCACCCCTCACCACCCCCCCCCCCATGATCTGGGTCCGGACCATTTTTTCATGGCACATTTTTTTATGCCATGTATTTATTTGTCATGGTAAATCACTAGTACTCAAGTCGCCTGCGAAAGTGCCCTGCACCCCTTTCGTTGGAGGACCTGCTTAGGGTCTAGGGTTTTCAAGGCTTTTGTCCCTAAGATTTGTGGGCATATTCATATGAATACATATATATATATGTATATATGTATGTTTTCAGTATGTTTTTTTCCGCTCTTAGGTTTGTGTAATTTTCCTTTTTGACTGCATAACTGTGAGAATATTCAAGCTTCCCTTGCTTCTGGTATCTTTGAACCCTTGCCAAAAAACATGAGTTGCGAACCCTTTTGCGACCAATTGCCTAGTTTCTCGCCATCCTCCTTGGCCTTGCTTTCGAACTTCTTCGTTTGCTCCTTGCCGGCCTTGAGCGAGCCCTTCGCCCTTAGCTTCGGTTCAGCAGGAGCGAAAAACTGACATTCCGCGTTTCAGCAACACTCTCTCGTAGGAGCGTTGCAACGTCTCAAGCTGCGTCATGATGTCGGACTTCATGAGCAGAGACACCTCTTTGTCCTGCCGACAGGGGCAGCTTGCTGTCGCCAGAGCTTCTGCAAACGCTGACAGGACGCATGCCTGTGAGGGGCAAGTCCCTCTTCTCATGCTGCGTGTCATGCACACGTCAACCCACAGACCTCGGTGACCCTCCGGCGCAAGTCACCAATACATTTGTCGAGCTCAGCACCAGAAGACATTCCCTTGAAGCCGTCCAAATCGGAACCTGCAGAGTCTACTAAACGCAAGAAGATGCAATAAAAAACATTGAGACGGTCGAGACTGTCTTACTGCATGACCGGGAAGCCGCCGTTAAGCCGCCAACACAGCTCCCATAATGCCGACCAGGGGCTAAGGCTTTTTGCCTTCAGTGTTGCCTCCACAGCGGCTTGAGGACCTGGCTAAGGGACATTTATAAGTCTGCGCAGACGCTCTTGCCGCTTGTCACCGTGACTTGACGCCGGGCCTGTGACTGCGACAATGCGCCGAATGCCTTTTGCGATGCCCTCTTCCTGCAGCAAGACGAACTTGTAAATCTCCTGTGGTCAGGCAGTGACCCAGATGGCGCTGCTTCATGGGCATTTTACTCTCTGCCTTCAACGCAGCATGGCCATTCATGAGCTGACTGCGTTGTGATTGGAGGTGATTATCAATCGGTCCTTGCTGTTGGCTACGTGCGTGCCGCCACAGAACTCCACACTGTTCTGAAGGCCCCAAGGCGTCTTCTTATCACTGAGGAGATCGTCAATCTTCGGGCCAACACTAACCACGCGGACAGGATCGGGATAAGTCTCTCCGAAAACTGCTCCTGGGCTCGTTGGAGACTTTAATTTCATCGCAATACTGGCAAGACAGTGAACAAGAGACCCTAATTTAACATCTGAGTGTCTCAGTCCGGAGATGGCCTTTGCCGTATCCAGTGCAACATCACGATAATGCACTACGCAAGCCTTCTGCACCATCTGATTGCAAATTTCTTCAATCTTTTTGAGCTCCTCTGGCTCCACCGGCTTGTTGTGTGAGAAGTCGAATCGAAGTTTGTCCTCCGTGACCAAGGAACCTTTCTGATCAACCTTCTCGCCCAGGATTTGACGAAGCGCATAGTTCAAGATGTGTGTTGCTGTGTGGTTCTTTGCCACAAGCGATCTCCGAGTATAGTCGACCTTAAGTAGCAGATCGAGACAGAAGGATGCAAAGATTCCTCTCCATGAGGTAACCCACCCGCGCCAGCAACCAAGCTCTACGAATTAGGTGGAGAGGTTTGATAGCGAAGCCATGGCACCTTCACCGTCACGTCATCACCAACTTTCAAGTCGCCCTTGCTCTCAACCTGCCCTACGTGCAGAACGTAGCCGGCCTAAGCTGAAGGGACATGCGTGAACAAAGGCGAGAACGATTGCACGAGCGACTGCGAGCGCACCGCTGAAGACCATGTGCCCAGGCACGTACTTCTGTGTGTTATCTACGCTGAACTCGACATTGCCACACACGATGGAGGCCTCTTCGCCCGGGTGAGCTGCCATGCTTTGCCCCAGTCTGTGCAAGCAAAACCGCCCTTGCCTTGTCAAACGTCTGGCCACCCTGCTCTGCATAGAGAGGGGTGCGGTCCAGCACCAGGCCAACAACATCGGAGCCGCTGTTGCAGGTTTTCACAAAGTCCTTCACATTGCAGCACCAACATGCCTTCCATAATGAAATGATATGCGGGTGGCCTGCCCATTGTAGATCGCCTGGATCTTGGCCTTGTGTTCGCTGCCATCGCCCTGGCATGTTGCTGCGTTGAACAGTTTGAGCGTCTCCTTGTCTCTCTTAACTGGTGCTTCGATACTTGGAGTGTCCCGACATGCCTACAAGTACATGATGATTGGGGCATGCTGGCAAATCAGATGGCCCAAACCTTGTGACAAACTGCGGCTCGGGTTTACTGCATGAGTTTGCAGAGTTTGTGCACATCATGTCCGCGCAAGACTCTGGCTCCATCAGTTGCATGCTGCACAGCACGGGCCGATGCAAGCGCGCAGACAATCTCTCAAAAAGCATGCGTTGTCAGCAAGTTCCTCCGGAATCCTGAGAAGCATTCAGGCTACTGAGCTACTGTTGGCAAGCTGCCTCAGTCAGAGCCGGATTGATGTGCCCCCGCTCGCTGCGTGGAGAAGGTCTTACGTGTTCTGGGCCATGTCTATGCTTGGTTGCCCTCGGTCTACAGGACCCCCTCACTTAACCATTGCCTTCACCTTTGACAGCAGCCCTCAAGCGCACAGAAGTGGCCTCGGTGTTCCAATCGTACTTGAGTGAATCGTCCGTTGGCTTTAAGCTCATGCCCTTGATGAGCTTGTCTGTTTCATTGGCTTTGAGCTCCATATCCTTGGGGTGCACCACTGCCCACACAAACTCGCACAGCCCCGAACGCCCTAGCAGCAGCACTGTCTCACGCAAGCCGTTTCGACATGTCAGTGATGTCAGAAATGTCCCGGCCTTCGTCGTCCTGGCCGTCTTTCGTTTCCTGGACTCGTCCCGGAATTGCTCCATCTTTTTCTCAAAGCCAGGCATGTCGACTTCCACCTTCAGCTCCTCGCCCATCAGTTGCGTAAGGTCCACCGGGAAGCCATAGGTTGTAAAGAGCAAGAAAGCATCTTCTCCCGTGATGGAGCCCTTCTTGGCAAACGTCTTGAACTGCTTGATTCCACGGTCAAGCGTTCTTCCGAATTGCGCCTCCTCCTCTTTGATGATCGCCCTCACGTCTTCCGGGTTCTGGCGCAGAGTAGGGAATGCATCACCCAGCGTTTCAAGAACGGCATCTACGAGCTGATGGAAGAAACCCGGCGGAGCATCCAAGATCTCACGACCAAACCGGACTGCGCGCCGAAGGATGCGCCGCAGCACGTAGCCGCGACCTTCGTTCGAAGGAGTTGCGCCATCGGTCAGGGCAATGGTCAGGGTTCTGATGTGATCCGCAATGACCCTGTAGGCCATGTCGACATGATCCTTATCCTCTTCACCAACTTTCCCAGTGTAGTTCTTTGAAGTTGCCGTCTTCTCCTTGATGGCCTTGAAGATGTGCATAAACAGGTCCGTGTCGTAATTGCTGCGCACATCAAGTAGAACGGAAGTCACGCGCTCCAGGCCCATTCCGGTGTCCACGCTCTTTGCTGGCAGCTCAATAAGACTTCCACCCTCCTTGCGCTCAAATTGCATGAAGACGAGGTTCCAAATCTCAAGCACATCCGGATCATCCATGTTCACTAGGCTCGCAGCATCGCGTCCCCCAATTCTGTCGTAGTGAATTTCGGAGCACGGCCCGCAAGGTCCCGTGTCACCCATCTCCCAGAAGTTGTCCTTCATGTTGAAGGGAAGGATTCGCTCTTTCGGAAGGTATCTCAACCAGATATTCTTTGCCTCGTCGTCGGCCGGAACAGTTGGCTGCTTGGGATCGCCGCCGTAGTACGTCGCGTAAAGCCGCGAAGGATCCAGATGGTAGACCTCTGTAAGGAGCTCCCAAGCCCATGTGATGGCCTCTTCCTTGAAGTAGTTGCCAAAGGACCAGTTGCCCAACATCTCGAAGAAGGTGTGGTGATACACGTCTTTGCCCACGTCCTCGAGATCGTTGTGCTTGCCGCCTGCTCGAATGCACTTCTGCGAGTTCGCCGCGCGCTTCAGCTTGGCAAACGGATGGCTGGGATCAACTTGGCCCACAAAGATGGGCTTGAACTGGTTCATGCCTGCAGCACACTGACAGATATGTCGGCGTGGCAAGACCAACACATGCCTTTTTTCCTCGGGACCTGCCTGCGTTGATGAACAAGAGAGTCGGGTCATTGTGTGGCACAACCGGAGAAGAAGCGATGAAGTCATGCTCCTTCTTCTTGAAGAAATTGACAAACGTGTCGCGAACTTCCTGTGCCAGGCACGCTAACCAAAACCATTGCAAGATCTCCATGACTGAGCTAGGCCTGGGCTGTGGTGAACTCGCCGCTGCCCGGACCCTTGGCGCCTGTGCAGGACACAGGACATTCTGCTCCTCATTGCAACTTGTTACGTGATCTTCACAGTCTGCAGTCAACAAAGCCTGCAGAGTCTACAGTCCTGGCTCGCCTGTCTTGCGTTTGGCTGAGGAGGATCCGTTTGACCCACCAAATTCTTTCTCTTCAGGCGATGTTAGAATCGAGGTCACCTTCGTCACAGGCTGGAGGCCAATTGACGACAAGTAACCATGGTTCGAGGCCATGGCTCCTTGTGCTCCTTGGCATGAGTTTCATCTGAAGTCTCACGTACCCGTGCCTACTCAGCGCACCCCTTTTTGGCCAAGCAACCGGAGGGAGTGTGCACCGGTGCGCTTCAGTGCTTTAAACCGAACAAAATTTGAGCCCTGCGGCTACGACACTGTTACAACAGTGTGCATTGCCTGCAGCAGGTTGTTGGTGAAGGCTTCTGGGCCTTACCTGCCGGTTCTCTCGCACATGCGCAAAAGAAGCATCATGCGATCATCATCTTTCATCAAAAACGTGCAATGTGCAGAGGCTCAATTTCTTCCTTTCTGCCACTATTCTTCTCCCCGAAGACATCCGCAGGCGCTGACGGACTATGAGACCTGCAAGACAAAGAAGCGCAGCTGAAACGATGTAAACTGTACATGCTATGACGGCCTTCAGCGGCACAGGCCAGCTCTTGTCCCAGATAAAGAGTACTGTCTTGCGGTCGTGCTTTTTCCGCTGCACTCAGCGCAGCCTTGGCTCTCAGCGCAACGGGCTCAGACCCGGCAACAACATCACAGCCTGGCAACACTGGCTAGAATGCTGCTGCCCAAGAGGCATGCAAGGTGACGCAGTTCTGATGCACTGCGCGATTCCTTATTTCTGCATGCCTATGGAAGCCATAGAATCCCAGCATAGCTTGGCATGATCAAACAGATCAATCCTAATTAAGCTTACTCCAAAAGCTGCCAAGGCTCCGCATATATGCCATTACAGACAAAACAGTTTGCCAACACATGGAAGCTTGACAAGCCTGCATCGCTGCCGTGCCTTGGACAAGAACTACTGGATGTGTGCCCCAAAACGCATCTTGAGCATAGCGTACGCAGCAAGTGGTGCCGGGCAACAGGTGACCGAGGTTAGTTGCTGTCGCCGGGGGACAGATGAGTACGTTTGGCGCCACATGGGATGCCGTGGTATGCGAAACTTTCGAAGTAAGCAGCAATGCGCTGGCCCAGCCTGCAAGGCGGTTACCGGACACTCCGTCTTGTTCGCATTTCTTCACCACAGATCAACCCTAAGTTATGCTCTTCCCCTGAGCTTCTGACGGCCCGCCAGGTCAGTTGCGCTAACAGCGGCGCCGAAGGACACAACGTCCGGCACCCAGCTCTGAACCGACATGTTGGCCTTGTTGCCGCCATCTACTGAATGCCCGGACTCCCGGACAGTGACTTTAAAATGTCAATGCTCCGGCATCCGGAGGAGGAGATAGGAGGAGCGGGAGGAGGCTGCCAAAGTCCGAAGTCCCATGCAAGGATGCAGGGAAACCGGAAACCGGATTTCAAAGTTAAAGACAGGTTGCAAAGAGCCAGCATGCCCAGTGCCAGCATCCGCTCTTCTCCTAACAAAACAGGAACTGCAACGGCATTCACGACAGGTTCAGGCATGTGGGGCATCCTGGGCACTGATCGCGGAGTTGTAGCCAATCAGATCATGCTTGCAGGCCCTCCAACGAGCAGCTGCCCTGTGGAACTCGGGCAGGTATGGACAGCTTTTGCAAAGCAGCATGGCCAGAGAGGCAGCACAAGCCGAGGCACAGCATTTGCAGAGCCCAGTCCCAACGTTGAGATCGCTCGCAGCTGCTAATGAAGGAGTTCACGGAAACCATGGTCGCTCTAACACCCTGGAGTTGGAGCTGGCCCTTGGTGAAGGATGCCCCCCCCCCCCCCCCCCCCCCCCGCACAGCACATCGCATCTGGCAGATGACTGCGCGCATACTTCGTGCCACCTGTTCCTTGCAGCAGTGGGGCCAGACCAACCATGGACATCCTCCAGCGCTGAACTTTCTCACCTCAAGAGCTACAGCGAGCTATGGCAGTTGGGAGGTGCTGTGGATCAATCTGAGAGCTGCGCAGGCGGCCAGGAAGGCATTGTGAGAGATGGTTGTCGGGTGTATTCGCATGATTGGAGCTCCGAAGAGAATGGACGATGCCCTGCAGGGTACGAAGCTCTTAGCCGAGAACAGTTTGGTGATGTCAATTGCCCATGTGCTTTGGGGGCTTAGATTCTTAGATGCTCTGGATTTTGGATGCTCTCCGCGGGACACTTGGGGGAACTGCAGGGATGCTCTGTGGCTACACTCGAAACACTCGAAGAGGATCCTCTCCCAGCGAGAGGCGCGGTCGCAAGCGCTGAGTGCGGCATTGCAGGCAACCACAGAGGCACCTCCCTGCTGTCTACAGAAAAGGGCTGTGGCCCACTGGTGGCTGCAAGCACCTGAATGAAAGAGGCGCTCGTTGCAAATAGTATGTATATATCACTGCGTACCAAACAAGAATCAGGGACAAGTATGGAAGAATCGGCAGCCGCAGCACTTATGACGGCACAGAGGGACACGATGTCAGATTTGATACCGCTACTTTGCATCTGGAACCAGGTCAACAGCGCGTGGTGCCAGACACCAGACTTCTCCATGGCTGTGACAGCTGAGCTGACTGTGATTAGGTGCCGCCGCACTCCATGACGCCCAGCCTGTTCACTTCGGAACTATGAAGCTTAGAAAAGGGCTGGTCGTCCTAAACCCGGCAAGATTGCAGAACAAAACAAAAAGGCCTGTTCCAACTGAAACAGGCTCTTTTGCCAAAGTCCAGTGTGGCGTAACGCATTGGCAATACCACTCCACGAGAAAGGATCCAGCTCAGCCTGGGCTCTGATGGGCTCTGGTTTGTTGTCAACTTAGCAAACGGACGTTCAAGTTTTTTGAGTTCTGGCAGACTTTAGCCATTCTGAGCCAGGGTCACATTACTTTGAAAAAGACTGACAAAGATGCTGGGTCAATGCTGAGGCACCCCAGCCCGACGCGCCCGCTCCAACAACGAAAAGACTCCCACCCAATGACACTGTCTTTCTGCGGCACTTGCCATGCTGTTGAAGGACACGATGCCCTGAGTGCACTGAGCTCGCTCGCCACACTGAGAACTACCTACGATGCAGGCGCGTGCCATGCAACTGTACCGTCAGCCGGGGATCTGGTTTCACTTGGCGCAACGAATCGAGCAGCGACTGTGCCAAAGGCCATGTGGAAGTTGGAGCAGTTGGACCTGAGGTCTTCGAGTAGGATCGCTTGGTCCTAAGTTAAAACAACATGGGCCAAAGGAGTGTCTTCGCAGAATCCCCATGCTGCCATCTCACCATCCTCGAACCCGGAGGTAGCGAAGGAACTGAGCGCGACGTTGCTGAAGACTAGGTGGGCTTGCAGACTCTGAAGCCTCACCTTCAAGGAAACTCACACTGCTAAATGTTGTCTGTGGCCGTTTTTTCGTGACCTGCACAAGCCTCGGAAAGTACTGCCAGGCATGCTCTCCACTCTCGTGATCCGCTGCAACTCTGGAGCAAGCCAAGGCCGACAACTCCCAGCCAGCTGGCCTCACAGCATCTACGAGGTGTGCCATGGTCAGAATATGTCAGAATTGTGCAGTAGTGACATGGTCTGGGTGCACGACAGATCTCTGCAGCAGCGCCAGGGCTTCGCGCCAAGGAGATCTGGCAATGGATGTGCTGCCTTGCCTGAGCTTCTGCAAAACGGTGCCAGCGACACGACAAGTTGCACTAACACCAAGACAACTGCAAAAACTAGCAAAACCTACACAGCTGCGGCCACCAAGTGCTCTGCAAACTGCCCTGCGTCTCCAGCTTCGAGGCGTGTCAGCACGCCGGCCCACAAGTTTCGCTGTCCCGCCCGCTCTTTGGCCTGGCCAAAACTTGCACGGGATGTACAAACACTACAGGCTATAGACTAAACCTGATAGGACCCACGAACCCGAATGCAGAAAGCAGCCTCCCATAACGCAGATTTAACGCGAAATCAACGAAACGTCGGTGCGCGGGCGGAAAAGAGGTTTTCGTTTCGCACGGTTCCAACGGAAAAACATAAGCTTGACGGATTCGGAACGCCACGGAACGCCAAGTCGGCGCGCGTCCTGTGGAATTCCCCCTTAGCTTGACGGATTCGGAATGCCACGGAACGCCTCGTCGGCCACCCTCTTGACGGATTCGGAACGCCATGGACCGCCGCGTCGGCGCGCGTCGTGTGGAGTCCCCCCTTAGCTTGACGGATTCGGAACGCCATGGAACGCCACGTCGGCGCGCGTCCTGTGGAGTTCCCCCTTAGCTTGACGGATTCGGAACGCTACAGGACGCCACGTCGGCGCGCGTCCTGTGGAGTTTCCCCTTAGCTTGACGGATTCGGAACGCGACGGAACGCCGCGTCGGCGCGCATCCTGTGGATTTCCCCCTTAGCTTGACGGAGTCGGAACGCTACGGAACGCCGCGTCGGCGCGCGTCCTTTAGCTTGACGGAGTCGGAACGCTACGGAACGCCGCGTCGGCGCACGTCCTGTGGAATTCCCCCTTATAGCTTGACGGATTCGGAACGCCACGGAACGCCGCGTCGGCGCGCGTCCTGTGGACTTCCCCTTAGCTTGACGGATTCGGAACGCCATGGAACGCCGCGTCGGCGCGCGTCCTGTGGAGTCCCCCCTTAACAGCACGCGTTATGCCACTCGCGAACGCTTGCGGACGCTTGCGAACGCTTGCGGACGCTTTGCGGACACAGCGCAACGACGTTTGGTAACCTCCCAACCCAACTTTAAAACGGGAACCCTTCTGCGGAGCATTCGGGAAAAACTATCTTGGCAAGCTGCCACATTGGCTGGAGCCCGATTCGCAGACTCCACGCCGGCGGCGCTGCGGCTTGCCATGAACGTCCATGCTAACAGCGTAGTGGGCTCAGCACACAGTTCCTCTCAAGCATCCGGAAGTTCTTATAGGAGCCATATGCTTTCGGAATTGTGCATCATTTTGGGCCGAAACTGCTGAAATATGCTGGAACACAGCTGGGAAAAGTTTCGCTCATCTTGTCATCAGGCCCCTGCCCAGTTGTTCCCATAGGCTTGGACCGGGCGCTTCCTTGGGGGAGACGCCACATCTCACTACATCTGCACTGAGAAAGTAACATGTCTCGGGTGCGTGCAGTACGCTGGAGAGTGCGGCCATCTCGGAACCTGGGAAAAGGCTCCAGCAGCTTGCTGGTCCCCTGTCAAAAATACGCCCCACATCTAGGGGCATGGCTGCCGGCCCAGTTGCCCTCACGCCCCGTGATCTGCAAGTACCTGTGGCTCAGATCGGCCACCATTCCAGGCCTTGTACTGGCCGAACATACTTCATTGCACTCCACTGTAGTGCACCCCAAGCCCGGTCACTCATCCGCGTGCAGCAAGACAAACTCGCAGATCTGGTCTAGCGAGAATGTTGTGACAACTTCTCGGACCTTGGCAACACCATGGAACCGCCATAGCCGCAGCAGAAGTTCAAATAGCTTCAGCGACGCGTCCGCCCATCTTCAAGAACGACCGTTTGCATCAGCTTCTGAGTTGACAGCGCGAGAATACAGTCCCTGGCCGGCACTCAAGGCAACGCAATGTACGGCCCACAGCGCGGCAGACGATACAAAACGTGACCACGTGTAGCAGAACAGCCGGGCAACGAAACCAGTGCTGAGTACTAGCAGGGGAGGAGCTGCTGCCCATATCAACCGAGCCTGGCGATCCCACCTGGCAAGGAAGAGCACGTGCCTGCCCACATGCTTCTTACAGAAACCATGATTCATCAGCTTTTGTGATGTCTGCGTGTTCAGACCCTGGTATGTCAGCTGCAAGCTCCGTCTTGTTGGTTGAGATGAACTCCTCTGCCATGTCCTGCCAGGCACTGCTTTTCAATGCTTTTGCTTGCCCTACAAACATGCCCTGAGCTTGCGGCTGTGAAAAGCTCCCTGGTGCGCCACTCCACGTCAGCAGTCAATGGCTCGCCGCGTGCACGAGCAGCCGCCAACTGTCCAGTTGTCGGAATCATGCAAGCTACACCACCCTCTTGGGACATTGCTCGGAAACACTGCAAGAGGTGTGCTGAAATACAGCGGCTTGGGGCGAGCAGCGGTGCAAACATCAAAGGCCTCTGCAACGAACTCGCTCTCATCCAGGATTGCCTGCCGTGGTTTTGAACGCGCGAAAGCTGCGATGGGAAGCAAAGGCTGCAGGATGTCACCCTGCCAACACTTGGTCATAGGTATTCTGCAAAACCTGCACCCCACTTTTGCCGCAGAGAAGCCATTCGTCGCAGAAACGTTGCTCTCTCTCGAGGACCCATGTCCTATCGGTACGATGCTGCTGCCGCCCCTAGGGTCATGCTGAAGGGGCCGTATACACTCCTTCCATCGATCTGGCAGGTCGGACCCGAGGGCTTCTGCCTGATGCAGGTCGACTGAGGTAGACTGAACACTGACCTGAAGATGCCTGCTTACGCGGCTTTGACCACTTCAAGCTTTTGCTTCGACCATGCAGCCGAATCAGCCGAATCAAGCACTGAGGCCGGCTCCCAATCAGCAGACCTCACAAGCGTTCTGTGGCGGCCCTGCACTAATTAATTCCTTGCTACTTAACGATTCCATTGAATGGACTGCATGTGCGACCTGGAAGGGAGGTCCTTCACATCCTCGACTTGTACTTGTGAGGCCATCGAGAGGAAGAGACAGTTGCCCCCGGCACCTGAACGCTTCAAGCCGTGGACCGAGCTGTGCATTGCAGCTGCTGTTTTCAAACAGCCAAGACTGCACCAAAGAACATGCTCAGTGACCCATATCAAGCGTGGTCCATCCACAGTACTGGCGCAAGTTGCTCAGGATCTCCTGCACAAGAGTCCGACTCAACTGTGCTTATTTGCGTTCTTTTCTTGAATGGCTGCGAGGCATGGCGAACTCAGAAACTGACGGGCAAGGCACATCGCACTGCTTCACGGCAGGGTTTCCCAATGCAGATGGCACTCCAGAACGAGCACACGGCAAGCTGCATCCGAAGTGTCCTTGCCTCATGTGTTATGTTTCTTTTCTTGTGTTCCTGTTTCTGCTATTTCTGCTAGCTTTGCTGCTCCTGTTTGCATTGTTTCTGGCACTACTTTTTCTGCTTTATTTGCGCTATTTCTAGCGCGACGTTTTGTGCTCCTGTCTGAACTCATTTTGAACAGGCCGCAACAACCTCACAAACTGTGCTTGCGGTCTTAATGATCGGCAAATACATTCTGCTATTGCCTGGTGCTACTTTTTCTGCTCCTGTTCTGCTATTTTGGGTACTACCTTTCCTGCTCCTGTTTCCGCTATTTCTGGTGCTACTGTTTCTGCTCCTGCTCCTGCTATTTCTGATGCTACTGTTCTGCCCTGTTTTTTGCTACGTGCTTCTGCTACTGTTTCTGCTCTCTTAAGCCAGGCTTGCATTGCCGAGGCCAACGTGGTTCGAATTCCTGGTGCTTCGCCTGTGTGATTTTTGCAAAAGCTTAAATTCCTGATCTCTTTCTGATACTAGTAACCACGCCTGATATTGGTGCTCCTCTCTTCCTTGCTTTTGTTGTAATTTCCCGCCTTCCGACCTTTTCTTATTGGCAGATGCAGACACACGTGTGTGTGTCCACGGGTCATAATTATAGCACTCAGTCTTCTGCAGTCCAACAAAGCGGCCGAAGATTGCGCAACTCTACAAGCTACATTAGTCTCATTGGCTGCTCTGCCAAATCATCACACGCGCGGAACGGCTTCAACGTCAGCAAAGGCAAAGGTCCCCGTCGTTCATCTGCTGCGACTGACGGTTGCCCACAGTGACCTGCGCAAGCTGACTTCGCGCGCACATGCGTGCACCGTAGCCAGTGGCAAATTGATGTGTGAAGAAGTGAGGCCATACCATACCTGAAAGCTCAATGTTTGAGTAGCCCGCATACGTGATGTGCTCCTTCCCACTTGTGCACATTGTACGTCCAATTCCTTCTGGGTTCTAGATGTGCCACTCATGCCCGGCGGGATTAGGGCAGTTCGGCCCGACCTAGTGATTGCTACATGTAGTTCATTAAGGCTTATCTCCTCTGGCACTTTTGTTGGCTCAGGAAGTCAAACAAGCAAGGAGAAACGCGCAAACGCAAGTCTCACCAGTTCAACGTCACCAAACAAGTGCCAGCACCTTCGCAGTGGTAGCACGTGCTCCCAAGCGCGCCTGAACACAGACCGTGCCAGGACAACCCAAACTCTGGCGTGTACGCCGCGCTGCGCCCATTGAATCTGCACATCCTACTGTCAAGTCTGGCTGGGCCAGGGTCCGTGCTCGACGGCTTCCTCCTGCACCAAATTCGGCATCGTCCAGGTATGTTTTCTGGTGAAATTCAAGCAGTCGTCCTGAAAGCAGACCGGCAACAGCTCCAGCGAGCCAGACCTGCGGGCGGTGCCTGCAGGCCTCGATCTGCAGGGTGCTGCAAAGGCAGCTTAGCCAGCTGAAGGCAACTCAGGCAGCATGCACCATCCTTCGGCCTGCCCACGAACGGAGCTGGTGGGCACCACGTATGGGGACCTTCCAGTGCACCCGCACTTTGCTTCACGTACATGTCACGAATCTTTGGGAGGCGTGGAACTTTGCGACTGTGCTCGAACATCCGTGTGCCAAACTGGCGAGCTGGTGGCGCAGAGCTTGCAGAGCTGGTGAGGACCTGACTGCGACTTTGACCATCCGAACTCCGCGAAAGGCTGCGAAACGAGTTCCAAAAGCTTGGTCTACTGGGTCTGGCACCGGGAGTCGCTGCATAAGCGCCGCTTCGACAGCTGCTCGCCAACAACCGAACAACCCCTGCTTAACAACCTGTTGCCGATGGGGAGGGGCGAAAGGCATCTTGCCTTGCGTGGTGCTAAAAATTGTTAAAACCTGGCATGGCTTAAGGCACTTCGAAACTGCCAAGGCATGTGCTCCCCGCAAGAATCCTTTCATTTCTTGCAGGCCTTGCTTGTAGTACTGTGCCGCTGTGCCTGTCCTCACTTTGTGAAGCCATCTGGAGCTCATGGGTGCAGGGATACGCTTTCAAAGTGCATTCGCACAATGCAGGCGTGCGACTACGGCATGACTGCAGAATGAAAGAAGATGAGAGACAGGGTCAAAGCGGTGCAGCAGAGAGTTGTTGCCGCCAAGCAACTGCAGCTCTTGCAATTACAGGCGACTTTGCTCGTATGTATACACTGTTACCAGTACACCCACACCATCAAGTTCCTTGCTGACCCTTTCGCATGGGCTGGGGAGAGTGTACAAGGGGTACGAAGGACGTGCAGTTTCAGTTGGCAACCGGGTTGTGTCCAAGTGTGTCCACTGGGCGACAGTGCCGGATTGAATGCAATTTACCTCTTTTCTTGATTGCTCGCCTTCTCCGGCTTCTTCTCCTTCCATCTTTTTTCCCCCTCTTCCCTCTTCTCCGCCTTGGCGGGCTTTCGGGACACCCCCGTGGCAAAAGGTTGATGGGTTTTCGGGGGCACAAGACGGCAGCAATCGACCTCTTCGTGGCGAAGCTGGTTGGTGGGTTTTCGGGGACACCCCGCAGCTGGGCTACAGGTGTGCTCTTCCTTCTTCCTCTTATCGGCTTAATCCTTAACCTTAAGCCCTCGGGCCGGAGGCTTTGGGTCAAATCTTCGGGTCTTGGTCGTCCCTCGAATCCAATCCTATCCACAGCTCACAAACATGCCTCTCGTTTACTTGCTCCGCTCTTCCTACTTGGATTGGCACCTTTTTTGCTTGCTCACTGCATTCTCGGAAACTTGCTCCAGTGGGCACAAAGCAGCCATGTAAACTATGAGGCACAGGATGCGGAAGCCATGCTCGACACAGAGGTCCTTGATCTATTCTGGCAGCGTCGAAAACACAAAGGCAGCTCTGGCCTCTCTGGGCATCAAAGAGCATGGCCAGCACCCAGCCATCATCCTCATCGCCCTCTCCTTGAGGTTCCCCTGGGGACCAGCTGCCCCCACCCCTGCGAGGCACGAAGTGGGGCTCGTCCGTGAAGGCCCGGCTGCCCGCGAAGAAGCGCTGGGTCTCGCCGGTGCGGAGATCCACCTTGGCCCAGCCGGAGGGAGGGCTGGAGAGGCCTTTTTCCACCTCGTTGCCAACGACCATGTAGATGTAACGGCATTTGGAACTCCCCGTGTATGAGCAGTTGATGGTGGGATGCTCCATGCTCAGATTTTCACAGCCAGCAACCACCGAGCGCTCCACGACTTCTTGCGATTTCAGGTCGATGATGTGCCTCACCAGCCGGGTTCTGGGCATGTGGGACATATCCGCTGGTGGTACCCTTTCGGGAAGCTCGAAGGGAAACTGCTCATCCTCGCTGTTCCACTCACCAAACAAGCTTCCCTCCGGGAACTCGTCCCAACTACCGGTGTAGGCAGTGATCAGATCCGAGGGCGCCTGAGGCGCCTGCTTCCCTCCGTATCCAAGAGGCGGACCGTCATGACAGTGTGCAACGTGAACATCGAAGACCCCAGTGCTGCCTTCAATTGTGACTGTTTCGCTAGCGTCTCTGGAGACAATGTGAATGCGTTGGGCCAGCTCGGGCTCACCAACCAAGCTCTCTGCGGGGCCCTTCAAGCCTAAAAGATAACCAGGGAGATCTCCTAGCTTGAAACGATTCTCAAAGAAGACACACCTTTTCTCCGTGAGCCCAAAATCATGGGGACTGGAGTCACAGCTATCCAGGAAAAGCTTGCTTGCAGCTTCATGCGCCAGGTTGAACTCCTCATCCCACTCATGAATGCCAATCTCAATGCCACCTTTCTTGGATGACCAGCTAAAGCCAACCAGCCGGTGCTGTGCTGGATCCATCTTGGGATGCGCCGTGAAGGCTGTCCCCCCCAACCCCAACAAACCGTCTACGGCCGGAAACCCAGAGGACGCTGCCACACCCGGCGCCAGCAACCCTTGGAAGGTCTCATCCCCCAAATAGGCCAAAGACTTCTCGTGGAGCCTTGAAGGATGCCCTGCCTCATAGAGTGCAAGAAGATGACCCCCCCAACTCACCACGTTGGTGTTGGCCAGATTCTTGGACCGCAAGTCCAAGGCATTGCAAAGCACACCTCCTGGCTTCGCAGTTCCAAAGGCGCCACGGAAGAGCACGGCGTCCGCGGCCTCCTCTTGCTGGTACTCCGGCGTGCGCACGAAGTCGCCCTTGTAGCGCACAGTGCCTGAACTCACGTGAAACGCGTTGACAAAGCCATCCCCATCCAGGAAATGCTTGTAAATGGTGGATCCCCGAAAAGATCGCCCCGGCCCCACATGGTAGAGGATTCCGTCCAAACCGGCAGGGACCTCTCCCTCCAACTCAAGTTCGGCCCAGCCATAGGGCTTCGCAGTCTGCAGAAACCGGAGGAAGTCTGCCTGGGAATAAAGCCCCTTCCCATATTGAGCTCTGTCGCGCAGGATTGGGTCCTCAGGTGCAATGCGCCCAGGCTGAACTCGCCTCTGTTGCCTCTGAGCTTTCCTTGTTAAGGCAGCCAGGCATAGAGACCCAGTTGTCAAGCCGATGAAGTGACTGCCAGCTGCTTGGCGAGGGAGGTCTCTCGCTCTCCGCGGTGCTCGCGTTTCACGTGTCACTCGTGCTGGTGCGATAGCGGCTTGGACGGGCAGAGCTACTGCACCAGGAGAGTCATGTTTAAGACAAACAGCCGCCGGGCTGTGCATGAGCATGATCGAGCTTGAGCCAACATGGCTGGGGATGCGGCCAAAATGCCTTATCACTTATCACGAAGATGATGAAGACAAAGCAAAGCTGCCGTGGCCAAGCGCAAGGAAGGCTGCAGATGCCAATGGCAACGACATGTCAGAGCAAACGCATTCGATGGGGTGGGGAGGTGATTATCATCCACAAACCCCAAATGCACACCAAACATGTGGCCGAGCCGCCCTCTAGGGCTGTTTAAATAGCTCATGCCTGTTCTGTAGGTGCGCAAAGTATGCATAGGACTTGTCTCGAACTAGCTGTCGGAGGGAGATGAGGCGAGCCAGCACAACAGACAGGAGTGCCCAAGCAATTCGCCACATGAAACCGTGCAGGAAGGTCTAAGTTTGAGCCTCGATGCAGGATCATCTTTGGTGCAGTAGCCGACGGACACGCTCACATGCAAGTCTGTACAGTGCTGCTCACGCCGGCTGCTCACCATCCTCTTCCTCAGTGTATATTGGCAGCAGATGTTTCCAAGGTGATTTCTGCGCTACAAACCCACGACAACCCGATTCTGCAACGTCGGGCCTCGTCCGAGGACTCGTAGCCGCCAAGCAGGGACCCACCAGCTGCTGAGGAGGTTGGTGATGACGCTGCCCTTGCAAAGAGGTACTTGCATCAGCTTGGAAGCAGCTGGCAGCGATTGAGGCACGATTGCGCAAAACTGTGGCCCCCTGCGCAGTGAGCGAAGGCGTGGCTTCGACGCCTATGTCAATGTACATCTTGCTGGACAGACCAAAACATAAACAAAAAAGCCCTCGCACACCAAAAGACCCGTGGGGTCGGCTGACTCCTGTTTTGCATAGCCTCCGCGGTCTGGGCATGGCGTGTGCTGCTGGAGACCCTCTGGATCCCCTGTCGAAGGCTGCGTGGCGACTCCGAGCACGCGCAGCAGCGCATGGCGCTTGGAACTGCCCAAAGTTGTGACGAGCAGACGACCGGATGTCAGACGGCCCGGGATACCTCAAGGGTCGCAGACTCAGGTCTTTTTGGACATACATGGGTCAATATGCGAACTTGACGCGTGCAATGACAAAAGCTTCGCTGTCTAGCTTGGTCACATATGTTGTGCTGGCGTCGCATAGACGGATCTGGCAGACTGTCCTTGCCAACGCTGCCAACGCTTCGATAGTGCATGCATTCCTTCTATGAGGCAATCGGATTGATGCCGAAAAAGGCCTGTTGACCGATACGGCCAGCTCCAAGAAGCTAGCATTCGTGACTGGGCGTCAACGGCTTGTGCTGGGTGATGTTTCTGCTTCATGCGCCAAGGTGCCATGTCTAGCGCCAGCAAACAAAGTCCAGTTGCGACCATTTCAGGCTGATGAGGGACCGATTCACCCTGAAGGATGGTCAGAAATAGCAGCCAGGGAAGCGTTGCACATTGCCGCGTGACCTTGCATTCTCATCACAACGGGAGAGCCCACGAATCTTCGAGATCAATCGGGCGCACAAGAGAACATACGAATCTAGCCGAACCACTAGCTAGAGTATGGCAGAATGCTCTTGCAGCTGTGCAGCACAGTGAGCTAAAACCTCAGCTCAGTCTGCAACCAACTCTGTGTCTTACAGCGCTGCGCACTGCAGCAACCATTCCACTATTCACCGGAAACTACACTGGGGAGTACGCGTGACAGGCGTTGCCTGCAAGGTCCAAGTGGTTGTTCCTTAGACTGTAGTTTGATCAACGTGCACAGCGACTTGATGCCGAAACCCCAAACTCCTTGATCTGAACCAGTTTCAATCAACGCCCCATGCGAGCCCAAGAATCGCATCCTGCTCTGGCATGGCGCTTTCTGAGGCAGCAAGTAAAGGTATCCCAGCAGCAAGGACGCGAGGCCGCGCATGCTTCAGAACTAGTCGACCTGAACTGCCATCTCTGCATCAGCAGAAAGTCACTGGCTTTCATGCATGTCGTGCCTACGGCACCAGGCGCACTAAGCCTCAAGCATAAGGATCCACTTCCAAGAACCAGCCCATCCTTACAACTCCAGGTCCAGAACCACTCGTAGCTGTATGGAGGATCGCGGGAGCCATGGATTTCATATGCCAAGCTACCGGTACGCTCGGGTCTGCGCGAACAAGCTCTGCTGGAAAGCGATCCACTCCACGAGATTCTGCCTGTCAAAGCCCTGACTTGCTGCCAAAGCCCGGCCGAGAGTTCCGAAAAGCACAGCAAAAACCCCAGGCCTCAGCAGCTTCTGGGACGAGTCCAAACCAATCGATGAACCATCGCAGTTGGCTCGAGGTTGTCGTTGCCAGCAGGGGCGGAATGGGATTTGGCTTTGCTTCCGAGTCCAAGCGTTTGTTCTGCTTCACTGAAGGAGAGCTCACCAACCGATCTTCATCAGTCCTAAGCAAGGTCGATAACTTCAACAAGCCGAGGAGGCATGTCGCCATTTCAGAGCAACGAGAGCAGGCAACTTGTGAAGACACGCCCTCGACACAACCTGTGTTGGATTTGGGCTGTGCTGTGCTCGAAGTCCGGGGGGCTTGCTGGGCAATGTTGCCGGACCGGGTGCCACTTTCTCAAATAACGCACAGAAGAATCCTCCAAAATCTCCGTGAGTTGGGTGGACTCGAACACACAAGCTCAAGGCTTTCCGCACCTGCAGCTTTGCGCTCTACGATCGCTCTACCCTGAGATCCAAGACCGTCATAAGCCGCGCCCCAGCGGTTTGCTTGAAGACGTGAAAGCTGGAATGACTAGAAACGTTTGCCGATCCCGCCTGCGGGTCAGCTGGTGGAAACATCGTGGCAGCCAACGCCCCACCATTGCGGCACCAGAGAGCAGGATCAAGCACCTCCTCTGGGCTTCCGTAGCTTTCGTACGACTGGTTGAAGTCCGGGGCGGGGACCTTCCACTCAGTCAGACCAGCTGCATGGCTCCATCTCTCCACCGGAAGGAGTCGAACCTGACCAGCGCCCATCCTTGGGAACACGTTGGGAACACGGTCGCGGGGAAGGAGGCGTATCAACGCGGTCGGGCGGCCAAAAACACGACAGCTACTGGGCGGAGCGAACATGAGCGAACACTAGGTAGCTACAAGGCACTTCTCGAGAGCCGCTGCGACCACGGCCTCGTTCTCCACTGGGGACATGCTGCACGTCGAGTAGAGAAGGCGCCCCTGAGGCTTCAGTATGGTCAGGCCACGCTTCAAGATGCCCGACTGCACCTCAGGGTAACCACGCCCCACAACAACTCTCTCCAAGAGTTGCCCTTTTAGGGGGCGTTCATTCGGGGGGCCTTTCACTGCAATGCTTTCACTGGTACTGAGAAGGCTAACGCAGCACGTAGTGCATCTGCAGCATGTAGCGCACGTGCCAGCGTGGCCAGCCACCAGGTGCTCGGCGCAAGCGACCGTCACCTGGCCAGTGTGGCAGTGTGGCAGAGTCCGGAACACAGACCGAAGCGACACCCTTCAAGCTGCTTGGCTATCCGGCTATCCCACCTGAACAGGGGACATCACATAGCACACGATCGAAGCGAAGCTTTCGTGCTCCTCGAACTCGGCCATCCGAGTGGTCGTGCAGCGTCGGGAACTTAGCTTGCAGGAATACACCTAGGACCTAAACATCGGACAGCATGCCTGAATTGCCTGAATGTCGGCCTATACACTTAATGAGTCCAGTCAATTGACATTCCGCGCATCTCCGCAGAGCCACAGAAGTGGTGCCGATTTGGGGTGCTGCTGTGCGCGGCGCACCGCTGTGGTGCAGCGTGCAAAGTTGTCATCATTTGCGACCAGAAGACCGCCCGGCACATCACCTTGCAGGTTGCAGAGCCGGGCTAAAGTGAAAAAAACCGTATCCACGCAGCAAGGACAATAAACTACACCAGCGCAGAATTGAAACAGTTTTAGAGTCGCGTGGCGTGTTCACTGACTACACTATGAATGAAACATAGTGAAACCCTAGCCCGAGGCTTCAAAGGTATCAAATATACGGGAATGACTAAGACCACTCAGGATATGTTCACCCATGCTTGAACAGATGGAGTTGGAAGTCAGGCAATATTGGCCAGTATATGACTCACACATACGTAACCGCAACCTCGTGGAATCAAGAGTGCCCTCCTGGCCAAAACGACTAAGGCACCATCAATCGTGACACTTAAAGGGTCATGCTTGAGGGGTGAGCCAACATCCGCGCTTGAGCGGTGCATGTTGGGCCAACATCCACACTTGAGAATGCTGGGCCAACATCCGCGTTGAGAGGTGGATGTTGGGCCAACATCCACGCTTGGGGCGGTGATTGTTAGGCCAACATCCACGGCCGAGACAAAGGGGAGACAAGCACAGACAAGCAGCCCAGGGACATCCGGCTGGGTCGGAATTCTTGGAAAGCAACAGGAACCCCCACAGTAAACTGTTTGAGGAAAATGCATTGGCGCACGATGCCTGGCGGGAGGCCAACATTCATCGCATCGAGGAGCTGCAGTGTTTTGGAGGCCGGCGCAGCACACAGATCAGCTACCGCGTGGTGTGGTTCGACCTGCGTACAGGGCAGAACACTGCCATCAAATCGGATCCCGCATCACCGCGCGTTGAAAACTGTTGAAGGCCAACCGAGCAAAATGCAAAAAAGGAATGGAGTGTTGGAGGTTGATCGGCACAGCGGGCGCCTGAAGCAGCAAAACGGGAAGCATGCTGGAAGCTTCTTGTCGAGCAAGGGCTCCCGCATCCTGGCATGCCTCCAGAAAGCTCCAGCATGTCTTGCCAGGTCCTTCGAGAGCGAAGCCATCGAATTCCTCTGCCTCCGTCAAGCCTAGAGCCCTAACCACTTCGGCCTCGCTTCGCAAGTGTCGGAGGGCCAGCCGTGCAAGTGGTGACAAAGGGTTTGTCCGGATGCAATACGGAAGAGTAGTGTGCATCAGCTTCTTGACCTCAGCGAAGTCGGCCAAGTCCTTGTAATACACATCCCAGGCTTCAGACCCATTCTGTGTGTCGGCGTGGTGGATTCTCAGCTGTGAGTCTTCTGGATCGTCTTGGTGGACCGGGCCTTCGTCTGCATAGTGACCAGTACTGAAGACATGTCGCATGAGTTGATTTCTGGACGCGAATTCTTGGCCGCACCGCTGGCAAGTGCGAGCCGTGACATCTGCAGTGGAAATCTGTGCTGAGTTCTGGCAAACCTGAAGCTCTAATTCGCCACCATGGTCACAACCAGCTGCATGCCAGGCCTTGATCGGCTCACACTGCACTATGCAGATGTTCGTTTTTTTCATACCTTCAGGATTCCTATGACCTCAAGAAGTGTAAACGACTGTGGGGTCCCCAACATGGTATTGAGCTTTAGAAGAACCGAAGGGTCTTCACAACTTGCTGATGCTATGGTGGCACAAGTACCTCCTACTAGCCCTGAAGATTGCAGGGACCCTGACCAACTCAACGAAGTGAGCGATTGCCAGCACATGCCAAGACACTTTGGACAGGGCTGCGTCGTCACAAATGTGGGACTCCCCATTTTTGTGACGCCACAGCAGCCGGATGCTCAAAGCGCCTAAGCTTACCTCTTTGCAAGCAAATGGCAATCTGTGCACTGCCGGGCAGGGCAGGGGTCAACATCAAACCCGATGATGGCTGCAATACAAGTCGCTGCTGAATGAGCCTTCTGTCAACCAAGGTAACGCAGCGGCCAGCTTGCGCTGAAGAGATGCCAACACAGGCGAGGAGAGGGTCAAGCGCGTGGGCACATCCGCGTAGTAGACGCATACTGTGCCCTGGCATGGAAAGCTGCGAGCCAACAATAAAACCGCTTCCCGTCGCAGCACATCATAGCAGCTGATCCCGGCCTGATGGTCTTGAAGCCTACTCGGGCATTCTTGCATAGCCGATGCTAAGCAGATTCTGATGGCATTTGGTGAGAAACTGCGTGTGTGTTGATGGGAGCATGTCGCTGTGCGGACAACATGCGGGATGAAGGCTTGCAGACATAATCAGGTGCTGCAGCATAAACTGTTGTTTACACGCTTGCAGACCACGTCCTCATGCCTCACGGTTCTTATGGCGGCGGTAGCAGCAAGAAAAAGCCAACCCCGCCCCCGCCCCCGCCCACCCCGTCGACGGCTTGCTGTGGTCATTAAACAGCAGGTGGGGGCGCCTTCTACTCGGGCCCGCTTGCTGTCAGGCTCCTGATCCTGAAAAGCTGCCGAGGAGTTGACCGCAGTCACACGACGGCATGCTGTCCTTCTTCTCGTCGAAGACATCTTCTTTGCTCTTCACTTTGACAAAACTTGGCATGCGTTTCTTGGCCTTCAAACTCATCCAAGCTACTGCAGCGGTCTTGGTTGGCATTTGCCCGCAGACATGTCTACCTCAGCAGAAAGAGGACCACACCTGTGGGCCAACCTGAGGGCCGACCTCAGGCGCCATCGTCTGCGCCACCTGCACCCAACCGCACACGGACGTCTACACACGGCGATGGGGGAACGACCCGGCTCTTGTGATTGCCAGACATCCTTTCAAGTTGTAACACACATCACGACCGAGCCTTGTCCGACTTCGACATGGCTCGATCAATCCTGACAGGGACAAGTCTGGCATGCGCGCGAACACTGCCGCCGACCCCAGAAGTCCTGTGATCAGAAGCAGCTCTGCGAAACTCGCTCACTTCCTGTCGCACAAGGAGTGCAGAGAAAGAGAGAGAGAGAGAGAGGAAGAGCGAGAGCGAGAGCGAGAGCGAGAAAGAGCGAGAGCGAGAAAGAGCGAGAGCGAGAAAGAGCGAGAGCGAGAAAGAGCGAGAGCGAGAAAGAGCGAGAGCGAGAAAGAGAGAGAGAGAGAGTGAGCGAGAGAGCGAGAGAGAGAGAGCGATGGCAAGAGAGCGAGAGCGAGAGCGAGAGAGAGAGAGAGAGAGAGAGACCTCGTGCACTTGTTCACAGCTGAGAGAATCTGAAAAAGTGCCCCAAAATTCCATCTGAATCCATCTGACATCTTCTCGTCCTGGTGCTTCTGCGCCTTTTCCAGCTGCCTTTCCTTCTCCTTTTGTGCCTGCCGAACACTTGCAAGCCCTCGAAACTGCTTCTGCGTGCTGCTGAGAGTCCGTTCGGCTTTTCCGGCCACGTGCGTTGCGGCTCAAACCATGCGGAATTGTCCCGTCAAGGGGGCTGTTCTTATTCAAGAAATTCAACAACCGGCTCTTCAAAATGTCGCTCTGCCAGCCTGATACCCCAGGTCTGCTCCTGCAACGCCCGGGCCCATGTAGGCTCCTGCTCATTCAAGCCACATTCCTGCAGAAAAGCCACTCTTGCTTCTTGCATGGAAGTCCTCCATCGAAGGATCGGACATCCTTGCCCAGAAGGCCTAGCTTGAACCCCGCAAATGCAAAGTGCCGCCACTCACTGAGCGCACCGTCCACTCACAGATTTATTCTCATGTCTCACTTGCTGCCATGCAGCGATCCATGAAGAGATTCTGGTTCTTGGAGCCTGCAGGCAGCTGGTGGAAAAAAAACGCAAGGCAGCCAGACTCAAGACTTAAGGGTTATTTTCCAGCCACCTAAGAAGTGATTGAGCACACCCCGTCGTTTGCGCCTTTACTTGGGGCTCAGCTCCCACGGTAGGTTTGGGGCTTTGCCTCTTGCATCCGGGCTTTGTTGCGTAAGCAGAAAGCTGGACGAAAAGCAACCCCTCATGATTTCGGCCGGATCCCCCAAGCAGGCCCGACTTCTCACCCCCTCTCTCATCACACTTTATGAGCTACGAACACTCTTCACCTCACAGGTGAACGCCCGGCAGAATGGCACTCCCCACGATAATAGAATGTGAACAGCGAAGCCGTACAACAAGCCCAGCCGATGAAACAAAAGAGATCCATCAGAGAAGCAGTTCATAAGTTTCCCAAGCTCACCAAAGCTACAAGCGGGTCATTGTCCCTCTGGAAGCTTACGCTGCCTGAAGGAGTACCCATCTTGGCAACGTCGCAGAAGAGCGAGATGGGGGCCAAGCTCAAGATGTTCACTTCAAAGTGCAGTTGTCACATTTGCTGGTGCGCTTTGCCAAGTCGAAGGCTTAGAGACTTAGAGTTTGTTGTCGTCTGGGTACGGCGACTTTCTGTGCAGCTGTCTCGAGGCCGATGGGTGGTAAGCAACGTCTTGAGTTTGCTGAGTCTGCAAATCTTCGAGCCAAAGCTGAGCTTCGAAAAAATCACGTCCAAGCTGAAGGAGGAAGCAGGCATGCCTGCTTGTCAGGTTGACATCCAGCTTTCACGCAGGTCGCAATCTTATTGGGTGATTTTTAAGCATGCAGAGGCTCGGGTTCTTCTGCCACGAAATCCAGATATTCAGCGTGGCGGGGCGGACACCAACCTCTTCCACAACTCTGCATCATCTCTTGCGTCTTGTATTCCTGACACAGGCACGCGCGGTCTCAGATCAATCATGAACCAACTACCAGGAAGACATACATCAACAGACTCTCAACACGCAAGTTCGGGCCTTAAACACACCATAGTCGCGATCGTGAGTGTAAGACAGGCAGACCTTGTCCGGCGGCCCACTCTCTTGGCGGTAGCCGGTTTTCTGAAGCTGCATGTTGTGCCGCGACCAGTCACGGGATCTCCGGTACTCGATGTTGCGTGTCCAAACTATGAGATTGAGCCGCTCGCCTTCCGTGATATCATCGGCCCCGTGACGACGATGGCCGCGATGCACAACACAATGTCCCAGCTTGTGTTGGTACAAGAGGCTTGCATGACGGTGGTCGGCGGCCCCCTGATTACCACAAAACTGCAGGCCTGCACCTTTGAACTGCTTGCCGAGGCAGACATTGAAAGTCACATCACTGTCATCGGTGTGCATATCCAAGCCCAGATCTTCACCAACCTTGTACCGCACAACAAAGGTGTGATGCCGGTCGAAGTGTGAACCGACCCCGGGGAAAAGGTTGTGGGCGACCAGCTGCAAAAAGTTGTGGACTAGCCTGCAGGGGCTCGTGCAGAGTCTGGCTCACCCTACGTGGCAACAGATTTGTCACACATCATGCTGCCGCGGAGCTGTCAGTACGATATAGTACGATTACACAGAGAACCTGTAGCCTCGGGTGCCAGCTTAGGCAGCTTAGGCTTGCCTTGTCAGCGCAGGGCTAAAGATACGTGGCCTCGGTCACCCTCGCCGGACAGCCCAACTGCTTTCTGATGGGTTGATCAAAGACGCCCTGAATATTTATGGATACGTGCGTCAGTGGGTGCTGAAATACGTATTCGCTAGCTCGTTGGGTTTGCAGTGTCTACACAGGGACTCTGCTAGGTTTGGGATCCTGGCTCTGTGCAAAGCGTACCCTGTGCAAAACAAGCCGAAACCGCTGTGTTGCTACTTCATCGTATTGGTACAAAAGCGGTTCGCAAGAGCGCTGATCGAAGTCTAAACACGGAGCGTGCGAGGCAACGAGACCACTAGAAGCAAGGAGCCTGTCCAGAGCTGGCTCCATCCCGATTTCGTTCACGACAACTCCATAATTATTCATGCTGTTGGGACGTCGAGCCGGCAAGCCGCTGGACTGAAAGGCGTCTAGCTCCTCAACGAAAGCTTTGCAGAACTCCTCGTTGAAGAGAGGAAACGAATACACTTCCTTTGCCGCTTCAGTCATGATGGCGGACCAAGCCTCCGGTGTGTTTGCCGCGTATGCTGTCCAGAATCTGGGGTCGAACATGTCCTTCGAGAAAGCTAACTCCTCATTGAACAAAAACTCGTGACGACGAAGACCGCAATACTGAGAAATCGTCTTTAAAGATTTGGCATTCGCCTCCCTGGCATCTGTAAGAGCCTCCACATCGGTCTCGCAGAATTGTCCAGGATCTCTCAGCAGAAGCATAACAGCTTGCATTGTCCGGCATAACTTTGGGGAGTCATTGCCGGCCTTCTCCAGCTTGGCGAGAGCTTCCGTCAAAGCTGCCTCGTCCACAATTCCATCCTGCTTGACCAGCGCATGATGTAGCCAGTTCTGAACCCGCACTTCAGCCGGTGTCTGTGGCCATGCGCTGTTCACCTTCACTTGCAAGCACAGCCTGCTTTGGTAGCACGTGTCAGCTGGCCCAGTGACGACCATACTAACCAGCCAGGGACCTGTATCAGCCCTTGGCACAAAGAGATCCGTTCCATCCTGCACAGGCGCAAAATTCTGCAAACATCTTCCTCGTGCGACAGTGCGACACATTTACAAGCTCTTAGACTGGAGACCTGGGGCGATGTGAGAATGGGTGCAGAAAGGTGCATATGTAAAGCTACGTCCTCCGCGATGCCCATGAGCTCGGGATCTGAAACGTGGATTGCGAATGGCTCATTGCGAAGGCTAACCACCTCTGCACGCAGAACTTCCATGGCCCCTTAGCACGGCAACCGGGCAATGACTCTTCTATCCTCCTCTGATCCCATGGTAACTCTTGCACCAGGGCCCCCACGCTGCGCATCGCCGTCTTCCTCACGGTTTGAACTTGCGAACTGCGGTCACTTCTTGTTCAGAGGGGTCGGAGTCGTTTTCAGAACGGTTTGGCTTCTCTTAGCCGCCTCCGGTATGGAGAATGTGCTGGGAAGCTCAGCGCGGACCACCCGGGGCAGGTCAGCAGGTGCATAGATCAATGCTCCGCCGAAGGCAGGGTCCAGCATGACCTCAGGAATCAAAAAGCTCAGGAGGTCTGAACAGACTGATGCCATCTTTGTAGTGCAACCCTAAGGCTAGAGCCTGATAGGGTGCCGTCTTGCCCGGTGGCCAATGGTCCTAGAGCTCTCCGGCTTAGGAGACGGGTTTCCAATGCTGCATGGATATTTGAAAAGCCTCAATGCATAGTTGCACTGCGGACGATATACCAGAATAGAAGGGATATGTGGCATGTAACAGGGCGATTTGGGTTTCAAAGGGGTCTTGGTAAGCGAGGGCTCTTGTAGAAAGAGCACATGGCTGAAGCTACCTCATCAAATCGGTTGAAACCTTCAGAACGCTCAGGTCTTCTGAAGTTGAAGCACCACGTAATTGTAAGTCTCAAAAGTTGGACTCTCGGCTCTGGTAGTTTGCTAATGAGTGTGCCTCTAAAAACCAATTTTTGCCTAAGTTTGCCCAAATCCAATTAACGGTGGATTTCTGCCCTTCTCAAGATGTTAGAGGATGTTTCGGGGCTGGGAATTCAATTTCAAGTCTGGGGGCTTACCTTTCTAAATATCGAAATGGCCTTTAACTTGTTTAATCTGCAAAATCCTAGATAAGGTCACATTGACGCCAAGACTATTTTGAGCTTTCGGAATTGTGCCTTCAACTGTCAATGAAACGTTCTTGGAACTGTCTACACTCATTAACATCCTAAATGCGGTCCCATGGAAGGCCCTTTTTCACGTTCAAAAAGCGCAAAGCTGGAATGACACGCAGAGCAGCCTTGCCAGACGCAAGACGATTCCATAAAGATACCTTAATTCATATCTTTTATCTTACTTTATATCTGTTTTGCTTATTTGCTTAGAGTATGATTATCTCCTTATGTATATATGAATACATGCGTGTGTGTGTGTGTGTGTGTCTGATTTCGCCAACCCCCACCCCCGCAACCCCCCCACCCCCCCCCACCCACCCACGTTCTCACACCCCCCCCCCAAGCCGGGTACCCTTCCCGGGCAAACCCTAAACCCCCCTCCTCTACCCTAAACCTTAAACTTTGAACCTTAAGCCCTAAACCTTGAACCCTCAACCGAGGCATCATAAACATAATTATATATGTGTATATATATACACATATACAAATGCATCTACATATGCCATCTACATATACCATATACATATACATATGAATATACATATATATATATATCTACGCTTTCATAGAACTTGTACAAAACACGAGAGACATGGGGCCGTTCAGCAGCCAGCAAATGTCGAGGTTTTTTCAAGGTGACTCTTCTGCCTTGCGATTCCCCGAGGGCCTCGCGGTAGTGAAGAGCCACAACCCGACCGCTTGCCCATCCCTCTCGTCCCATGTTGCAGGAAACGCGCGTATCCACCGCAAAGCGCAGGCTGCCTCCATCGTTCTGAGCCATGGCTTTCTGACTGCTGCAGCGGGTATCCTATCCTCCAAGGTAGGTCAAACCGACTGGTGGCCTCTAGAAAGGAGAGATGAGAGCCTCTCCTTGCTGGCTGAACGCTTTACAGCTCTATGCAAGGCTCTTTCTCGATATTCTGCTGATTGGCGCTGTTCAGAGAACATGCTGTTGCGGCGGCAGGCGGCATCATGTAACAAAAGCTTAGGGCTTAGGGGCTTAGGGACAAGGGTGCTGGCCACGTGCTGGGCCCAAGGAATGATGAAAGAGTTGCCCCGTATGGCTGCAAGCAGATCTTTTTCGTACTGCTGGAGAAAAAGCTTCAAGCCGCCGCAAGTCAGGCCTGAAGCGACCCAGGTGTAGATCAAGCTGCGCTGCATGCATGATCAATCAAGCTCCGAAGTCACGGTCGCGCTGATGACGCTGGAGACAGCGCTGAAGGCTGCCAGCATACAGAGAATGCCGACACCCAGCACCACCGAAGGCATCCCCTCTCCGTCCGCTGCCGTTGCTGCTGCCGGTGTCAAGAGAATGGGCACCGCGGCGCTTGCTGCAACATCGAAGGACTCGGTAGCGCTGCCACGAAGCTGGGTCTGAGGAGCAGGAGCAAGGAAGGCCAGGTTGCGCAGCGCGGTGCACACGGCAAGCGCGATGCAAATGCTGGCAAGCTTGGTTCGGGCCATCGTGAGCTGGAAGCCTAGGAATAGTGGCGTTTTGCAACCCGAGCTGCTCGTTGCTGCATCGAGCCAATAAGAAACGTGGAGATTCAAATATTACAAAATCAAAGACAGTCGAGGCGGGCCCCTGGTGCTCTGCCAATGGTGCTGCTTCCCTTTTACATTTTAAGAAGCCGAGCATTGGGTACGGCAGTTTATCTCAATTCTGAATGAGAACTGGGCCGGGAAAGCACTGCCATAGACATACATTCCCCAAGCGAGAGGCCAGCGCTGCTTGGGAAGCCTTTTTTGCAAGAGTCTTGCACGCGCATTGCTGCCCCATGGGTCTTTCACCCTAAACCATTTTGCCGGAGGGCTCTCTTACGTGCCTCCAGCTGCCATGGACTCGTGCCACAGCAAGGGGACCCATCACCCTAAACCCTAAAACCCTAAAACCCTAAACCCTAGGGCCGCTGAGCTTCTCGTTGCGTTCCATAGGACTAGAGATTCTTTCTCCCTGCAAAGGGCCCATGGTTTAGGGGTTGGGGTTTCGGGTTTCGGGGTTTGGGTTCAGGGGAGATTCCTTCTCCCACTAAAGGGCCCTGTTCACAACTTCAGGGCCGCCGCCTGAGACCCGCTGGATCCGTTGTGAAGTTAGCCCCCAAATAAAACCCCCAACCCTAAACCCTGCACCCTAAACCCCACACCCAAAACCGTTAACTCACAGTGCTAGCTTGCAGCCTGTTGTAAGCTCAACTCTGCCAGTTTGCTCCCGCGAGGACTGGGTTTACTGTCAAGGGTTTAGGGTTTTTTTGCAGGGTTTATGGGGGGTTGGGCGTAGGAGGGTTTGGGGGCTTGGGGTTTTAGTTTAGGGGCTTAGCGTCTTAGTGCCTGGTCCTCACTACGGGAGTATGAGGGACTGGCTGGGCAGCTGTCAAACAGAGCCCCGCGTCACTTGACGATCCGGCAGCTCGGACATTTTTGGCTCCGAAGTTAGAGAATCTAAAGCCTCGGCTCCAAGCAAGGGTTTCAACCCCGAGCCCTAGAAGCCGTATTGAAGTCTAAAGTCTTTGACAGCTGCCCATCCGGAGCAGGAAAGCATTGAAGTCATTGGCATTGGCAGCCGGAGGGTAGCAAACTGCCTTGTGCTTTAGAAACTTTAGGGTTTGGGGCTTAGGCTTAGGGCTCAAAGGGCTTTTGGGTTCTGACTCATGGAATGCAGGGTTTTGGCTTACAGAGCACAGGATGAGGACCTGCACCACCAATCCTAAACCAACCCCAAATAATAAAAACCCAAAAGCCCTTGACCCCAGAGCCTACCTGAACACCACACCCATGGCTTGAAGCGGCTAACCTCCGCGCCGGCCACACTCATTCCATCCGTGCGCAGGGCACAGGGATGCCTCAAACTCGGGAGCTTTGGGGATGTTGGGGACGTTGGGGGGGTTCATGCTTCATTGATTCATTGAGCGGTTGAGGAGGGAGTGTCTGATCTCATGCCTGGGAACACGGCAACCGCCACCAGCAGTAGCTCATGATTCCACACAGAAGTCACAGAAGTGATAGCTCGGTAATCCTGCGAAGTCCTCGTTTCTACGAGCTGCTTCCAGCCTTCATCCCTCTTTATTTTTGACACTCCCAGTTTCCCACCATGATACCAATGAGACTCCATCCTGGCGCCATATGATGGGAATCGGAAAGGTGCTCGGGTCTGGTGGGGCAGGCAATTTACCCCCTTGCCTCCCTCGCAGACCCCAAGCCCTTTGCGTCGCTGGGCCCCGAACCCGAGCCCTGATTCTGAACCCCGCTTTATCTGGGGGAGCCGTTTACAGACAGCGGCCTCTGCAACCAGATGTCTACGCTTCTTCGCGACTGTTTAGGATTGAGGGTCTTAGGATTGAGGGTCTTAGGGCCAGTGTACAATCAGTTCGTTTAGGGAAAAATTTGGGGTAATTGGATGCGTAGTCGGACCCCCATGATGCCCTCACTCCCAGGGCATGGCTCCAACAGCTCGCCTGTGGTTGGTGGCGTGGATCGATGATGGAGCTCACGGGTCCAGGGGTGAAGGTGACGGATGCCTCTGGCTTCAGTGGTTGGTCCCTCGTGCGCTCGTTCTTGTCAAATGAGGATGGATGGTCTGCCTGGAGCCTCATGACTCGAGCCTTTGCAGCGAACCTTTCGTGCAGTCGCGTGAAAGTTGGAGCTGCCGATCCAAAGACAATGATGAGGCAGCCTTTGAAGCCCCACCCAGGCAAGACTGTCACCAGGGACCGCCTTCGATCCTCAACCCATTAACCTGCAAGCCGCAGAACTATGGAAGTTTGGCGCTCGGTTGGGGTTAATTAGGGTTTGAGGGTTTAGACGCTAAGGCCTGAAGCCACAGACTCTGGCGCAAAGCCCCTATAGCCCAAGACCCTCTTGGCCAAACTGCATCTCTGCCTCCCCCATCCGGCCTCCTCTACGCGGAGCCCCAGGCAGCGTTTTGCCAAGGTTGCCCTCAGCACGGAGAGCTGAGGCTTCTGAGGTTTCCTCGAGGTTCAGAGTTCAGGAGGCATCAAGTTCGGGAGCTCAAGCTCTAACTGAATGGTCAACTCAAGAAGAGACCAGACTCGAGATCCCCCTCCCCTGAAAGCCTGAACCCTGAAGCCCTGAGTACACCTCGGCTCGGTGCCACTGGGACAGTGCTTCTCAAAGACTACAAATACTACACCTCTCCCAACCCTGTAAACCCAGACTGAACCCTCCGTCTTTCAGCGGAGCCCGTGGATTCCCAGCACGCCTCCGTAGGAAGCCTGCTGACTCTGGCCTCGGATGCGAGACGTAGACGACCCAGAGCTGCGAAAGGGGATCGAGGACTCGGGATCTTGGTGTATAGATCCGTTTCATGGTTTAGGGTTGAGGATTTAGGGTTTAGGGTTTAGGGTTTAGGGTTTAGGGTTTAGGGTGGTTTAGGGACCTCTACCTTCCCACTGCAGACCCTTGAAACGAACACTTCGAAGAGGCAGCCCAACCCGAAGTCCCCTAAACTGACCCAACAAATCCAAGGAGCCCTCAAGGAACCCAGGAAGTCCTCCAAGGCCTAAGCAACCCTTTCCCCAATACCCTAAACCCTAAACTGCCCTAAACCCTTCACCCTGAACCCCCCCAATGCCCTTCAAGCCCGGCTGCCATAGCCGGCATAGTTGCCCCCGTAGTAATTGTAGCAGTTGGACCCGTACGCCGCCTGAGCTCCTGAAGGGTCGAGGACCAGATTACACATCATGCGTCTGCGCATGCATGTACATACGCATAACCCCCTTCCAACCCAGTATTGAAACGGCTTGAGGTGTAAGGTATCAAACGCCAAAAAACTGGAAAACTGCCCAAGCGAGCTCAAAAGATCGCCCCATCACGGGGTGCTCGTCTGGCGTCCTTCTGGTGTCATCCAGCAGTTCTGCCCAGGGTGGCCCTGGAGGAACAACAGTGTCACGAGGCCCCAGTATTGAGGGTGGCTCAGGGTTTCCCAGGTTTGGTCGCTACTCTGAGTGACTCTCTGCTTTTTTGCGATGTCCGCATACACTCGAGCCAAGAGGTCTGCCCGACTGTAAGTTCATGTTTCGATGTGAGGGGGCTGGGCGGCATGGACATGGCTCTGACCTGACAGCAAGGCGGTGCCTGCATCCAGTTCTGCTGCTGCTGCATCTGCTGCCATGGCTGGCTGCCCTGCGCATCAGCTCGAGCGCTTCCGGTTAAGATGCACGCACCGGGCACACAGGACCAAATGCACAAGTCGGGCGCGGGGCCACGATTTCATCACTCAAGTTTTCCCAGAATTTTGAAAGCGTAGCAGGGGGGCAGCAGGCATAGCACTTCAAGGCCCGCCTGCGCATAGCCGCAGCCATTGTTCCAGGTTGGGTCATACGCCTCCGCGCGATTCCCGGCACAAACTCTCACCGGACAAGACTTGCTCTACGAAGGAACATGCATTGCTGCCTCTATATCATCTGACAGGCTTCGAGAAAAGCCACCAAGCTCCTAAGCCCTAGACCCTGCGGCATTCCCAAACCTTAGGTCTTCAACCCCAAACCCTCAGGGCAGGAACTGAGGCCTGGCCGCATCCCTGGCTGTACATCTGGTTGTTGCCAGTGTTGTAGCTCTGGTCATAGCCTTGCACGAAGCCGTAGTCGCACTGCTGGTAATGCGACCCCCAGCCCTGCGCGTAGGGGTTGCCCCATTCATCATAGCCTCGCAGAGCTTGTGGGGGGGTGGGGGGGGCGGTTGGAGGGCGTAGGGTCAGAAGCAACTTCATGCACTTCAGCTTCCCACATCGGAAAGAGCCCGCAAGAGCCCAACCCTAAACCCTCACGCCTCCCCGAGGAACCTTAAACAAGAAGAAGAAGGAGTAGGAGTAGGAGTAAGAGTAGGAGAGAAGTCGGAGTAGGAGTAGGAGCAGGAGCAGGAGGAGGAGTAGAAGTAGGAGCAGGAGCAGGAGGAGTAGTAGGAGTAGGAGCAGGAGCAGGAGCAGAAGGATGAGGAGGTGGTTTGGGGTGTTTTTTCTTGGGGGGGGGGGGGGGGTTGGGTTGATAACGTCCGTGCTACGCGGGCATCCACTGCGTTGCACAGGATCCGTGCGACCAGGGCATCCATTGCCATTGCGTTTCGCATGATCCGTGCGTCGAGGGCATCTACTGGCTGCTGCATCCATTGCCGAAGGATGATTTTCGTCCCGGGCACAAGCACATCCATTGGCCATGGCATGGTCCGCCACGGGGGCATCCATCGTTTAGTGCAGCGCGTGCTTTACGAATTCTTCTTACGTATTTTGCCGCAGAACCAGCTCAAGATGGGGAAGCAGGTTCATAGATGCATCGCGTGCAATGGCACCGATCATCGCGTCGAAAGCTGCGGGACACGTGCTGCCGTTGAGATGCGGCGGCTGCGGAAGTTGGTTCAGCCCAAAGAACTCGACCCCTTGACACCCGAAACCCTAAACCCAGGGAACCATGCAAAACACCTGCACCTCAACTCGAAAGCAAAAAAAACTGTGACATAGAAATGTCTCTTTTCCGAAAGTAGTTGCGGCAAAATACAACATGCGCCTCAAGACACAAATGCTCGAAAACCCAAGCGAACCGTGCGTCATTGCCGCCGCGCGCATACGCGCCTGCGGCGCGCGATACGTAGTAGCAGCAGCAGCGGCGGCGGCAGCAACAGCAGCAGCTGCGGCGGCCGCTGCAGCAGCAGTAGCAGTAGCAGTAGCAGCAGCAGTAGCAGTAGCAGTAGAAGTAGCAGAGTAGCAACTACCACCAGCCTCGGGGTGGCGGCTCGACGGTCCCCTGCTCTTTCCTGGCGCGCTGGTGCGCGGCCTTCACCGCCTTCTTGATCTTCTCCTCAATGCTCTCCTGCTTTGCCGAGGGCCTGAAGCTCGGGCTCACAGGTAACGGAGATGGAAAGCTCAATTCCCAAAAAAAGGAATCCAGACCAAGGCTCTCAAAACACCAACCCTCCCAGCCGAATGTAGGGCTCCCGGCTTGAACTCCTGTGCAGACGCAGAGAGGTTGCTGATGACCCTTGGCTTCTCCTGAGCGAGTGAGCGCATGCTGTGGATTCTGATAGTCATAGCGTGTCTATGTTTGCAGAACAACACCAACACCACCACGACTACCACCACGACTACGAGGACTACCACTTCTTCTTCTTCTTCTGATTCTACTACTAAGGAGACGTTGATGATGACCTCAATCTCCTTGAAACTGAACTGGATGACCTTGAACACGTACATCGACATCTCCAGGCATCCCACGGCACCCGGCACCCAAAGAAACTCCAGAACCCTGACCCCAAAGCACAGGCCCTATACACCCATAGGCCCCAAACCAAAAACCCTAAAAACCCTAAAGACTTCCCTTTCAACCCTTAGCCTTAGCCTTTTTAAACCCTCAAACTCTCAACCACCCCTGGCCGAGCTTCTGCGGAGCTGGAGGCCTTTGCATTGCCGCCCTTGGAGGTTTGCGAAGTGCCCTCTTCTTTCTAGGTTTGGGGGTTATGGAGGGTTTGGGGGTTTAGAGGCTGCAGAGCATATCAAATCACAACATGCCATTATGCGCCATGCTTCGAAGATCTCTACGTGGGGTGGCTGGCTGTGCGGAGGTCGGGGGTCTGGGGGAGTGCGCTTTGTCATCCAAAAGCCAAACCCCCAAACTTTGCACCGCCCCCACAATAGAAGCGGAGCTGCCGATGCGGACGCATCGTCCTTGCCCTGGGTCCACGCGGGCTTCGAGAGACACTACCGCAAGCATCCCAAATGAAGAGCAGGACCGCAGGAGCTGTAAGCGGGCAGTGGCAGGGAGCCCTGACAGAGGCACGGAGAACCCGCAAGGGCCAAGAAGAAACCCCTAGTCTAAACCCCCAAAGTCACCCCTTTTTCAACCCTTTTTCTCAGCCCCTGAACACACCACCCTCCCCCCGTCGGGCGCCTCGCCGGCCTTGGCGAGCTCGGAGGCTGGCAGCAAGTCCCCACCAACCGTCTCGAGGGCAACCTGTCCAAGGAGGAGAGAAGCCCGGAGAAACCCAGTGGTTTACGGGTTTATGCAGGATGTCATGCGGACACTTCACGCGCAGAAACGCATGAAGCACTTAGGCCTCAGAGCATAGAGTTGAGAGGCGGAGACACGTCGAACCGTTGAACCGGATGTTGGAGATGGAGCAACGTCTTGAGGCTCCCTAAGCCCCCTAGGCCCCCAGGCCCCTAAGCCCCCTCGACTCACAGCCTTGGCTACTGTCTGGCGATGCAGCGCCCTGGCTTTGAGGACGCACCTCAAAGCTATGGCAGGGGCCCAAGCTTCGCATGACAGGGACAGGGGAACTCAATGCTGCCAACTTGGGGATTGCGACTTTGCTCCTATTGTTGTGTGAAGAGCCCCAAGTATGTTGGTCTTGCAGCTACTTCTGGACGACTAGTCTGTGGCTCATTCTGAGGAAAGGGGGGGGTGGAGGGGGGGGGGGGTGGCACCAAGGCCAACAGGGTTTGCACCGATTTGCTTTCGCAATTCAAGGCAAAGCTGTTCAGTGAAAGCGATGCAATACGTCCCTCATCAGAACCGTGTTGAGCACATCAACTCAAGGAATCGACCTCACCAATGTCTAGCTCGTGCTGCAGGGGAACATCGCAAAACAAGTTGACAAGGGGACAATCTTCAAGGCACTTAGGAAGCCGCTCTGCTTCCGCAGTCCCCGGGAACTGAAAGCGAAACACGGTGCATTGCATGGTCTAAACACCTGGTCTGCCGAATCACAAAGGCCAGGGAAATCCTGTCTCTGAGTAGGGGAAAGGGGTCCTGGCTGTGCCGGGCTGCTTCTGCAGCGTCTCCAGCTTGTTGCTGACGACTTCCTTGTCCTCCTCATCCCTGAATCCTGAATCACAAGGACGGGGACTCCAATAAACAGGGGCCCTGCGCGTGTGGCGGGCACGGGCCCCTGGCTACGAAGCCTGCACACTTGTGGGACTGCCCGCACCACTCCGCTGGTGTGTGTTCTAGCTGCGGGCCTGCGAGGTCGAGCATCTCGACGGCTTTGCACATGCTCATCCGGTGGCGCTTCTTAGAGTTCGCGAGCGCCTGCTGGATCTTATCCTGCAACGCAGCTTGGTTGAAGCTGAGACATGCCCCTCACTGCCATCATCTTTGTGCCCCTCAGCTCCAGAGTTGAGGGATGTCACAGTCGCGGCGTGGGTCCTTGTTGCTGTCGTCACTGCCCATCTTGGCTGAGGCGATGCAAGCGATACTCTTCCTTGGGCAGACTCGAGGAAAGGGAAGGCTTCTGAAAAAACTCTAGACTTATCACAAGGGCGTCCCAAAAGGAAGCCCCCATTTTGACAACCCCGGGTGTTGCCCCTTTGTTTGCAGGGGATGCAAGGCGGGACACCCCCCCCCTTGTTAAGGGGCTCAAAGGAGCAGGAATCCTCCTACCAATGAGACGTCCCATGATGCAGGTCTGACAAGGCTCTGCTGCTACACGCCCCAGCAAGTAGACCCAGCTTCACTGTTGCTACTTCTAGTAGCCGAATGCTGTTCTCTGGATCCCCCTTCGCATCACGCCGGTCCTGCATAGGATAAACTGACTCACTATAGTTGCACCTATGTCCACACTAGTAAGCTCTATGCCCAGGAGCCGATGGTTCTTGACGGCCGACTTCGCAACGTCATCCAGGGCCCCACGTCGTGCTACCGAGGATCGTCTAACTCGGCCGGGCACCTGTCAAAGGAAGCTCTTTCCCATGTTCCCCAAGCAGACAGGGCCTCTTGGAGCAGGGAAGGGATCGAACCCTTGTCAAGGCAACGAGCCGCCTGCTCCAGCTTCTTGGAAAGCTCTTTGGGGTCCGGCGGGGTTGTCCTCGGTGAACAGCCTTCAAGCCCTTTAAAGGAGGCCTCCCTCATTGTTCAGGGCTCGCCGGGCTTGCGGCGCAGGGCTTGGTCCCGGGCTCCCATTTTGCAAAATTCGAAGAGACGGTTCTTACTAAGAGGCCCAAAGATGCAAGGAGGCCTGACCAACACAGCCCAGGTGTCGCATCGAAGGTGGCTGGCTGCGCCGGTGGCGTCATGCGGCCGCTGATATCTTCTTGGCAAGTCGGACCTCACAAAGCGACCCAAAGGAAGAAGCAACCAAATCCGGGAACCTTATTACCTCAGCATACCTCAACCCCAAGACCAAAACGCGAAGCATGAAACCTAAAGCCCTGAACAATGAGGGTGGAAACGATGGCCCTTGTCGGCCAGGCGAGGGCTGGAGTGATAAAGGCTTTGATGGGCCTCTGGGCTTGGACTGGGCCAGGCCAGAAGGTGGAGGTTTTTTTTGCCGCACGCTTAGCTGAACTGTACGTCCACATTGCAGGGAATTGGCATAGAAGGAGGTTTAGGGTTTAGGGTTTGGGGTTGGGGTTTCGCCACCCGCACCGCACACACCATCAGGTTTAGGGTTTAGGGTTTAGGGTTTGGGGTTTGGGGTTTGGGGTTTAGGGTTTAGGGTTTAGGGCTTAGAGCCCCAAAGGCCGAAGCCGGAGCTTTGCTGCAGCGAGGCGGCGCGAGGCCTCCACATCAGGGTCCTCCTCCACGCTCATCCGCAGGATCATCGCCTGCCCCAAACAAGCCCCCGGGCGATATACTATATATATATATATATATATATATTATTTTTGCGACATAAATACAACGTGTGCAAGGTTTACAGCCGCTGCAACTCACCTACCGGGCCCCACGAAGACATGTGAGACCTGGGAGGCCAAGCCCAGGGCTACTCTTTGCCCTAAGCCCTGACTTGGAAAATGCACCCTGAAACAACCATAACCAACCCCTCAACACACACTACACTATATCACTCTCTCCCCCAAGAGTGCTCTTCGCCTCGGCCATGGTCTCCTGAAGCGATTCCTTGGACCAGTCTACATGAGGAGCCAACGGCCAGACTCTCCGGATGTGGATCGTAGGGCAGTGTACAAATTAGGCGCACGTTTGCGTGGGCACGTACCTGCGCATGTGCGCACGTTCATCCACATACATGCCCATTTGCAGGAGGTGCGCAAACCCCATGTGCACAGTACACATGCCCACACCGACACACCCTTCCACATCTGCACGCATACAGCAGCATACATGCAAACCCTCGGGCATTCAGGCATGCATACGTACATGCGCCCAGATGTGCCCGCATGCGCACGCACCTGTTGATACCTACGTGCCCAGCATGTCTACATGTGCAATCAAGCCCGACGTCAGGTCCAGGCACTACTATGCATTCGTAGAACAGCAGGCATGCAGGCATGGGTCATAGCTGCATGCACACCTACCAATTCCCCGTGCCTAGATCCCCTGGAGGAATGCAGAGCACCGTATGGCACGGGTCCTGGAGGAACTGCCACAAGGCGAACCTCACAGCACGAAGGCCTCGAAAACCAGACGCCCTCCACCTCCACCCAACATCACTCAACCCAAGGCCCTCCTGATGGAGGGAACCCGTCATGGAAGGCACCGAGACGAGGGCTTCGATTCTGCCGCTGAGAAGCCACCAGGTCCTCCTCTGAAACGTCTGGATTCTTCAACAGCTCCGCAACGCGCTCCGGATCAAAGTTATACGCGTCCTTCGCAGCCGACGTGTCAAGTATTGTTTTGTCGGCCAGTACTTGCAATGCCTCTAACATTGAGCATGAAAGGGGGTCCACGGTTTGGTTCATGGAAGCCTGGATAGGAAAGCAGGCCCTGTCTGCAAATCTTGCAGCACAATAGCACTGAATGGAACAGGACAGAATAGGCTTGGTGTAGAGCACCTGGAAGCCAGAACCATTCAATGCAACAACATATCATGTCATATGTAACGAGGCATCGTGACGATACTTCATCTCGCGAGGGCACTACGCCGCCTCAAGCTCAATGACCTCTGCCGACTCTGCCGGCCTCCAGATCCCACTCTTCGGAGTCCACGTCCGAATCGTTGTCATCATCTGAGGAATCCATCGCGAAGCACCTCAGTCCCAAATTGACTCCGGGGCCCCTAGTTCAGGGAAACCCGCACGGCGGCGCTGGCACACTGTGTGCCGTGAGTATCCACGCTGACAACAGATTTCATGTAATAATGTCTCGTAAAAGGTCGTAAAAGTATCACATGGTATGACCTGAGATGAGATGCTATTCTTTGATTTGTGCGACACGATATGATGCAGCGCGAGAGAGCTAATAAGATATGATGTACTGCAAAATGGTGCGCTGCGACATTGCTCCATGTGATGGAATGATCGGAGAGTCATCTCAGACGAGTTTGCGGTGATGCCGCAGGCTAGAACATGCTCGATGTGATGCCACATGCTACCTTCTATCGTCATGGCAAGGGCAGATGGATCCTGACACCCCAGATATCTTCTGATGGAATATATTATGGTATACGTATATAGGGGCTGTAGGGGAATATCAATAGTCATTATGATAATGGCAGCTATATGAGACTGCAGAGGGTATATATACTGCTACGAACCTTTTCAGGCCCCAACCCTCGAAGGCAGCGACTCTGTGCTTCCGTCCAAGAGGCACAGTCTCTCGTGCTTTGTCCTCCACCTCTTCCTCCTCCTCGTTGGAATCCTTGCAGGGCCAAGGGGGAAGAAAAGAAGTACTCATCATCATTGTGCTACAATACAGATATGCAAGGATGAAAGGGGTTTGATGATAGTCGAATACAGTTCTGCGGGGATTACAGAGGTTCTGGGCATTCCTCTGAACTGGGGTTGTGGAATTTGCAGCCGCAGAGTGGTCCTTTACATCTGGCGTGGGTATATGAGGATTCGACGTCTGGGGATCTTCTCTCAAATTGAAGCGCAGAAAGTTTCCAGCTTGAATATTCGAGGTGTCGTAATAGTAAATACGATCATCGAGATAGATATTGATATAACCGAACAGAATAGAGCAGAACAGAATGCAACAGAGTACCACAGAACAGAACATAGAACGCCGAGCCAAAGTCCCTAAGCTCTCGAGCCCAGACGCCTCCTTGTCCTCAGGAATTGCGAAGATGTCGCAGTTTTGTCCCAGCACCTTCTCGTCGCGTTCCTCGATCTCATCTGCAGCGCCTCGCCGCAAGCAGGAAGGCCAGTCAAGCGCCCAAACGACCACAGACACGAGATTAAGAAGATGGAAAAAGATCCCGGTCACATCGCACAGACCCCCAACATCAGCTCAGAACCC
Organism: Symbiodinium natans; assembly: GCA_905221605.1. NCBI lineage: Eukaryota > Dinophyceae > Suessiales > Symbiodiniaceae > Symbiodinium > Symbiodinium natans. The sequence goes on from CAJNDS010001957.1 coordinate 440,006, forward strand.
AACCCCAAACTGTCAACCCCCATTCCTACATCCCCGTGAACCCGAAACCCAAAAGCGAACCGCCCCCCGACCCCCCCTATGCACTCCTCCCAGGACGTCTTTGAGGAAGTCCTTGTAAGCGACCGAAGCCATGGCGCAAGGTCCACCCCGTCGGTGGGACTCCGTTCTGCAACCACGACCAGGCTTCTCGAGGCGGCAAGACAAACATGTGAAGAACCAGGACCGCGATAACCCCCGACCGAGTGACCCGCGAAAAACAAGCATCTTTCCGTCATGCAATCCTGCAACCACTGCCGGTTTGGATTTGGACCAGACCTTCCAGACTTCAGCAACTTCACAACGACAGTCATACCCCTGTTGCTCCGAACCCCATGGTAGTCTTTGAAGGCACCATATTGTAGTCCTCAACGGTGCCCTACCGTAGTCCTTGAATTTTTTGGTCCTGAAAGGAGGTACCCAGGGAATCTTTGGGAGCAGCAAGGTGGCCTTAGGGGGTTAGGACATATCAGGCCCTTTGGACCACCCGGAGACTCCAAAAACCCTTAAGGAATACTCCCAACATCATGCAAAGTCTCCTTGGTATGATTTAGGGCCTTTAGGGAATATACTGTACCTATCCCTTTTATGGAATTTTGAGTATCTGGGCATACCCTCGTCCCCAAAAGGTACCCTCTTATCATCCTCAGTCTTGCATACGACTTTACACAAGAAGATACGACTTAACCTACCCTCTTGTAGGTCGAACCGACTGGTGGCTTCTAGAAAGGAGAGATGAAAGCCTCTCCTTGCTGGCTGCACGCTTTGCAGCTTTATGCAAGGCTCTTTCTCGGAATTCTTCTGATTGGCGCTGTTCGGAGAACATGCTGTTGCGGCGGCAGGGGGCATCATGTAACAAAAGCTTAGGGGCTCAAAGGAATGATGAAAGAGTTGCCCCGCGTGGTTGCAAGCAGATCCTTTTCGTACTGCTGGAGAAAAAGCTTCAAGCCGCAGCAAGTCAGGCCTGAAGTGATCCCGGTGTAGATCAAGCTGCGCTGCATGCATGATCAATCAAGCTCCGAAGTGACGGTAGCGCTGATGACGCTGGAGACAGCGCTGAAGGCTGCCAGCATACAGAGAATGCCCACACCCAGCACCACTGAAGGCATCCCCTCTCCGTCCGCTGCCGTTGCTGCTGCCGGTGTCAAGAGAATGGGCACCGCAGCGCTTGCTGCAACATCGAAGGACTCGGTAGCGCTGCCACGAAGCTGGGTCTGAGGAGCAGGAGCAATGAAGGCCAGGTTGCGCAGTGCGGTGCACACGGCAAGCACGATGCAAATGCTGGCAAGCTTGGTTCGGGCCATCGTGAGCTGGAAGCCTAGTAAGCCTAATAGTGGCGTTTGCAACCCGAGCTGCTCGTTACTGCATCGAGCCAATAAGAAACGCGAAGATACAAATATTGCAAAATCAAAGACAGTCGAGATAGGTCCCTGGTGCTCTGCCAATGGTGCTGCATCCCTTTTTACGGCAGTTTATCTCAATTCTGAGTGAGAACTGGGCCGGGAAAGCACTGCTAGCGAGAGGCCGCGCTGGTTGGGAGGCTTTTTTTGCAAGAGTCTTGCACGCGCCTTGGACTACTGGACACCACGCGACGTGGGCGTGGAAAACCATGGAGCTCCGAGTCGTCACTTCTTCAAACCTCCCACACACGCTCACCAAAATTGCACGATGCCGAAACGCACCACGGTGTGCGTTGCGGTATGCCTTGTTGAGCAGCTCGACGAATCGCCCCTTGTCCCAGGTGCCAGGGAGAAGGTCAGAGGTAGACTAGAGGGTTAGACGGTTAGACTCAGAAAAGACAAGGACACGCACAACCTCAGGCCTTAAGCATTCCAACGCGAGCGAGGCTTGCTTTGTCCAGGCTCGTTGGGGTCCTCCACTGACATGCAACATCTGACATCGATCGACCACATTCCCATGAACCGATCTCGCAGATGCTTGCTCAAGACATGTCACGGCTTCGGCAGCACTTGCATAACTGAGCAGTGTCATTCTGCTCTTCTCAGTGCCGCACCGACCCCTCCAAGGCTTTGTATGCCAGCTCGACCTCCTGCAGCCACTCAAGATACTCAAGCACCAAGCCCACAGGTACAGCTGAGTACAATACCGATCCAACTTCTGGCCTCCTTGTTGAACGCATTCTTGAGGATATTTATGGCACCCTCTTTAAGTCTTTGCTGCCACTGATGCCCAAGATTGCTTTGCGACCATCCGCGTTCTGAGCCTGACGGCCGCTAGATGAGCTGCTAACACGTTCTGAAGACTGCCCGCGGCATCCCCTGCCTCGGGCTTGGCACCTTTCTCCAAAAGCAGCTTGGAAATCACGGCGACCTGAGACTGCGAGAAAGCTTGACGGAAAACCCGCTGAGGCCAAGCTGTAGCTCGACAGGCGCCGACTGATGTGGCATCCGCTGAGTGACGAGGGCGGCGCATCTGCCTTCCACGCAACCAGCAGCTGTGTCAGCTCTCGATGGCCTGGGAACTACAAGTACAGGGCCACAGGCATGGGACCGGATATGGCTGAATAGCTTGCTGCTCTGAGCTTGCTGCCGTGCTGCAACGCTATGTCCCGCTATGTGCAATGCTTGGTTCCCGGTCTTCGGTCAGGTGCTCCTGAACTATTGTGTTGCAACGTGGTCTCTACCCTTTCACAATATTTGTACGAAACACGGCACAACTCAACAGATGTCGAGGTTAGCAATGCAATTCTTCTGCCTTGCCTTTCCCGAGGGCCTCTCGCGGTAGTGAAGAGCCACCACAGGACGGCTTGCACATCCCCCTCGAGTGTCCACTGCAAAGCGCAGGCTGCCCATATCGTTCTGAGCCATGGCCTTCTGAGTGCTGCAGCGGGTATCCTATCCTCCAAGGTAGGTCGAACCGACTGGTGGCTTCTAGAAAGGAGAGATGAAAGCCTCTCCTTGCTGGCTGCACGCTTTGCAGCTCTATGCAAGGCTCTTTCTCGGTATTCTGCTGATTGGCTCTGTTCTCTAATGTTGCGGCGGCAGGGGGCATCATGTAACAAAAGCTTAAGGGCTTCGGGACCAGGGTGCTGGCCATGTGCTAGGCCCAAGGAATGTTGGAGGAGTTGCCCCGCATGGCTGCAAGCAGATCTTTTTCGTACTGCTGGAGAAAAAGCTTCAAGCCGCCGCAAGTCAGGCCTGAAGTGACCCCGGTGTAGTTCAAGCTGCGCTGCATGCATGATCAATCAAGCTCCGAAGTCACGGTAGCGCTGATGACGCTGGAGACAGCGCTGAAGGCTGCCAGCATGCAGAGAATGCCCACACCAAGCACCACCGAAGGCATCCCCTCTCCGTCCGCTGCCGTTGCTGCTGCCGGTGTCAAGAGAATGGGCACCGCGGCGCTTGCTGCAACATCGAAGGACTCGGTAGCGCTGCCACGAAGCTGGGTCTGAGGAGCAGGAGCAAGGAAGGCCAGGTTGCGCAGCGCGGTGCACACGGCAAGCACGATGCAGATGCTGGCAAGCTTGGTTCGGGCCATCGTGAGCTGGAAGCCTAGTAATAGTGGCGTTTGCAACCCGAGCTGCTCGTTGCTGCATCGAGCCAATAAGAAACACGGAGATACAAATATTACAGTACAAAATCAAAGACAGTCGAGATAGGTCCCTGGTGCTCTGCCAATGGTGCCGCTTCCGTTTTACACCACGCGACGTGGGCGTGGAAAACCATGGAGCTCCGAGTCGTCACTTTTTCAAACCTCCCACACAACACGCCCGCCAAAATTGCACGATGCCGAAACGGACCATGGTGTGAGTTGCAGTATGCCTTGTTGAGCAGCTCGACGAAACGCCCCATGTTCCAGGTGCCAGGCAGTTCTTTAGCCTGCTTGAGGGAAGGTCAGAGGTAGACTAGAGGGTTAGACTCAGAGAAGACAAGGACACACATCAGGCCTTGAGCATTCCAACGCGAGCGAGGCTTGCTTTGTCCAGGCTCGTTGGGTCCTCCACTGACATGCAACATCTGCCATCGATCAACCCAATTTCCATGAACCAATCTCGCAAATGCTTGCTCAAGACATGTGACGGCTTCGGCAGCACCTGCATAACTGAGCAGTGTCATTCTGCTCTTCTCAGCGCCGCACTGCCTCCTCCAAGGCTTTGTATGCCAGCTCGACCTCCTGCAGCCACTCAAGATACTCAAGTACCAAGCCCACAGGTACAGCTGAGTACAATACCGATCCAACTTCTGGCCTCCTTGTTGAACGCATTCTTGAGGATATTCATGGCACCCTCTTTAAGTCTTTGCTGCCACTGATGCCCAAGACTGCTTTGCGACCATCCGCGTTCTGAGCCTGACGGCCGCTAGATGAGCTGCTAACACGTTCTGAAGACTGCCCGTGGCATCCCCTGCCTCGGGCTTGGCACCTTTCTCCAAAAGCAGCTTGGAAATCACGGCGACCTGAGACTGCGAGAAAGCTTGACGGAAAACCCGCTGAGGCCAAGCTGTAGCTCGACAGGCGCCGACTGATGTGGCATCCGCTTGGTTCCCGGTCTTCGGTCAGGTGCTCCTGAACTATTGTGTTGCAACGTGCTCTCTACACTTTCACAAAATGTGTACGAAACACGGCGCAACTCAACAGATGTCAAGGTTAACAATGCAATTCTTCTGCCTTGCCTTTCCCGACGGCCTCTCGCGGTAGTGAAGAGCCAGCACCGGACGGCTTGCACATCCCCCTCGCGTGTCCACTGTAAAGCGCAAGCTGCCTACATCGTTCCGAGCCGTGGCTTTCTGAGTGCTGCGGCCGGTATCTTGTAAGTCAAACTGACTGGCTGCTAGAAAGGCGAGATGAAAGCTTGTTGGCTGAACGATATATACAGCTCTGTGCAACGCTCTTGCTCGGTCTTCTGATGCATGGCACTGTTCAAAGAACAGTATCCTCTCATCTCAAGCTCAGTCTCAAAGCATTGCTGTTGCTGCGGCAGAGGGCATCATGTAACAAAAGCTTCGGGCCTAGGGCCTAGGGTGCTGGCCATGTGCTAGGCCCAAGGAATGCTGGAAGAGTTGCCCCGCATGGCTGCAAGCAGGCTTTTTTCATACTGCTCGGGAGAAAAGGCTTTCAGCCACCGCAACTCAGGCCCGAAATGACCCCGGTGTAGTTCAAGCTGCGCTGCATGCATGATCAATCAAGCTCCGAAGTCACGGTAGCGCTGATGACGCTGGAGACAACGCTGAAGGCTGCCAGCGCGCAGAGAACGCCCACACCCAGCACCACCGAAGGCATCCCCTCTCCGTCCGCTGCCGTTGCTGCTGCCGGTGTCAAGAGAATGGGCACCGCGGCGCTTGCTGCAACATCGAAGGGCTCGGTAGCGCTGCCACGAAGCTGGGTCTGAGGAGCAGGAGCAAGGAAGGCCAGGTTGCGCAGCGCGGTGCACACGGCAAGCACGATGCAGATGCTGGCAAGCTTGGTTCGGGCCATCGTGAGCTGGAAGCCTAGAAATAGTGGCGTTTGCCAACCCGAGCTGCTCGTTGCTGCATCGAAGAAGAAACGCGAAGATGCAAAATGGAAGACTGTCAATGTAGGTCCCTTGCGGCGCCCTTGCGGCTCCCCATTTACTTCTATTTTGAACAAACGGGCAAGAGTGAAGTCGCAGCTCATGCTGCATTCTGAACGGGACCTGCATGGCCACATGAGGCCAGCAACCACCCGCCCACATGCATCCCCCAAGCGAGAGGGCCAGCACCGGTTGGGAAGCTTTTTAGCACGAGTCTCGCACGCGCATTGAACTACTGGACACCACGCGACGTGGGCGTGGAAAACCATGGAGCTCCGAGTCGTCACTTTTTCAAACCTCCCACACAATCTCGCCAAAATTGCACGATGCCGAAACGGACCCATGGTGTGAGTTGCAGTATGCCTTGTTGAGCAGCTCGACGAAACGCCCCATGTTCCAGGTGCCAGGCAGTTCTTTAGCCTGCTTGAGAGAAGGTCAGAGGTAGACTAGAGGGTTAGACTCAGAGAAGACAAGGACACACATCAGGCCTTAAGCATTCCAACGCGAGCGAGGCTTGCTTTGTCCAGGCTCGTTGGGTCCTCCACTGACATGCAACATCTGCCATCGATCAACCCAATTTCCATGAACCAATCTCGCAAATGCTTGCTCAAGACATGTGACGGCTTCGGCAGCACTTGCATAACTGAGCAGTGTCATTCTGCTCTTCTCAGCGCCGCACTGCCTCCTCCAAGGCTTTGTATGCCAGCTCGACCTCCTGCAGCCACTCAAGATACTCAAGTACCAAGCCCACAGGTACAGCTGAGTACAATACCGATCCAACTTCTGGCCTCCTTGTTGAACGCATTCTTGAGGATGTTCATGGCACCCTCTTTAAGTCTTTGCTGCCACTGATGCCCAAGATTGCTTTGCGACCATCCGCGTTCTCAGCCTGACAGCCGCCAGATGAACTGCTAACACGTTCTGAAGACTGCCCGCGGCATCCCCTGCCTCGGGCTTGGCACCTTTCTCCAAAAGCAGCTTGGAAATCACGGTGACCTGAGACTGCGAGAAAGCTTGACGGAAAACCCGCTGAGGCCAAGCTGTAGCTCGACAGGCGCCGACTGATGTGGCATCCGCTGAATGACGAGGGCGGCGCATCTGCCTTCCACGCAACCAGCAGCTGTGTCAGCTCTCGATGGCCTGGGAACTACAAGTACCCAGCAGTAGGGCCACAGGCATTGGACCGGATATGGCTGAATAGCTTGCTGCTCTGAGCTTGCTGCCCGTGCTGCAACGCTATGTCCCGCTATGTGCAATGCTTGGTTCCCGGTCTTCGGTCAGCTGCTCCTGAACTATTGTGTTGCAACGTGGTCTCTACCCTTTCACAAGATTTGTACGAAAGCAACGTGGTCTCTACCCTTTCACAAGATTTGTACGAAACACGGCGCAACTCGACCGATGTCAAGGTTAACCAATGCCATTCTTCTGCCTTGCCTTTCCCGACGGCCTCTCGCGGTAGTGAAGAGCCAGCACCGGACGGCTTGCACATCCCCCTCGCGTGTCCACTGCAAAGCGCAAGCTGCCCACATCGTTCCGAGCCGTGGCTTTCTGAGTGCTGCGGCCGGTATCTTGTAAGTCAAACTGACTGGCTGCTAGAAAGGCGAGATGAAAGCTTGTTGGCTGAACGATATACAGCTCTATGTGCAAGGCTCTTTCTCGGTCTTCTGATGCATGGCACTGTTCAAAGAACAGTATCCTCTCATCTCAAGCTCAGTCTCAAAGCATTGCTGTTGCTGCGGCAGAGGGCATCACGTAACAAAAGCTTCGGGCCTAGGGCCTAGGGTGCTGGCCATGTGCTAGGCCCAAGGAATGCTGGAAGAGTTGCCCCGCATGGCTGCAAGCAGGCTTTTTTCATACTGCTCGGGAGAAAAGGCTTTCAGCCACCGCAACTCAGGCCCGAAATGACCCCGGTGTAGTTCAAGCTGCGCTGCATGCATGATCAATCAAGCTCCGAAGTCACGGTCGCGCTGATGACGCTGGAGACAACGCTGAAGGCTGCCAGCGCGCAGAGAACGCCCACACCCAGCACCACCGAAGGCATCCCCTCTCCGTCCGCTGCCGTTGCTGCTGCCGGTGTCAAGAGAATGGGCACCGCGGCGCTTGCTGCAACATCGAAGGGCTCGGTAGCGCTGCCACGAAGCTGGGTCTGAGGAGCAGGAGCAAGGAAGGCCAGATTGCGCAGCGCGGTGCACACGGCAAGCACGATGCAGATGCTGGCAAGCTTGGTTCGGGCCATCGTGAGCTGGAAGCCTAGAAATAGTGGCGTTTGCCAACCCGAGCTGCTCGTTGCTGCATCGAAGAAGAAACGCGAAGATGCAAAATGGAAGACTGTCAATGTAGGTCCCTTGCGGCGCCCTTGCGGCTCCCCATTTACTTCTATTTTGAACAAACGGGCAAGAGTGAAGTCGCAGCTCATGCTGCATTCTGAACGGGACCTGCATGGCCACATGAGGCCAGCAACCACCCGCCCACATGCATCCCCCAAGCGAGAGGGCCAGCACCGGTTGGGAAGCTTTTTAGCACGAGTCTCGCACGCGCATTGAACTACTGGACACCACGCGACGTGGGCGTGGAAAACCATGGAGCTCCGAGTCGTCACTTTTTCAAACCTCCCACACAATCTCGCCAAAATTGCACGATGCCGAAACGGACCCATGGTGTGAGTTGCAGTATGCCTTGTTGAGCAGCTCGACGAAACGCCCCATGTTCCAGGTGCCAGGCAGTTCTTTAGCCTGCTTGAGAGAAGGTCAGAGGTAGACTAGAGGGTTAGACTCAGAGAAGACAAGGACACACATCAGGCCTTAAGCATTCCAACGCGAGCGAGGCTTGCTTTGTCCAGGCTCGTTGGGTCCTCCACTGACATGCAACATCTGCCATCGATCAACCCAATTTCCATGAACCAATCTCGCAAATGCTTGCTCAAGACATGTGACGGCTTCGGCAGCACTTGCATAACTGAGCAGTGTCATTCTGCTCTTCTCAGCGCCGCACCGCCTCCTCCAGGGCTTTGTACGCCAGCTCGACTTCCTGCAGGCGAGAGTTTGTAGAGCTTCTCAACCACTCAAGTGCCAAACAGGTACAGCTGAGTACAATACCGATCCAACTTCTGGCCTCCTTGTTGAACCCATTCTTCAGGACATTCATGGCACCCTCTTTAAGTCTTTGCTGCCACTGATGCCCAAGATTGCTTTGCGACCATCCGCGTTCTCAGCCTGACAGCCGCCAGATGAACTGCTAACACGTTCTGAAGACTGCCCGCGGCATCCCCTGCCTCGGGCTTGGCACCTTTCTCCAAAAGCAGCTTGGAAATCACGGTGACCTGAGACTGCGAGAAAGCTTGACGGAAAACCCGCTGAGGCCAAGCTGTAGCTCGACAGGCGCCGACTGATGTGGCATCCGCTGAATGACGAGGGCGGCGCATCTGCCTTCCACGCAACCAGCAGCTGTGTCAGCTCTCGATGGCCTGGGAACTACAAGTACCCAGCAGTAGGGCCACAGGCATTGGACCGGATATGGCTGAATAGCTTGCTGCTCTGAGCTTGCTGCCCGTGCTGCAACGCTATGTCCCGCTATGTGCAATGCTTGGTTCCCGGTCTTCGGTCAGCTGCTCCTGAACTATTGTGTTGCAACGTGGTCTCTACCCTTTCACAAGATTTGTACGAAAGCAACGTGGTCTCTACCCTTTCACAAGATTTGTACGAAACACGGCGCAACTCGACCGATGTCAAGGTTAACAATGCAATTCTTCTGCCTTGCCTTTCCCGACGGCCTCTCGCGATAGTGAAGAGCCAGCACCGGACGGCTTGCACATCCCCTTCACGTGTCCACTGCAAAGCGCAGGCTGCCCACATCGTTCCGAGCCGTGGCTTTCTGAGTGCTGCGGCCGGTATCTTGTAAGTCAAACTGACTGGCTGCTAGAAAGGCGAGATGAAAGCTTGTTGGCTGAACGATATACAGCTCTATGTGCAAGGCTCTTTCTCGGTCTTCTGATGCATGGCACTGTTCAAAGAACAGTATCCTCTCATCTCAAGCTCAGTCTCAAAGCATTGCTGTTGCTGCGGCAGAGGGCATCACGTAACAAAAGCTTCGGGCCTAGGGCCTAGGGTGCTGGCCATGTGCTAGGCCCAAGGAATGCTGGAAGAGTTGCCCCGCATGGCTGCAAGCAGGCTTTTTTCATACTGCTCGGGAGAAAAGGCTTTCAGCCACCGCAACTCAGGCCCGAAATGACCCCGGTGTAGTTCAAGCTGCGCTGCATGCATGATCAAGCAAGCTCCGAAGTCACGGTCGCGCTGATGACGCTGGAGACAACGCTGAAGGCTGCCAGCGCGCAGAGAACGCCCACACCCAGCACCACCGAAGGCATCCCCTCTCCGTCCGCTGCCGTTGCTGCTGCCGGTGTCAAGAGAATGGGCACCGCGGCGCTTGCTGCAACATCGAAGGACTCGGTAGCGCTGCCACGAAGCTGGGTCTGAGGAGCAGGAGCAAGGAAGGCCAGATTGCGCAGCGCGGTGCACACGGCAAGCACGATGCAGATGCTGGCAAGCTTGGTTCGGGCCATCGTGAGCTGGAAGCCTAGAAATAGTGGCGTTTGCCAACCCGAGCTGCTCGTTGCTGCATCGAAGAAGAAACGCGAAGATGCAAAATGGAAGACTGTCAATGTAGGTCCCTTGCGGCGCCCTTGCGGCTCCCCATTTACTTCTATTTTGAACAAACGGGCAAGAGTGAAGTCGCAGCTCATGCTGCATTCTGAACGGGACCTGCATGGCCACATGAGGCCAGCAACCACCCGCCCACATGCATCCCCCAAGCGAGAGGGCCAGCACCGGTTGGGAAGCTTTTTAGCACGAGTCTCGCACGCGCATTGAACTACTGGACACCACGCGACGTGGGCGTGGAAAACCATGGAGCTCCGAGTCGTCACTTTTTCAAACCTCCCACACAATCTCACCAAAATTGCACGATGCCGAAACGGACCCATGGTGTGAGTTGCAGTATGCCTTGTTGAGCAGCTCGACGAAACGCCCCATGTTCCAGGTGCCAGGCAGTTCTTTAGCCTGCTTGAGAGAAGATCAGAGGTAGACTAGAGGGCAGGTTGGGTCCTGCACTGACATGCAACATCTGCCATCGATCAACCCAATTTCCATGAACCAATCTCGCAAATGCTTGCTCAAGACATGTCACGGCTTCGGCAGCACGTGCATAACTGAGCAGTGTCATTCTGCTCTTCTCAGCGCCGCACCGCCTCCTCCAAGGCTTTGTACGCCAGCTCGACCTCCTGCAGCCACTCAAGATACTCAAGTACCAAGCCCACAGGTACAGCTGAGTACAATATCTATCCAACTTCTGGCCTCCTTGTTGAACGCATTCTTGAGGATATTCATGGCACCCTCTTTAAGTCTTTGCTGCCACTGATGCCCAAGATTGCTTTGCGACCATCCGCGTTCTCAGCCTGACGGCCGCTAGATGAACTGCTAACACGTTCTGAAGACTGCCCGCGGCATCCCCTGCCTCGGGCTTGGCACCTTTCCCCAAAAGCAGCTTGGAAATCACGGTGACCTGAGACTGCGAGAAAGCTTGACGGAAAACCCGCTGAGGCCAAGCTGTAGCTCGACAGGCGCCGACTGATGTGGCATCCGCTGAATGACGAGGGCGGCGCATCTGCCTTCCACGCAACCAGCAGCTGTGTCAGCTCTCGATGGCCTGGGAACTACAAGTACCCAGCAGTAGGGCCACAGGCATTGGACCGGATATGGCTGAACAGCTTGCTGCTCTGAGCTTGCTGCCCGTGCTGCAACGCTATGTCCCGCTATGTGCAATGCTTGGTTCCCGATCTTCGGTCAGGTGCTCCTGAACAATTGTGTTGCAACGTGCTCTTTACCCTTTCACAAGATTTGTACGAAACACGGCGCAACTCAACAGATGTCAAGGTTAACCAATGCCATTCTTCTGCCTTGCCTTTCCCGACGGCCTCTCGCGGTAGTGAAGAGCCAGCACCGGACGGCTTGCACATCCCCCTCGCGTGTCCACTGCAAAGCGCAAGCTGCCCACATCGTTCCGAGCCGTGGCTTTCTGAGTGCTGCGGCCGGTATCTTGTAAGTCAAACTGACTGGCTGCTAGAAAGGCGAGATGAAAGCTTGTTGGCTGAACGATATACAGCTCTATGTGCAACGCTCTTGCTCGGTCTTCTGATGCATGGCACTGTTCAAAGAACAGTATCCTCTCATCTCAAGCTCAGTCTCAAAGCATTGCTGTTGCTGCGGCAGAGGGCATCATGTAACAAAAGCTTCGGGCCTAGGGCCTAGGGTGCTGGCCATGTGCTAGGCCCAAGGAATGCTGGAAGAGTTGCCCCGCATGGCTGCAAGCAGGCTTTTTTCATACTGCTCGGGAGAAAAGGCTTTCAGCCACCGCAACTCAGGCCCGAAATGACCCCGGTGTAGTTCAAGCTGCGCTGCATGCATGATCAATCAAGCTCCGAAGTCACGGTAGCGCTGATGACGCTGGAGACAACGCTGAAGGCTGCCAGCGCGCAGAGAACGCCCACACCCAGCACCACCGAAGGCATCCCCTCTCCGTCCGCTGCCGTTGCTGCTGCCGGTGTCAAGAGAATGGGCACCGCGGCGCTTGCTGCAACATCGAAGGGCTCGGTAGCGCTGCCACGAAGCTGGGTCTGAGGAGCAGGAGCAAGGAAGGCCAGATTGCGCAGCGCGGTGCACACGGCAAGCACGATGCAGATGCTGGCAAGCTTGGTTCGGGCCATCGTGAGCTGGAAGCCTAGAAATAGTGGCGTTTGCAACCCGAGCTGCTCGTTGCTGCATCGAGCCAATAAGAAACGTGAAGATGCAAAATCAAAGGCTGTCGAGGTGCTCTGCAAACGTTGCTGCTCCACTTTTACTTTTAACCCACGAGTCAGATCACAGTCAGCGTGAAGTCACTGTCCGAGCATTGGGCACGGCAGCTCATGCTACATTCTGAGCGAGAACTGGGCCGGGAAAGCACTGCCGAGCCAGCGTAGGCCCAGGCGCCAGGTATGGCCACATGAAGCCAGCAAACACCCGCCGACATACATTCCCCTTGGGGGATTGGCCCAGAGAGGCGCAGTGAGTCATAGTGAGTCCCATTGTTACATCCGGGAGTAGCAAGTAGGTTAAAAGCGAGAGGCCAGCTCTGGTTGGGAAGCATATTGGCAAGAGTCTTGCAGGCGCAATGAACTACTGGACACCACGCAACGCGGGCGTGGAAAACCATGGAGCTTCAAGACGCCACTTTTTCAAACCTCCCACACAATCTCACCAAAATATCACGATGCCGAAACAGACCATGGTGTGAGTTGCAGCATGCCTTGTTGAGCAGCTCGACGAATCGCCCCTTGTCCCAGGTGCCCGGCAGTTCTTTAGCCTGCTTGAGAGAAGGTCAGAGGTAGACTAGAGGGTTAGACTCAGAGAAGACAAGGACACGCACAACCTCAGGCCTTAAGCATTCCAATGCGAGCGAGGCTTGCTTTGTCCAGGCTCGTTGGGTCCTCATGCTTGCTCAAGACATGTCACGGCTTCGGCAGCACTTGCCTAAGTGAGCAGTGTCATTCTGCTCTTCTCAGCGCCGCACCGCCCCCTCCAAGGCTTTGTATGCCAGCTCGACTTCCTGCAGGCGAGAGTTTGTAGAGCTTCTCAACCACTCAAGTACCAAACAGGCTGAGTACAATACCGATCCAACTTCTGGCCTCCTTGTTGGACGCATGCTTGAGAATATTCATGGGAGCATCCCACGCCTGAAGGCGGCCGCACGGAAGGCAAGATGAGGCACTTGTCGTGTTGTTCGCGACGTTCCCATCCTCGGCACCCTCTTTGCTGCCACTGATGCCCAAGATTGCTTTGCAACCATCCGCGTTCTCAACCTGACGACCGCCAGATGAACTGCTAACACGTTCTGAAGACTGCCCGCGGCATCCCGTGCCTCGGGCTTGGCACCTTTCTCCAACAGCAGCTTGGAAATGAAATGGAAGTCATACCTTGACTGCTCACAAGGCACCTGGGTTCTCTTCGGACTTGACAACTCAAGGCACCAGCTCTACGCTCATGTGCAGCGGCGTCTGCCCCTTGAAGTTCTGCACGGTGACCTGAGACTGCGAGAAAGCTTGACGGAAAACCCGCTGAGGCCAAGCTGTAGCTCGACAGGCGCCGACTGATGTGGCATCCGCTGAATGACGAGGGCGGCGCATCTGCCTTCCACGCAACCAGCAGCTGTGTCAGCTGTCGATGGCCTGGGAACTGCCAGTACCCAGCAGTCGGGACACATGCATGGGAACAGATATGGCTGAATAGCTTGCTGCACTGAGCTTGTTGCCGTTCTGCACCGCAATGTGCAATGCTTGGTTCCCGGTCTTCGGGTCAGGTGCTCCTCAACTATTGTGTTTCAACGTGCTCTCTGCTAGCGATATGCATGCCTTGCCAACTACAATACCTGCAGTGGCCCACCATCTAAGAGCTGAGCCGGCTGCGGATCGCCGAGACCTCGTTGAAGAGAGAGACGGTTAGGACATTTATCATGCACCCCTGCATTTTTGCAATGTTACAGTACCTCAGGCAATGACACCCCGGCATCTGTTACCATGGCCTGCACCTGCAAGCGGATCTGCAATCTGCGCGATGGCTCTGTGCAATGTCTGCGCACGCATCATGACGCAACATGTTGCACATGGCTGCTCTTTGCCCAGGATGCCTCAGCCTCTGCCTTGCCCCAGCCTCAAAGCACTTTCGCAGATTTTAGGGGTGGCTGCTAGCATGGCACAGCTAAGGTTGTCAAGGTGAAGAGCCGCAAGGAGCCACCGTTCCCAAGAAAAGAAGCCCGAGGTCAACGCGGAGGGCTGAATGAAACTTACCTCGGGCTCAACTGGCCAAGCAAGATCAACTGCAAGGCATTGCTGCTGCCAGCTACCCCGCTGCCTGTGCTCCACGGCAGAACAGTTAGGCCTGATGTCCAGGACTTAGGTCCTGGCCAATGAACTGGTCATCGGGTTTAGCTCCAGCTTCTTCTTCTTCTTCTGCCTCTTCTTCATTGGCCGCGCTGTCCGGCGCTTCTTTGTCTTTGCCTCGAGATTTTGAACTTTTGGACCCGGCTTTGGATGCCGAGGCGGCTTTGGGCTCTTCTTCTCCCGTTGCCTCTGCCTGGGCAAGGGGTTCCACTATGTTCCACTATCCGCGTCGACACACAACTGCCACCCTCATCATGAAGGATCGCGGCAAGCACTGGAGGCTGGTCCGTCTCCTTGTCCTTATCCATTTCCTTACTTTTCTCCTTTTCCTTTTCCTTTTCCTTTTCCTTTTCCTCCTTTCCCTTCTTAGACTTCTTCCTGTCGGATTCAGGTCTCCTCTCCGCGCTCCAGGTCAGAAAAGCACCCCTATGCAACCAAGGTACACTTTGCTGCTTTTTCGGCCAGGTGCATCCTCGTGGACGGCCATTCATATACAACGCGCAGCGGACTCTGACAGAAGTCTATTCAGATCAGACAGGCTGGCCTGCTGCGCAGGTTCCGGCAGAAGAGTATCGGGCTGCGCCTGACACAGCGAGCGCTATGCTCATGCATGCCCCGGGGGACGCAAAAGCCGCCAGCGTGCGGAACACGCAGCGCCACAGAAATCAGAGGGCACGGCCCGGAAAACAGAGCAGCAAGAGCAAGCCTGTCAGGAAAGTCTGAGAAGCGGCGCTCGAATGCTGATTCTACAATTGCGGACCGTCTCAGATTGGTTGCTCACACAGGGGGGGCCAGCATGAGCTCACAAGCCGAGACTGCGGTACAGCATTGAAGAGCAAGCAACACACAGTTTGTCGTGGTAGCTTAACCGATGTGGCATAGACAGTCCTGCATCTTGACTTTTCTAATCAGTCACTGACCTGACCGGCTGTGGACACGCAACTGTACTGTCGCACCATCTGCTGGGTGCGACTTCCAGTTCATCTCACAGCTTCCGCTGGCACTTTACAAAGGGGCCGAACTTACGACCCGGCCCCCACACTTCTGTAGGGTTCTAAGTCGGTAGTCTAAATTACTTTACAGTCCAGCGGCAAGGAAGGAGCGAGATTCATATGTCCTACTGTCCGTTCGGACAAGGCGCGAATCTCTCACCGTGGCTTTGGCCAAGAATAAACCTCAGAAATGCTGGCTGGTGAAACACATCCCTTCCGCGCTAGCGCCAGGATGATCGTCGTGCGACTCCAAGTCCAATGTTGGGCCCTACTCTCGGTGAGTCTGGCACCAGATGCACTCAGACAGGCGCCCCCTTTCTTGTGACGAGTGACTGGAATCAGCTGAGAGATGAAAGGAAGCAAGCACTTTGAAAGCAGCATCCATCCAGAGAGCATGAAGAGAACGTGCATGAATTAGACTGGAACCTGAGAAAATACGCAAGCTCCACGACTCCGCAGGAAGCGTGGAGACAAAAGATTGGATTCTCACCTTGCGGTATGCTCACTCATCCTCATCTACGATGGGTTTGGACTTGTCCAGCCTGAGATGCGAAACTGCTTCGTATGATTGCATGTTGAAGACATTGCTGGTTTGGAGGGCTGCTGCTACTGTAAAAATACGATGGGCTTCAGCAGTGCCGGAGCAAAGGATGGAAAACCTCCACCGCGAGAAGCTCTTGGAGGTATTCTCACAGCGTACACAAGTCTCTCAGAAGCAGGGCAGCAGAAACAAAAAGGCACAACAGATGGGCCATGGAATCACTCAAGCAAGAGTTGCCCATCCACATGGGCATCCCTACAGCCAAGCGTCCATCTCGTCATGGAGCTTGGAACGAAATCGCCTCCCAGCTCCATTTCCTGCGCCATTCTCACGATGACCACATGACTTGGCTAGTCAGCTAAGTAGGCCGCAAGGGCAGAGAATCGAGTAGAGTGTGACATGTTCGAGATATTGTGCACACGTTGGCCAAATGCACGGAGCTCCGCCTCACATGCAATGAAACACTGCAAAGTGGTGTCGACTGCGAGCCCAAATACATTCCTCGGCATTCACTCTTCGCTTCATGCTGCTGCGATCAGAAAAATCTTGCATGTGGGCAACTGGAGGTTGTACAGTGACAGCTACCCTGCCCTTCAACCGGCTTTTGCTGCCTATTCTACCTTCGTATACAAACCAGACGTGCAGTCATGAAAGCACTGCGACAACGTCGACCTGAGTGGCATAATCGGCAAGCCACTGCCATCAGGATTTCGTTGCCACCCGCTGGAGTTTGGATTTACTTCTTCTTCTTAGGGTTTCTAGGTAATCGATGGGTGGAGTTCCTTGGCGATTTGTTTGTTTGCGATGTGTTTTGGTCCATGTCCTTGGTTCTTCCTAGGAAAAAACTATTCCCTTCACAACTTCATATCCTACTCATTTTCATGATGAAAATGTTGACCAATCTTAATCAGATTCCATAGAAATACTAGGAGTTTATTACATCCAATCAGAAGCTTATGAAAATACTATGAAGATTAAGAGAATCCCATTAACATTCCAGCAAGAATTCGATTAAAAATAAAAGTGGTCTTAGTAAAATCAGTAAGAATCCTCTTGAAATGATAGGAATCCATCCTCTTAAATTGTGGAGGGAATAGATGTTTTCCTCCGGAAAACCAAGGCAGAAACCCAAAATTAGTACGAATTTCGATTAAAAGCAATCGGGGTCTTATTAACTTTGATAGTGTTATTCTTGATTTTTCTGGAACGTCTATTTACTTACTCACACAATGCTCGCGTGATGGGCATCAGGTTCTTCCTGGCAAGCTTTGCAAGTATTTAAGAAAAGCGGGGGTTAAAGGGACGGAGCCACCTCCATTTGCAAACACAATGCTCGTATGACTGTCAAGGATCCGAAAAGACTTGGGGGTTTGGCGCCCCGATTTGCAAACAGAATGCTCGTATAACAGCATCGGAATCCCTTCCAAACACGTCCTGCAAGCATTGTGTTTGCAACAGTTTCTTTTCTTCATGCCCAGAAGAGAACTTACATTACAAGCATAGGAATCCTGTCCAAATCCATCCTGCACGCATGGTGTTTGCAACTGGGGGGAGGGGGGCTGCGCCCTCCCCAAGCCCCCCCCCCCTCTGCTTTTAGTTCACTTCATGCCCAGAAGAGAACTTAACTAAAACGCATCAGTCAGAATCCTTTCCAACCCCGTCACGGGCAGGTTTATCTTTTTTATTTCTTGCCTTTGTTCTTTACATTTACTTCTATTTACTGCTTTCCTTTCTTTATTATTTCTTTCTTTCTTTCGCTCTTTCGTTCTTTCGTTCTTCCTTTCTTCGTTATTTCTTTCTTTCGTTCTTTCTTTCTGTCCTGGTGTTCCCAGAAGTGCTGGCTGCACTTCCCTGACTGATCGACAGCCTGGGCACCCTGCACAACTCGGACAGCCCATCACCTGCACCTCCCTGAACAAGAACGACCCTGACCATAGGGCATATGATAGCCTGGTCTGGTCACCTACCCTCGTTGCGAAGAAGACATCTCCGATCTTCCTTGCATCCAACTTTGGGAACAAAATCTTCCCGACAGATTTTGCCAGGGGGCATGAAGAGCTTCGAGACCTTAACGTCTCTGACGCGGTCCCTATTGTCATCGTGCGCAAACGCTCGCAAGCTAGCAGAAGCAGCGCACCGAGGAGGAGGCAACATAGGCAGTACAGCCGTAGATGATGAGGCAGACAGCCGGGGCAATGTCCGGGTACAGGCCCGTCAGGATGAGGTAGCCAAGAGCTACACTGGACGCGATGATGAAGAGAAAGCCGATGGCATGGATCATGGTCTCAGGCACGCGCATTAGAAACCAACGCAAGCAAGCCAAGCAAGCCAAGCAAGCCAATGAACAAGGCCCTGCGGCACTTTGCAGCGGCTTCGGTAGCGACTCTGCAAAGCAAAACACAGCCGTGACTCGAACTGCTGCCCTGAGATGTGCTCGCTTTTGTCCCTTTTTGCCAAGGGGCCCCGAGGATTGTCACAGTTCCAAACCGGAACGCATTTCTGAGAATCAAGAAGAAAGCCTTCTTGGCGGACACGCAAAAGTTCGTACCCATCAAAGCGATCTGAATATATGCGTTCCTTTGCTGTGCTGGTGCATGCGCTGCATGCCTTGCCAGACTGCCACAAGCGCAAGAAATGCACGGCTACTGCAGCTCAAGCATCTTGTTCAAGAACTTGACCTGGCGTGGCTTGACATAAAAAAATCGCACTGTTGGGAACACTGCATTCAACCACGTGCTGGGCCCCGGGCACATTTCTCGAAGCACCAAATACAGCACTGCAACACTTTGAGAACCAGAACAAGTACCCGGTTCTTTGCGGCCTTCGCCTGCTTCCTGGGAACAGATCACCAGAATGGCCCGTTTCGCTGTGTGACTCTACACACTTCCTCCTCTCATCTCGCTTCCTCTCCATGTTACTTTCTGCTGAACTCCTTTTTGCTGGACCAGTTGCTCATAGTACTTCATCAAATAGCGAATGAACTGTATCACGGCAATGATGAAGGAGCCGAAGGCCAGTGAACCCAAGTGGTAGCGGAACACATTCCTGGAGCGCTAGCAGAGTCAGTGGCTTTGAGTAACATAGGACTTCACTTCGCACATCTTCGCACGCCGCATGATGCAATCAAAGCTTGTCAAGGCACCATGTTGACTGCGCAATAACCTTAGGTGTGCCGGGACACTGCGCATGCAGAGCGCTGCAAGCTCGTGTCTCTGGCTGTGACACACAACATGGCATATCGGATCAAGCAACCCGTCTTGTGCCTTTGTCGGCGTTCGAAGTAAAGAACCATATGCCAACAGCACCGGCAATAAGGCATTGCCCGATGGCAATGTTGAGGGCCTGGGAGAAGAAGGCTGAGGAAGGATTTCAAAGGACCCTCCCAGGCTCGAGATAGCTGAGGCTGCAGCATTGTTCCACAGGAACACGAAGAAAGAGACCTTGTGAAGCTCGGAAATCCAGAAACCGATAAAAACCACTTAGACTTCGCACTGCAGTCTTGGACAAGCGACCGCAAAGCGCCAGTCGAAGACATAGCGGGGAGGAGAGCACCTCCAACACGCATAGGTCCCATTCACCAAGTCACCTGGCCCGTTGTGTCGAGTTCTCTTCACACTCTTCAATGTCAAACACAAAAAGCCTCTAGCCATAGACCAAACGGGTCAACCACCCTAGCTCCAAGTAAGCACATGTCAGCTGTTACTCGCAGACAGGCGACAAGATTCGGACTTCCAAACACCTCCCGTAGGCCATTTGTCCGTGCACTTGCCGGAAACGTTTGCCTTGGGTCAACAAGCTGTGCAGGGAAGGAAGCAACCCGTGCCCTCTCATCATTTTTCGGGCTTGCGCAATGAAGCGAAAATCCCCCGTGAGAACTGAGTTACAAGTAGGTAAGTCACAGGAACTGCAGCTAGTTCGCGAAGCGCAAGGGAAGTTCCCACACTTAAACGAACGGTCTAAACTCTCAACTTGACTTATATAACTTGCCCGGGCTTTCACGTTGCCTTGGATCCGGGGCGTCCGCCTGGGGAGTTTCAGGGTGCCGGCTGGTCCTCTGAATCTCCTTGGGGCCTACGAGCAATCTCGATGGCATCTCATGGCGGCAAACAACTGCCAATGCATCTGCCGCCACCCCTACCACTTGAGGTTTGCCGGACAGCAAGATGGAAAAGAGAGCAGGCTTCCAAGAAGGTTCCGGTGCCGCAATGCATCACATCTGTTTGTGCTGTTCCTTGCCATCCCAGCTGATGACCTTCAACCCCTGAAACCCAAGATTTTTGAGCCGGCACAAGCAAGACCCCTTGGGATGCGCGCGTGCCAGAAATGGGCTGAAGGACAAGTTGACAAGATGATGAAAACTTCAAGGAACCTTTGCTCCGAGCGCAACAGGGCCTTCGAAAAAACAAAACATGAAAGAATTAACTATCTCTCAAGCTACAGTTCCCCAGGCTTCCTCGTAGGATGCGAATGCCTCCTGGCGTGACGGCGAAGGTGGAAACATGCAACACTGCATTTTTTTCACGGAAGTCGGCCTTGGGCGTGTAATCCTCCGGCACTTGGGACAACAAAAAGCTGGCGGACAGTGCCCAGATCAAGATCCAAAGGATCCCGATGATGGCTTGCAGGATGGGCATAATCAGTATCCTGACCCAGTGAGAGTGGCTCGAAGAGGACCCGTAAGGACCCCCAGGCACTGCTTCAGATGCTTCAGAACTAACCGGAAGCTGAGCTGCCTTGGGGTGTCCTTCACAAAGCTGGCCGCGACTTGGTTCACAGCGATTGCCAGGCGAATCCTCACCGCTGCATTTAGTCATTTCGTCCATACCATAGATGTTGGCGTTGCCTACGCGATGCTTACGCGAGGTAGCCTACCTGACCATGCAGCTCGAGTCGCCTGGGCTAAAATCCTACTCTGCTGCCTTCAGGGTGTCAAGTCTGTGCTCCGAAACAGACCGCCCTGCCGACATCTGTGCATGCAAGCCCTCCGTGGTCCTGTCGACAAGGCAGCAAACGAGTAGGAAATAGATTCCGGCGATGACCCATAGCACGTAGCCAACGATCTCCAGAACCAATCTGACCTCGTTATTTGTGACTGCATAACCTGCAGCGCATTCCTCAGCTGCTCGGTCAGGCTGCTAAGCAACCAGAGGAACAAAAAGCGATGTTCATCATGTCTGTGCCAAGCAACCGGAGTGATGACCCCAACAGGTGTGCAGGTCTCCCATGTCACACTGGTGTCAGTGGTGAAGCACCAGATGGTCGCAGCCACATTCGCGGATCCAGTCGGATAAGGGTTGCGGCAGTAGTTGTTTGTCAAGCCTCTGGATCGACAGTTTATGGACCAAGTAAGAGCTGAGGGGCTTCGGAGCTCAGGAGGCACTTCTTCAAAACATTTCAAAACTTCACCACATGTGCACCAGATGTGCTAGTAACGTGATCGACCCAAGGCGCCCGAGCTTGGATAAAGAGTGCTGTTGTAGCTGGCAGCATTTCCTGGGTTTGTTGCACCAAACAGCAGAGGCGCCAAAAAGACGCGTCTGCCGGGCCTGGCCTTCTCCCCATGCTTCGCATTGGTATCCATTCTTGGTGCGCGTCTGCACGCCACGGTAGTCCGCCCCGTCCTTGGCAGAAGCGCCGGCGCAAAGACAACAACTTAAACACGACCGACCTCACGCTTTGAAGCCGAGAAGCCCCGGTCATGGCTTCGCTCACTGCCTCTGTGCCAGACACCGCGTTGTTCGCCGTTGTCTGGGCCGTGACCTGTAGCCAAAGGCGGGTAAGCAGCCTCACAAGAAGACATTAGAAGACTACCCTCACCCCCACTTTGCACCGGCCAAGATGCTGCGACCGCAACCGCCATCTGCTGTCCAGTTTCCAGCAAGCCGGCCCCTGATGAAACAATTGCTGTGCTAAACCGCTCCACAGCCACAAAGAACAGCACGTCCTTGTTTTCCTACAGCGCAGACTAGAGCTGCCAAGTTCATGCTAGGCCCACAAAGAAGGCTTGCCTGAACACTGCTTGCTGCGAATCCAGCACAGCCCACCGCCGACGACAAGCATAAGGAATACCAGAAGGACGGCAAACCTGGGAAGCGTCAACATGCGAATCAAGCAGAGGGCTGCCTAAGTTCAGCAGAGCTTGCTGTGAAAGCCTGACACAATCTGCGGAGGTACCAAACACAGAACTTGATCAGGAATCGCAGGAGAACCAAGTAGATGAAGCCGATGATGAAGCTGCTGAATGCCACCTGAGCGCAGGGCACAGCAATCAAGATACGAAGCTCTTGGGAACTGACCTTGTTGCTCCTGTGTCTTCGCGCATTCAGATCCTGTCTTGGTGCTGGCTCAGATGCCAAGATGAAGGCTGGCAGCGAGTTCTCAAAATCACCCATCCATTTGCCAAGAGTTTCCTTACCCCACACATGCCACCGAGTGCCCCAGAGAACTTTACGGACGTACAAGCCATTGCCATCATCGGCACTTTGCAGCTGAGCCTCTGAAGAGCTGTCTTGAAAAGAGGCTAGGCCGGTACTCTCAAAGATCTCCGCGGCAGCTGTGCCCATGGCCGCGACAACATCCGCACCTTGCAACGGGATCACCCGCTGAGATTTGAGCTCCTGATGCCTTAACCATACCTCAAAAACATGTCATGACCTTTAGCATGATCACGCTCGGCTTTTGAGGGCTGGGCCCATCTTGAAACTGCAGTAGCCGCCATACAGCTCTCCAAACCTCTCGTGCACTTTCTTTGGCTCCAAGCTCAAGATTTGCCGATTTGCCGATTTGCCGATTTGCCGATTTGCCGATTTGCCGGCTGCACGATGCCCTGCACCAAGCGCAGCCCAGCTGCTCCACACCGGGGAAAGGAATGCACTTGGACGCGTTGTAAGGACACACCGACAAGGGAAGTGCCTGCAGGAGCCCGGATGGGTGACTCGCCAGTGGCAGTGACGTGCAGATACTGAAGTCGTAGATATGCATGCTGCGCAGGGGCACAGGAGCCGAGAAACTCCAACTGCCGAGGCGCCTTGAATGTGAACTGGCTAATGGAGTCCTTGATGAAAGCAGGCCTGCAAATCCCCCGGCTGGGCCACACCGCGTGCCACACCGCCTTCGGTGCTGCCTTTGCAGCATTTACAGCATCTAGGCTTCCCACCCGCCGGTCGTAAGAGCATCCCAGTGCGTCTTCAAGTCGTCGTCATCTGACATGGTATACGTCCATTCTCCTTAGGTGTGCAGACATTGCCTACTTTGCAGATGCCCAAATAAATTGGACCCATATAGCTCATCCTCACGGATGCCACCAAGAATCGAGCTGTATCCATACTAGCATTCATGGTTTCGAAATTCTCGTTGCAACTCTTCAGGCACACCATGTTGAAGTACTTTGTGGCTTCAGTCCTGAAAGGCTCGGATAGCCATTCACTCCAAACATTTCACATGGAAAGGCTGCTGAGGGCCGAGGGGCCACATGTTTGTGAAAACGTCCCCATTTGCTCCGCCACCTGAACCAACGGATTTTTAGGCGACAGGCACGAAATCAACAAATCGCTGCGCATTGGTGGGGACGTTCGCTCAGTGACAATGCCTGAAAACAGGCTGGATGGGTTCGTCATACCCTTCAAGTCATCCTCAGCTTCGGTGTTCCACATGGACACATCAAACATGATTCAACATGCACATCGAAAGTCGTTGCAACTGCTACGACCAAGCAGCCATCTTGGATGTAATGCTGCCTTGTAAGTTACTGGGATTCAAATCGCCACCAACATCGAAGCTTCCTGGCAAGCGAATGCTGCTGAAGAGAATCCCAACAGGCAAATTGACAAGGCCGGTGCAAGCCTTCGCACTTCGCACACGGTGTCAAGCAGCAGTCCTCAGAATGCGCACAGTGAGAATTACAAAAACCATCGGGATCCTGTTGAACATGGAGGAAAGCATGATTGCTCGCTGAGCTTCGCAAAGGTAGTTGTTGTACTGCTCCGTAGTGTACAAGCTCTGCAGCGCATCACTAGCAGCACTAGAGCATAGCAAGGCTTTGACGACGAGGTCTGTGGTAGCTGTGGCATTCCTTGGACCAATACCAGCAATAGCACATACAGTCGTGCTCGCCGTGCATGCCACTGCCACGGTGTGAACATTGTCTTCCGAGCCCGGTGCATTGTGTAGCTGAGTTTTGTGAAACCTCATCAGGCGCAGCCGTTGTGATTGACTACATCACACAAGTATCCGGAAGCGTAGAGTGAGCTCTGAGCCTTTGAGATTTGGCCCATTGTTCCAGTTCTGCTCGAAATCGCAGTATGCTCCGCTGTAGTCTCGAGGGAGATAGAGCTTGGCTGGCGCTCCGTCTTGGAGTCCTGGGAAGGTCCAGGCACGAATCCAGAATGCATGCGATAGGCAAACAGCTGGTGCCAAAGACTGCCCGTTAACAGCGATGATCCCCCAGGAGTCCTGCCACAGTGACTACGATGTAAGCCATCCAGGCGGCGAGCAAAACGATCAAACACCATGCATCTGTACACCCTCGCGATGTGACCGGCCCGTTTGACAAGTCATTGTCTCCACCTCACAATGCAACATGTCATGCCTTAACGGAGCCGGCGCTCTTTTTTTCCTCTTCTTCCACTCTCTATCTCACCCCCTTTCTCTCGCAGACTCAGGCTCGTCAGGCACTACCTGTAGATATTATACCGGGCCCCCCACCTTTCGAGAACTTTTTCGCCTCCTTAGCTTGAGATTAGCTCATGGATGCCCGAAAGCTGCAACGTAACACCGCACTTGCATACACATGCGCACACGTGCACAAGTCACCGAGTCTGTTGCAACACACTGAACTCGAAACAACAGTCCCAGCGTCTTCCTCGTGCTTGGGGGAGGCGCAGCAGCAGCACAGACACCCCATGGCCCCCGCTTTACGGGCCCGAGGACACTTGCCTGAGACGCAAGATGCGCTGTCACTGCAAGACCCAGCTGGGCAGAAAATGCCGGCCTCCGATCCCTGAAAGACGTGGCACTCCAGCACGCCTTGTCCCAGATGTTCTGGCTCATTTGGGCCAAGACAGCAAGCAGGTGAACCAGCTCACAAACAAGCAATGCATGTCCAGAGCCAGCTGTAAGATGTTGTCAGACTGGTCCGCAGCTTGGGCTGGTTCACATCACATTTCATTACATGAAATAAACTAACGGACTAACTTGTGATACTGTCTGCGCATACAAGCTCGACTGAGGGCACTTGACTCCAGGAGAGGCAACGTTTATCCCCACATTGGAACCCTTCCAAACTCGGACATTACAGCATGTTCGAGACATCTCTTCGTATTCTGAGCGAAGTGGTTTCAACACTTTGGTTCAAACCTGACACCGCACCGCGGCATGACCTTTACAGCTTTTCTGCCGGGGCAGGGCACTCGGCTGCATCAGCTGTCCTGTGCTCCAGCTCACAAGGGTCTTTGCAATTGGCATCGTGATGCGCACAGCCGCACCTGATACCCGAATACCGAGTATCCCTCCCATCTCGCGGCCTGTGAATCATCTGATGTGCTGTGACCTGTCACGGCCTGCAGAAGAGGTCAAGAAGTCAAAGCATTTCAAATTTATGACATTCGGCCTCTTCCGGCGGGCCCAGTGCAGACATGAGTGGCTTCGCATCGGCTGCCTTCGAGGGAGAACGATTTCTGCGTGACAATATAAGACACGACCCCGTTCCACATGCGAGCTGCCACCGTCTGTCCTGAATCCAGGACAAGATCCGTTCAAGAAAGCTCTGCAACACCTGCATTGTTCAACGCAATCGTGGTCGCTCCAGTCTTTGAGGCCAGCGTGTTCCATCATGACCATGGAAAGATTCCGTACCCTTGCCTCAACACTCATGTCGATTAACAAGGTTAGTCGACTGTCTTCCTTGGCATCTGCAGCTTGCCATTGCTCGAGCTCCACTGCAACCTGACAGTGCGAGTGCACAGGGCACGGTACCCGCCACAAGGCCACGAAAATGCCGCGCGCCTGCTTCGCAAGATGTTCCGCGAGCACTGTCTCAGAGCGCGAACAGAGGTTGTGCAGCAGAGGTACTAATGGAGCCTGATGACAAGCTGTGCACAGCCAACAGTCACAACTCCGAACTCCTCACAGCCACAGCAGGCAGGCTTTAGCTCCCCACTCTTCTTCTTAGTGTCCCATTGCCAAGAATCTGAACAGAGCATTCCACATCATCCGTCCCATGATACGCGCCAAAACGGTGCAGATCTCAAGTGCGCGCCTGTACCTGCACAGGCTGCTTTGCATCTGGTCCGCCCTGCAGCCAAAGGCAGAATCAGATTCTCTTCTGAGAGCTAGGAAAAGCGCTGGGAAAGAGAAAGCTCCTCATCCAGAGTGTCTGGCAGCTTCCCAAATGGCAGATTCAAGTCGACGCTCCTGACATGCGCGTTCTCCACCGTCCACCTGAACATAGCTCAATTAGAAGGCCTGTGTGGTCCTTCACCATCCAGCACGAAGCCATAGGTCACGAGCAAGCGCCTAAAGAGCATGCTGCCACGTAGGCTGCTGGCACTTGGCAAAATGAAACTGGGAGTTGCTTTGGGCCACTGCCTCCCGAACTAGCGACGTTCGTAATGGAAACTTATTTCGACCAATTAATTAAGAGCCGACGACTGGCGCAATCAATGTGGTCAAGGGCCAGGAAGGGAGCTTGAAGCTACGAGCGCATGACACAGGTTGCCATTGAAGTCAAAGCAAAGCTTTAATGGAAGCTGAATGCACACCGAGGCACAGGCGCGTTGGGAATCGAGTCATAAGAAATAGTCACCTGGCATGGACTTATTCGACTGGAGCCGGGCATGCTCAGCCTTGCTCATAGCCCTCATGGCCTCCTCACCAATCTCTACACGTGTAGTGGTGACGAGCCTCAAGAGCTTAAAGGAAAGATGGCTCTTGCTACTGCAGCTCATCAGCAACGGAACTGAAGCAGTGGCCGGAGAGAACCATCAGAGTCCATGGTCCAGCGTGCATTTGGGCAGGCACTGTGGTTCACAAAATCGAAGAATGGAACCTTGCGCCAGGAATTCCATCACAGATATTCACAGCTGAGAAGTCTTATGTGACGCTCTGCCAAGTGCACAGCAAGAGCGCGAGCTTGAGCTGGATGCGAGTAGACCTTGTCCAGTGCAACCCGCAGAAAACGCACGCTGCCATGCGACTCAGAGCAGGCAACTGGGTATCCCTGGATAAACTTCTTCAAACGTCAGTGGGTCAAACGTGGTCAAACCAAGGAGACCACCGTCCTCGAATCCACCGCGTACACTGCGCGGGCTGCGCCTTTGTCAGTGAGTGCCATTCTGCCCAAGAAGTTTGTCCCAAACAGAGGATGGAAAGTATGCTCTCGCTTTGGTCCCGTTGCACGTGGTTTTGGACTTGCTCGCTTGCAGCGAAACAAGAGCTTCTGCATATGCCAAATCGCGCTGCGAGAATGTGGAAAGGTTCCTGCCCTGTGGGCTTTTTGACCGGTTCGCGTCACGTGTCCGTTCCAAGGAGTTTTCGAACCCTGCTGACTGAGTCAGCCCCATGTGCCCGCAAATTGCAGAAGAGTCGTCGGCGTTGAGAGCTCAAGAAGTTCGTCCGGTGCGTACCTATTGCAGAACGGGTCTAGGGATGCATTCGAGTGAATGCGCGTGGCGGGAGAATGAGCATTGCAACTTGAGAAGAAAGTTGTTAGCCAGTCTGTAAATCATCGGGCCCGAGGCATGCCAAGGGCGGCACGATCAGCGGTACAGGTTGGCATGGCAGCGCAAAGCTCAGCGATGTGCAGCGCACGAAGCTTGACCTTCTCACGCGCTAGAGACCTGAAAGCATTGGCGCATGGGGCGCAAAGAGGCGCGACTATCCTCCTGCAAGGCGCACACCCTGCGCACCCCGGCAAACGCTCCATGATCTGAAGGTCATGTGGCTCACCTTGGCCCGCTTTGAACTGTCACGTGGGAGACAAGAAGGCAAGTGCTGGTATGTGCTGAGAATGCTGCCTTCGAGTAGGAGCTGAACATATGGCCTTCCAGACTGCACACCAATGCAGAGGAGAGTGAAACGTATTATGAATGCTGGCGAATCGAATTGCACAAAAAAAGCAAATGAAATGGCAGTAGGGCCGCTTCTGGAAGCGAGACTCACGCCCCAAGCAATCCTGCTCACGACTCTGACTAGCGGACCAGAATAAATAACCTGCACCATTCTACACCGCAGGTCCTCTTCCACCAAGCGGTGCGCAACTCCAAGCGACCAATGTGAGGCCTCACACATCTGATTCCCCCAACTTTTTCCCCCGCAAGGAGAAGCACACGGTGCTCTAGAGTCTCTCTAGAAGTCTAGGCGCAGTTCCTGGTAAGTTTGACTTGCAACACCTTCTGAAATGATCGCATCGGCTGGCACGTAGAGGATTTCCACGTCTTCTGACAACTCGTGGGTCGCCTGTGAGAATCTACCACGCCGCATCACACCTTCTCTAAACTAGCAGATGCCCTGCCTGCAGCAGCCTGCCCCTCCCCCGCAAGGATCGCACGTCCAGGCTGCCTCAAACATGAATCCGCCATAACGCGCCTCGAGCCCTGATCGTGCGCTTCAGCTTCAAAGGTTCCCATAAGCCCATGTTTCCTCACAGTTGCTCCCTGCATAGCTGCATTAACCCACCCACACTCACACACACCCGCACCCACACCCGCACCCACACCCGCACCTGTACCCGCACACGCACACGCACGCGCACGCGCACACGCATCCGCACCCGCACCCGCACGCACACGCACACACGCACGCGCGCGCGGACGCGGACGCGCGCGCGGACACGCGCACGCGCACGCGCACGGACACGCGCACGCGCACGCGCACGCGCGCACCGCGCACGCGCACGCGCACGCGCACGCGCACGCGCACGCGCGCGCACGCGCGCACGCGCGCGCGCACGCGCACGCGCACACGCGCACGCACGCGCACGGCGCACGCGCACGCGCACGCGCACGCGCACGCGCACGCGCACGCGCACACACACACACACACACACACACACACACACACACACACACACACACCCTCACACACACACACACACACCCACACACACACACACACACACACACACACACACACACACACACACACACACACACACACACACACACACACACACACACACACACACACACACACACACACACACACACACACACAGTGGCTTTTCCCGGGCTTGGCTCCAGGACAGGGACGCATGCTCCAAAACATCTCAAGCAAAGGGTCGCCTAACTCGGAGCGTCTGTCGTGCAGAAGGTCACGGATACTAAGTGCAGTCGCGCGACCTGCACGGATGCCTGCTTCGAAGCACCTGTCCGTTCTGCACTGCAGCACAGTCATCTCAGACTGCAGCTGACGCTGAGTCTGTGGCCAATCCAAGAAGCGCTGAAGGGATTGGTCTACATGGGAGCAAAGCATTCCCCTCCATCGAACTCCGTCGCAGTCCGTCCGCTTCTACACAAACGGATCTTGAGCTTCCCATTGTGCATCCTGATGGTGCATGGCATGACCAAGCCCTGGTACCAGGGCACTCGACTCCACAAGGCATGTCACATCTGCACGCGGCAGACTTTTCTCCTTTACAAAAAAAGAACCTCAGTATGTGATGCGCACCTCGCAAGCGGAAACGGAGCTGCCTGGCAAGATCCAAAGGCAGCGGTTCCAGGTGAAACAAGGACGCGCCCCATTGGCTCATCCACACAGCCATGGAACATGGCAACATTCAAACGTACTTGGTCATAGGGTGCTGGTTGCACCGAAAACGGAGAGTAAAATTGGCTGACGTTGGCCGACCGAAAATGGAGAGTTAAAAATCTAACGGATCATTTTTAAAATGATCGCTGGCAGCCTCCAAAACCAAGTCGAGCAGCCCATTCCACTCACGTGGTGCTCCTGAACACTCTGCAACTTACTTCTTCTCTGACTGTCCCTCCGCTCTGACCCAAATCAAACTCCATGAAACGGCCAGTGGCCGCCTGTTCGTGCCAGGGTTCCTGCGCCCCGATTGGCCAGGAGCTCCGCAAGCTGTTGAGCCGGCTGCCGACTCAATCCACTGAAGGAGGCCCTGCACTTCCTTGACTGAGTGTGGCCGCGTGACCGAAACCCAAAGGGCAGGCCATACACAAACATGTACAGTCCTTATGATCCTTAAGCTTCAGGGATACCTGAAACATGCGAAGGCGAACAATGCTGCCCGAGCTTCTGGATCCAACTTCCGACGGACACCGTTGCAAATCTCATACTGCGCCGTACGGTCAAGGCAGTTCAATTCCTCAACGGTCCCGTCATAGCCAGCGCTTAGCGGCATCAGAATGTGTGACCTTCCTGACTCAGCAGTCATTGCAAGGCAGAAGCCGCACCCCGATGCGCGCTTGAACCAACTTTCCGGAAGCAGTTCCACAAGAGTCCACCCACGGCCCTTCAACGACGTTGGCGTCAGCAAGCCTTTTGCGGCCTCCAGAACTGGCTCTGATGTCTTGGCCGGGAAGGGCTCCTTCACAGAACCTTCTGGTCCTTCATACATGAAGGCGGTCAATGCAAAGTACTCCCTGTCCACAGGAGAAGCTTCGGCAGAGCGGCCTAGCCACTTTGCAGGTTGGCCACGCGCCACATCATCGCCCACATCGCCGGGATCGCTGCTCAGCCTTGTGACTTTCGCCGCATCGTCCTTTTTGGCCGTGGGTTCCTCTGATGATGCTCTCGGTGTGCTCACCGCTGCGACTGCGAGTCCTCAAACCCCGAAACAACCCACGCATCCCCACGTATCCCCAGGTGGTACAACAGCTTCTTAAGGATGGTGTCTGCTTCTGCCTTTGCAAGATCTATCAAGCCAAAACTCCTTGGAAATGATGCAGCATACGACGGGCAAAGGACTTGGGGCGCCCCCGCGCGCTGGCTGGCTGTGCTGGCGGCTCGGGTGGACGAGGCGTGGCCACTTCCACATGCCCGATGTTGAGCTTGCTTCTCGCTTTCTCCTGATGGGGCTCTATGCATTTGGGCCAAGGTGATTCTGAAGCTGCGCACCCCACACTCCTGATCGAAGCGAAGGACGCACAGCCAAGGAGGAGCGTGGGGTAAAGCCCGCATCATGTCATCTGTAAGCCAGTCGACCACCGACTCCATAGATGAGTCCTCAGCTCTCGAGAGCATGCAGAGGGTGGCCAAGGAACCGTAGAAACCCGCAACAGATGAGTGCCAGGCCAGCGAGTGGAAATGCCATGCAGTTTTGCGTGGTGAGGGCTCCGATTTTCCATCCGGGTGCAAGACCTTGATCGATGTAACGTTCTCCTTCACCAATTAGGAACAATCAATGCATCAAAGCTGAAAGATAAGCTGCATGGCACAGGACTGCTGCATCTGCCTGATCCTTGTCCAGCTCCAACTGCAACTTCGAGACTCATAACTCATAACCCAGGTTGCGCCCAGCCATTTTCGTATGCAATCAGAAAAAGTGAACGATGTACTTTGAAAACTTTCTTTACGCTGCTGCCCCAAAAAACACAAACACAGGGGTGGCGCCACAACGTGGAGTCGAATATGTTGACTTTGGTTCTTTACCATCTCCCGTGCATTCCAACATCCGCACCCCACATGCAAGAGAGTAACCTCCAAAAACTCAGCACCAAACTACGACTGCAGAAGTGCAGGGAGCTTCCTTGAACTCACTCGGAAGCGCTACTGCGACGAAGTCCGGTGGGACTGAGACCATGTTGCTGCTGCGAGAGGTCCCTTCATTCCAGAAAGGCTGCTTGCGCTAGTCTGGAAGTGGGAAGTGTTGCTGGAGATGGAGGCATTACCGAGATCTTTGCTACTGCGAGAGATACCTTCCACTCCGCCTTGCAACTTGGACGTCTCAGGCTTCTGTTTTCGGCGGCGGTCCCTGCTTGGATCGTTACCCTCAACTTATGAACCCATGACAATCACGACAAGAGGTCAACATTCTTGGCTTCCGCTTGTTTTCGACTTTTCAATCTTGGCTGCCCATGGGTGACCTTTTCAGATTTTCAATCGTCCACGAGCCTATACCGCCTCAGCCTCCAGTGAACACACTTTCAAGAATGGTCCCCTTACCCATGCCTTCTCTTGCTTCTGTACCTCTGATGACTCTGATGCATCTACGCTCCCTCGCCGCAACCTCTGCCCGCCCCCCTCTTCCTCGGATCTGTCCTCGGGCTTCCACTTACAACTTCGTGCTGTCGCGCCCGGCTTGGGCCACCGAATGAACTTGCAGGAGCCCAGAATTTTATCTACTCTGCTAGGCCTGCAAGACGAGCCCGCACAGAAGCTCGCAGAGGCTCAGTAGATGTTGGCATCACAGTTTGTGCTCGGACATGCTGTTCGTTCTCATCTCTTGTGCACAATGCCAGTGCGAAAGTCTGCACAGAACATGCCTACCTCTTCGTTTGCCGCAGCGTCCTCCATAAAGTCATCCAGAAGGCTTTGAGAGAGGCGAGTTCCCAACGACGGACTCATATCCTTGGCTAACGGACAGGATGTACCGAATCACAGAAGCACCACTTGGACCACGCAGCTTAGTTCCAGCAAGCGTCCCCAAAGACCACCAAGGTGAGGCGTAGTGTGGCATCGCTTGTGTTCGGGTCTGGCAAAGATGCCGAGGCCAGGAAGATGTCGCCCACGGTGCCGGCGCGGCCAAAACGAAGGGATTTCAACCGTGGGGCGCTGGGAAGGCCATCCGAGAAGCGACTGAAAGCAAAGAGTTGCAAAGCCAAGCCTGCAGAGCATTCTAGAGCATGCCAATCAACCTATTTGTTCATCTAGCCCATGTACCTGAAAGAAGCAGATGTACTGAAAGAACTAATCAGAGATTTAAAGTGCCAGCACCGAAGCAAAAACTCAGAGTTACACTTGCCCTAGAATCACGCGGATCAGCCAGACCATCTTGCTGGTACTGAGTCTTAGAACTTGGGGGGTGAACCTTCAAACTGGGGTAGCCAGACCTTGGGTGCAATCTTGTAATTCAAGGCACTTACTTTCCCCTAATTATCGACAACGCACGGGTCTTGGGGGGGGGGCACCACAAACACAGATACCACAAAAAAAAAAAAAAAACACACACACACACACACACACACACATATATATATATATATATATATTTATTTATATTTATACACCCGCAGACAGACACACATATGTCCTTTGCTTTGTTTCAGGCGCGAGGGGTGGCCCTGCTTAGCTTTCTCCATGTGCTTTTTTGCGCAAGATCAGCAAAGTGGCCCACGGGATCGGCTAAGGATCGCTGCTGCGCGGCGATCGGCAGGCCGAAGCCTGGCTGGAAACGCCGATGAAAGAGCGGAGCACCTCATCTGAGGCGGGCATTTTGGAGTTCTTTCAGTTTTTCCCTTTCGTGCAACGGACAAGACGGTCAAAAGGCACATGCGCCACAGTGATGCAAGCTCGGCGCCGGTGTCCGAGTTGAAGACGAGAAATCCCCCAAACATCGTGCCAACATCAGGCGCAACTGAAAGTCGTAGCAATGGACTGCTTATGCTTGAAGTGAGGTTGTTTCATATTCTGGGTGCTGAGAGCGGATTGTGGCACATGAGTACGAGTCCGTGCCGGACCACTTTACGACTTTGAGCTCCAAGCACCAAGCAACCCCGAAAAGCTGTGAGCCAATGCACATCCCAGTGCGACGTACGGAAGTTTTCGCTTGCCTACTCAACATCCCCAGGCTGCAGCGCAGAAATGTTCAATCAGTTTTGCTGGCAATGTTCTAGAATCCAATACATGACACGCTCGTGGGCCTTCAGGCCACACGGCTTTGTCCTGAAAGACCGGGAAAGCACTCTTCAAGCGTCCAACCGCGGCAGAGCGCTCGAAACTTTACAACGTCTGTGCCGATGCCTTTGAGGCAGCAGATGCGTCCCAGTCCCTACAGGAAGTTCATGCCAGCCTGAGCTAGGGGAATCATGACCGGGTGCAATCGGGAATCGAAGTACCAAACTAAATAGCAAATGGAAAAGTATGTGCATCAGTCGGCAGCCAAGAAACCAGATAACGCAGCTGCTCGAAGCACATTAAGGAAATCGTTGTGTGGGGCCCCAGTCTCATCCACTGCATGTTAAAGCCTCGAAACAAAGCTGCAACTCCTTCGGTGCCGGCAGTCTTTGTCAAGCAGTCCCATGTATTCCTGTAAAGTGCACCGCGCTGTGTCCTTGGCTGTGTCTTGCAGCGAGCGAACTGCACTGAACTCTGGAGTTCTACAGATCCTTCCTTCATCCGTTAACACACCCAGACACCAGGAAACAGCCAAGACTATAGTCGCATGATGCCATGGTGCGAGGGCAAACTGGAAGCTGTCTACAAGACATTGACCTATCCATGCAAAGAAAAGTTAAAGTCAAAGGCACAAAGCAAGTAAGAAGCTTCAAGAAGAGCAACGACAACGACAACTATAACGACAACCACAAAGATTTAGGCACAACTGCAGAATGTACAGTGCTGTGGTGCCTCGTGGGCACTGACCCCCCCGGAAGAACAAGCGCAGGGATACTGCGGCTCACGTACCGATGTACCACTGAGGCCGTCACTCCTCGCACTGCATGATCCCGTCGGTAACAAAACAGTAACGAACATAACTGGCATGGCCGTAGCAGCCGACGACTACTGCTACGATTCCCACTACCACTACCAATATTGCTATTACTACTGTAGATTCTACTGATAAAGCAAATTACACACAGAAGGCAACTTTAACATAGGACGATGCTACCCATAGAAGTAAGACAAAGAAGCCTCCATCTGTTCATGCAACATGACCGAGAGTCCCTTGGTCCAGCGGCTGTGACATGATTCGGCTCTTGGCCAAATCGACAGGGCTAGTTACCGCAGCAGCCACGACCCCCGCCAGCATGCTGCACACGAAGTGGCATGCATAGCCTTTGCCACTTCGGGATGCAACGTGATGCAACGTGCACGTTCTTGCAGAGATGCGTTGCAGACAAGCAGCCCTCCCGAACAAGACCTGCAGAGAAGCACCAACAGATAACAAAGCTGAGTTGAAGTTCAACCTGCCGACGAGCCTAAATCAAGTAGTGTATGCTTGGCGTGGTCATAGCTGGGCACCTGCAGGCATGTGCAGGAATGTTGCACACTTCCTCTGTGCCCCTTGTCAGCTGCTGGTCCACGCCTGCCTGTGAGGCTGTGAGCAGAGTTGCTCTTTGCACAGTGGGGCCAGCCCCCCGCCAGAGCCCGCGCACTCCCGCATCACGTACGATTGCGGACAGTGCCTCTGCTACCTCAAGAACACACGAACGGGGGGGTGACGAAAGTCCCTGCGCTGCGTGGAGCTTGGAACTTGTCCCAGAATCCCGCAAACTACAAACCTGGGATTCTGATATGGGTTGTTTTGTGACAAGTCGCAGAAGCGCGAGCTTGACCCTGGCCTCCTCCTTGCATGCGAACTTTGAGAAGGTCGAAAGGATTCGCGATTACGGAGCCGACAGCACCTGAGGAGTCAAAATGACCGTTCGTCGGCTGTATTGACTAATCATGCAAGCTGCGCATCAGAAAGTAGCTCGGGCCTGTGATTGCTCCAGCCAGGACTTTCACCATCAACGGCGAAGTCCTTTGTCTCCGCTCCTGCTGCCCTGGACAAGTGTTGGACTGTTGGACAGGCAAAGAAACAACTTTGGAATCGCCAGTACGAACAGGTGAAGCTGTCGGCTGGCAGCGGAGGAAAACCCAAAGGGCAGATATTGGCATGGCAACAGCAACAAGTGGCTGACAACATGCAACATGCAAGCTGCCTAGACCTGCCAGCTTCTCTCGCACGGGCTCGTACAGGCCCATGCGCATGCCACTGTACGACAGCTCTCGCAGGACTGATGGTCGAAGGCCTCAGGATCAGAGTCGGAAACAATGCTCTTTCTAAAGAGATGTTTGACCCTTGTCCCTCTGCCATGCAGCACCCCCGGAACCGAGATCTACCGACCCTAGGAACAAGCGCGGCTCCTTCAAGCCACCCACAATCCCAAAGGGCTTATCAGGGCTCACAATGCTCATGGGGCCATGCCCCCCACCTTGACGCTCTCAACATCTCAAAACTGTGCTTAGACCCAGGACAAAAACCGTTCTTGTCCAGTTCTGTAAGGTCGAGATGCAAGGAAACACCCCACAGTTGCTGGTCGCGACACCCCTAAACTCCAAATGCATCCACCACAGTGTCGGCTTTGCTTGCGAAAACTGTGGTTAAGAAAGTCTGTGGTTTGCATTTTCGAAATTCTCGGGTTTCTGGGCCACCTTCATTCTACTTAGGCAAGTCCAGGGGCACTCAAGCTAAGAAGCCCAGTGTTGACTTTGCTAACCGCCTGTTTCCGTGCAGAACCCCATCATCTCCGATACTCCACCAGAAGAGAAAGCGAGGAACGCATCCACACACACACACACACGAAAAAAAGGCAACAAGCACAAACAAGCCAATTAGCACAAACAAGCCATTTGAGGAAATCAACTCCCGCCTCGCTGCAATCCAGAGAGGCCTTCCTGCTGAAGAAGCTTCTGGCCAGAGCTCAGAACTGTCTGCGCGTTGCAGCTCGTGATTTGGGAAACGCCCGCCAACTGCATGCGCACCTCTGGCCAAAGGCTGTTGATCCCAGAAAGCGGCCACACTTTGCATATAGGGTATTGCGCACATTGCATGAACTGCCAAGCCTTCACCACGTCGACCGGGTTTGTGAAGCAAGCTGCAATGGCCTTTGCTATGCTACGTTAGCTGCTACGTGCTTTCAGGGCAACCGGAGTCTGACACTGCTCACTGCTTGAACTTTTCAATGGCACTCCTGGCAGATTCTGCAGTCAAGTCGCATTGCTGATGCCTGCCAGGCCTATCTGCTGCAAGGCTGCTCGGGGAGCATCCGTCATTTTGCGAGTGGTGGTTGTGGAACACTTCGCTCTAACACTTAAGGCCACTGGCCATGAATTTCAGAGCCAAAGCCTTTCTTGCTTGCCCGCACCCGATGAAGAAACCATGGACCCCTCAAAAGCACATGCTGCAACATCAACAAGATCGGGCCGAAAAGATGTCACCGTGGAAAAGCGAAAGGTGGTTCCCCCCAACTTGCTAGCAAAGCTCGCGCCTGACACGGTGCCGTCAGCATTTTCGGAACTGCAGCAAAATACGGGTGAGGGAAGGCTCGGCTCAAGCTGCTGGCGCCAAGGCTATGGGCATTCCTGCCGCACCTACGTTCAACGAAAATGGCGCCCTGTGCACACAGGACTTTCGGTCCCTCCACTTTACGGGGTAGCTGCCGGCGAGTGAAATGTCCTTCGCGCTCTGCTTGTTTAAGATGAACTCACATTTTAACAACAAGACAGCAGCCGCTCCTGAAAGACGACACCGCAAACCGAGCATCCGACGCCCTTAAGTAAATAGAGCCCGAACCCTTGAATCCCAGAACCCTCGAACATCCCAACCTTCATTTTAACAACATTTCTCTTGCAAAAGCCAAAGCCCTCGAACACTTTTGGGTCACCCGTGGCAACGGTCACAAGTCTCAAGCTGGGCTGCACTTGATGGCACCGCCAAGACGAAACAAAACTGCTTCATGACGCTACTCTAGGTCTGCCAGGCTCACATCCGCCAGCTCCTCAAGGTCCAAGGCCTGCAGGAAGCATGCAAAGAGCTGTGATGACTGCCGTTACTGGTGCAACTGCAGTTCCAGGCAATGCTCACCTTTTGTCATGCTGGAGGTGAACATGCCCGGCACAGCAAACTACTTCCTCCACCGCAACTTGACATGCCCGGCAGGCTCGTGTAGGCTCATGCAGTGAGACATCGTGATTTCGGAGCCAGGGCGTGTCAATCACATCAAAGGGCAAGAGTGAGCCCTTCGAAACGTCAATGCACAGCCACGACACCCACGCACCCTCACCGAGCGAAGCACGTAGCCATTGATTTCACCGCCTCCAGCCATGGCATCTGTAATTAAGGCCATTGCAGAAAGGATCATGGAAGTCAGCAGCGGGTTGTCGTTGTCGTTTACAAGCAACCCGATGGGTGCCATCAAGGTAGGCGGCGTGTCGTCTTCGGACGCGACGACCTGGGCCTCCTGCACCCTGACTGCGGCCAGATGTCCTCCCAAAACGCGCTCCTCCTCCGTGAGCTCATCCACCAATGACAGGTCGACTCCGGTCTTCAACATCTCCCGGAGGGTTGCAGCAGCGTTGGTGACACGCAGGTCCCGGGAAGTTCCCCGGCCAAAAGCGCAGCCCACTGCTGGACTTGTTGGGTCTGCTTGGGTCATTGCAGCATGCGCGCCAAGGCTGGCAGCTGCTGCCGCAAAGCCTACTGCAACAAGCGCACTGCCTCCCGTCGCTACGGCCCCGGCTGCACCAGCTGCAAGTCCTAAAGGGCGCACATGATTCAACGATGCCAGAGGTGAAGCACACCCTACCAAAAACGTGAATTGCACAAACGTTCATTCGTCCCTCTTGTGAGTTGCACCATGCAGTACTCCTGGCCTAGGCTTGCATAAGCCTCCCTGCGTGCTGCAGCACTCACCGCGGGCTTCGACGAATCCAGGCCAAGTGTAGGTAAGGAGGACACACTCCTTGGTGAGTGGGAGCCTTTTCTTTAAAATTTAAAAACACTTCCTTCCACAGCTGAATAGAAGCAGAAGAGAAACAGACAAACAGCGGGCGTGCTACAGCTTGTGAAGCTCAGCCGCGAGAGCGATTCCTCGATCAAGCTAGCCAGCTCGTTTTTGAACTGCTCATCGAATGAACGGCGAAAATCTCGCAGTGTTACCATCAAACCTGCAGCATGCATGGCCAGCTGCCACGTCAAAATGCCAGGTGTGCTAGGGCCTCTTGCATCTTCATGTTTTCATTGCTTGGTGTAAACACAGCAAGCACTTGCAGGCAGCAAACCTGCTCCAAAACTGAAGTGGCTTGGCTGTGCCCGGGGTTGACTCTGGGGGCAGAAGTACAACGAAGAAGGGCAGGCAAAGGGAAGACAGGATGACTATTGACTTGTGCATCAAGTCAAAAAAGATTCCTCAAATATCTCACCCCTACATGGTGTTACCATCAAGGAAGCCTGCAATACGTGTGGTTAAAGACAAGGCAGTCAAGTTGCAGCCCAGCTCCTCCGAAATTGAAGAACGATAGCCGCAAATCTCTCTGCCAGTGTGGTTTTTGAGAGCATCTGCAACAACACGGACAGCCTGGCAAGAATGAGGAAATGATATGCCCCTTCCGGGAAAGAAATTGTCATGGCTCATGCAGTGCTGGGGGTGGCACAGTAGCATCCACCTCTTCATGGCTGAAAGCTGGGGCACCTGTAGGAACGGCATACTCTGTTTGCAGCGTATGCCTGCGTGACTAACTGACTAACCATGCCCTAGGCGCCTGCTGCATGACAGGTAGCCAACAGCAGTGACTTTGCCTGACCAAAGTTTGGAGCACTCACGATGACCTCCGTGGTCCTCAGGGGCGGATTGATCGCTCGATTGGGCCAACGAGGGTCGCTCTTCAAAGTACTGCCCGGGAAGTGCCGACTGGCTTTTGATGGCTTTTGACACTGTCGCCAAGGAGGGGCAACCATCACTGAAAAGCAGCATGCTCGAAGGTTTCGCCCGCACGGGGGGGGTGCGTCCACAGGTCAGAATGGAAAGCACACTTTTTGCCAATTGGCATCGAACCGAAACTTTTCTTAAACAGCAAAAAAACGAAGTCGTGCTAGGGGCTACACGATACGATTTAATCACCGGCAGGGACCGTTGGGCTGAGCTCTCCAGCATTCGGAGAGTCGAAGCATTCCAACTGTTCTATCGTGTGCTTTCCATGTTTTCCTACTCGCTGCTCTTATGCGTTGAAGCGTGCAGAGTGCAGACACCACACAAGACGATCACAAGCATCTGGTTTATGGCGCTTGCACCAGAGACAGAGTAAAGACACGGAGAAGCAGAATGAGAAGAACTCGGACCCCGACCTCTGCTCCGCAGCTGCGCCAGCAGTTACTAAGTTAGTCACAGGGGTCCTGGAATCCAGCCCATCAAAAAGGGACAGCAGGTGTATGCCCTTCAGCTCGAGGTCCTCAATCTCCGGCTGCCACACCTTAGGGCACATGTCAAGGTCGCACTCAAGCCACTCTCTACACCTTGCTTGGCCTGCTGCTGTACTTATTTTGAGATCCTGGGCATAAAAAGCAGGCGATCACCTTGCCTGACCCGAAACGCGGTCTATTCCGAATCCTGCTGCCTTTCTCCCTGTATCTGGAAAGGACGGAAAAAACTTCCTTGCTTCTGGCAAGGGCACGTGCAGCCTTTTCTTAGTACCGATCAGACCTGAACACCTGAACATTCAACAGAGAACGAAAGCCAGTGCTCAGAATCGCACAAATTCGTTGTCGTCATCCTCGCTGCCATCAAGAGTCCTGGACAGCTCTCCAGAACCAGACATCTCACGAGACTCCATCGAGTTCCATTTAGTTCGCATAAGCGCCCGACCAAAGTCTGGCAAATCTGACACCATTGACTTCAGGCATGGCCACATGAAGTGGGAAAAGCACATGGCATGGCGACACGGACCGCGCTGGCCACTCTACAAGTCTAGAAGGTCTTGTGGACCCTGTTGGAGTGAAGGTGTTGTGCTCGGTTGTGTCTGGAATTGGCCAAGGCGAAGCCGCGAACCGGCAGCGACGAAGCGGCGATACAATACAGAGGCGAATCAAGCTAGGTTGCCCTGGGCCAACTATGAAGCCGTGGCAGCGTCAGCCTTGTTGGCACAGGCTTTGTCAGTGGACCAGAACACCTTCCACATTCTCCACTTTCACTATCTCATGATGCATACGACAGACTAATCATGGTCTTGGAGCACAATGAGAGATTGGACTACTGGCAGTACCTACTTCTCCAACCTTTGCTTCAAGGGCGATTTACTTTGTGGGAAGTCTTGCCTGCATCTGCTTGACGCAGCGGGCTAAGCCAGGCCTCACCCAATGCAAAACAGCCTTGTTGCTACTGTATCAACCACGGTATCGAGGTATCGAACCACAATAGCTCCCATAGCTCCCCAGCCTCCCAGGTGCGAATCCCATTGGCTCAAGCACCTTGGAAAGGCTCTCTGCCACCATAGTCCTGATCCAGAAGGTGCGATGACTAGAATATGAAAGCACTGCAGGCATCCAGACTGGGCCTTGTTTCCCTCATACGGGCAGGGAAAGATAGGTCACGCCGATCCCAGAGGGCTTTCCTCCTGCACCTCAAGGAAGAAGGAAATAGATTAACATAGGGTCGAGCACCTGGCCTGCCACCTGATAGCACATCTCGCGGTTGCATCTGTGATGAAGGCTGCGCTGTCCAGGTGTACTTGAGGCACTTGGTGCTGCACTGAAACTCGGGTCCAGAAAAGACCTTGCACTATCTTGCAGGTTGAAGGCCATAACTTGCCCAGCAAACAACCACCAACCTCAGAAACATCAAAAGGCGGACCTCCTCCCATTTCTTCATGAGGTCAATGCACTCTCCCGCCGAGGAAACGACCGCCGTTCCTTGCGAGCCACCGTTTCCCGTTGCACCGGGGAAATGATTGCACCACAGAATATCTGAAGGCTTCAGGGCACGACCTCCAAATTGCTCCTGCGGGACGTATTTTCGGATCACTGCGGCACGTGTCTCTTCATCGAGGCCATCCAAATACCTCCACATCAGCCGTGGAGATTCCGCACAGCTTCAGTCTTCTCGAGTCTTCTCTTGTGGTGCTGCGACTGCCTGTCTGAAGGCATGTGCACGGGCATGGGCATCTCCTCTGCGCAGTCCGCCTCGTACGGAGTAATTGTGATGGCACACGTTCATCCACCTGGTTCTTTGGACGAAGTGCCGGGACTTGGGAGAAGTGGTTCAGGACATCGGCAGTCCATCGA
Organism: Symbiodinium natans; assembly: GCA_905221605.1. NCBI lineage: Eukaryota > Dinophyceae > Suessiales > Symbiodiniaceae > Symbiodinium > Symbiodinium natans. The sequence goes on from CAJNDS010001957.1 coordinate 481,988, forward strand.
TCAACCTGGGCAAAAACCATGCCATCTCTCTGCCATCCACAATAGTGTTTACTCATTCCTTTTGCTTGGATCCAGACACATCTCAGAACCAACGGAGCCTGAATGCTGTGGCAACTGCGGGTGGTCGTGAGTAACTCGAGATTGGTTGACTGATGATTCCAAAAACCTGAGCAAAGACACTGCTGGATCAAGTATGCGACCAAAGCCCACCGGCTCCTTCAGTGACCGCGAAAGGCGCATTGGGATTGGGATGAAACTTCAATGTGTAAGCAATCGCAAGAACATGTAAGAGCAAATGCTTGGCTGGACATGAGCATGCCAGACAGAGCATGCAAGGCATACTTATCTGCAGATAGACTTGCTGGACTCAGCGCGGGCGATCGCAACAGTGATTTTGAGAAATTTGAGCCCTTGCGTCTGGCGTGGGGCCCACGATTGTGCCAGGCGGAACCACCCTGACGGAGGCAACCCCGAGTGGAGAAGCCCTCCACTGGCTGACACAGATGACACGGCAAACAATTTTGCAGGAGAGACAGGATGACCCAGCAACACCCCAGAGGTCACACAAAAACATACAAAGACAATGCATATACTTTTTGGTCTTGCTTGCTTGACTTTTGCCACTCTCCGAGTCGTAGCCTCAAACCACTCTTATGAAGAGACACTTCATGATATCAAGGTCTCCACTGCTGTAACCGAGCAAGTAGCGGTCCAGAATCTTCTGTGAGAGGACTTCGTCCTGCGCCACGAAATATGATGCAAGCACGGCAAGCGTCCCGCCGCAACACCTGCCTTGAAGCCCAACTCGCCGAGAGCTTCACGCGCTAGTGCCTGCTCAGCGCATGCGTCGGCACGGAAAGGCCAAAATATGACAAACAGTGGCGCAATGTGGCGCACACCACCAACCAGCACCACAGGAGAAAACTAGCACTGCCGGGCTTTCCCGATGGGAGCTGCTGTTCCATGGCTTGTGTGGAAGTCCGGAGGTGAAAAAAGAAGGTGGAAGCTAGGTCCGAGAACACATGTGCTAGGAACTGCACAGGCCAGTGCTCAAGAGACACAGACCCTGTAATCGAACAGGGGATGGCTGCGCACTGCAGGGCAGCTTTTTTGCAAGCTCCGCTTTTCTGCTGTCACTTCCAGTAGGCCTTGGGCGCCATGTTCGGCCAAGTTCGCAAAGCCTGCGAGGTGATTTCAGTTCCTCGGCTCCTAAAAGCGCTTGAATCACAGTCCTCAGATGTCTTTGGCTGCAGCGGCTCCGGCTTATGCTCTTGCTGCCTGCTCCACGAACGAGGTCCGCCAAGTTGGAAAGCCCCGAATCCAAGGTGTTGTTGCGCAACGTCATTGAAGCAGTCGTCCAGAGAGGAAACCCATGACTCATGCTGCTATGTGGAGCGCGCTCTCGGCGATGATGATTCCTCACCTGTTCCCAAGTGAAAGCAAACAAGCCTTAAACAAGCCCTCGAGGCCTTGCAAACACAAATCAGCCCGGCGCAGGCCTTCGTCGCCCTCTGCCTGCGCAAGCGCCTGAGGAATTCCGGGGCCAGGAGCTTCCACTCCCTGCCACTACCTAGTCGCTACTTGCAGACAACTGCACCTCTTCGGCTTTCTTCCGCCTGCGTCGTGCTCTGCGCGCCTTATTGCTGCGAACCTTCCGAACTTTGCGGTCAGCCTGCAAGCTTTCGGACATGTCTGATATAGGCATGCTTCCATCCGCCGCCTTGGTCTCCACTCCCAGCACGTTTTTCTTGTACCTCCGATTGTGTGTTCACTATGAACTCGCAGATGCATTCGCAACACAGTTGGCAGTGGCAGAGCCAAAGACTTCTTGCCATCTCCTTGAACCCTCAAAGAATGAGAGTTGACTGCTACAAACAACCGGCTTCCCAAAGACAAACCCTAAGGTTTACCTTTACAAACGATGTTTTGTTGGGCTCTGCAGGCTTTGCCTCAAAGCAAACCTGCGCACACACCTGCATTGTCGATTCCTGCACGTCCTACACTGCACGAATGAAACATTGAGGGACCGGCCTTGCCAGTTTCACGAAACAAGTGAAGCGAAGCTGTGAAGTTTCTAGCCTGACATCTGAACCCCTTCTTCCTGACCCACGCCTGGCCCGCAATCGAAACATTAACACAATCAATCCATACACTTCAGCGCTCACATCGAGAAACTCTCGAATGTTGCCAACACATGTTAGCCCTCCAGTGACCTGGGCCGGTGTCAACTCACTACGACATGCGTTCCCTGTAGAGCACATATCATTCTCGCTTAGACTAGTCTGACTGCACGTCGCTATATTCTGAAACCATGAAGCCACTGCTGCCTGGCTGCAATTCGGCCAGGCGCCGACGTGCTGAGACCCGGTTTTCCAACTGTGTTCGGTGCGTCTGCGCTTTCACCTAGCTCGCACCCAGATCGCCCGCAGGTCACAGGAGTGTACTGGTCCAAACTTTCTGGTATTCACCCCCTTCCGGCCTCAAGCCCCGAAGGAGCGTGCCGCAATCGCACGGCAGTTTCAACCTGTTGGGGCTGCATCATGTCCAACCAGAGCCACCATGAGCCCGAGCTTTGCTCTGCCTTGTTGACGTTCTGTCCACCAGGGCCAGCTGAACGAGAAAACGTCTCTTCCAGGTCTTTCAGGTTGACCCCCAACTCCTCGAGCTGCCTCATTTTCCCATCTTATGGCACCTATATGTGCGGCTTCCACAGCAGCATCCGGCGATCACACTGCCAAGTAGCTGGTTGGATCTTTCAATTGATGGCCCAGCATGCCCAGCACTCAACCGCGTTGCAGCGCGCTGATACCTCCCTCGGCTGAGCCCAGTGAACTGCACGGGCACAAGTCCTGCCAGCAGAGAGCACCAGTCACGCATTAAACAAGTACTACTTGCCCCCTTCAATTCACCCGATCTGATCTGCCTCTAAAAAAATATATACATATATATATATAGAAAGATATAGGCAAAGATACAAGTACAGATATGGCTGTACATGCCTTCCTGAGCATTCCTTGACCCCTTCAAAAGCGCTGTGCTATCCCAAATGCACCAGTCGTTTAAAGGAAGATTTAGACCAAGAAAATTCTCAGAAAATCTCTGGGAACCTCCAAGGCTCCTGGAGCTAGGGCCGTTACAGCACTTTTTGCTGTTTTGGATCGGGCTTTTTTTCGGATAGTACAGCATTTGAGCTCCCCGGGGCCTCAAAAGTGGGACGGTAGGAACTCGCTTCGAGGGAATGAAGATCTATCTAGTAGGAGTGTAACCCCAAGGAGATCGTGTTCTGAAGTTGCAAGCCATTGATTTGTTCAGTCCGCGACTCTAGTAAAACTAGCCCCTCATTACAACCTCATTACAAACTAGCCCGGTCGTCGAAGTAGCTGTCCCTCATTTTCTTCCAATATTCCCGGCTGTTTGAATAGCATAACTTCGAAACAATAACTTGCCTCCGCGGTGAATGATGATTTTTTTTGAACTAACTACTTTGTTAACTTAAAGTGGCAACTACTATGCTTAAGAGTATTTCTGGAAGTTCTAATTTAGGCATAGGTCGATGGAACACGGCACGAGCACTGGCAAGTTCTACAATGAAGTAGCAGGCCCCGAAGGGGCCCTTCGAAACTCAATCTTTCTTCGCGAATTCCCCCTATGCCTACCTCTCGTAGCTCTGGTACAGGCGAGCTCTTCACTTTGAACATGTCCAAGATTTTTGTTAGAAATGCAGCCTCCTGTGGCAAATGGACTGTATCACACAGCTTTGCAGCGGACGCATATGAGGCGCAGGGACAATGCCAGAATGCTTGCAACAGTCCATCCCTTCACTTCATTCGTCTTCCTCACATATTGCACACAATCATTCACATCGGACTCGACAACATTCAAAGCGCGAATCTTTGGAGGGCTGGGGGGAGGTAGCACATGGATATAGAGGCAAATGCAGCTGCTGCTGACATAGTCTGTTGCTTGTTCTTGTCCCAAGTTCTTGTCTTTCTTGGTTAAGCGCTGCCAGCAAGGGACCGGCGCGTGCAAGCAACAGCCCAAAGCCTCAGTTCCAACTGGGATTTCAGGCTCTCAACACGAAGTGAGTGTGAGAGAGAAGTAGAGAGAACCAAGACATGCTGCAAATGCTCCAAGAAGCTCAGTGCAGCCAGCAATCGGGTGGCTCGATGCAGCGCTTTTGCTCGCATGGCCAAACGCGCAGAAGGAGGCGGGTTGGCTTGCCAACTTGGACTCAAGGCTGCGAAACTACACATCTCGCACTTTGGTACAAAAGCCTTTCCCTCATATACTCTCGAGTGAGGACCACAGGAGTGGCACGAAAGAACGAGAACGAACACTTGCCACATTGGAAAACTTGTGCCTCTGCTTCTTGCCGCTCCAAGTCCATGGCAGCCACTGCATCGCGGAGTGCAGCCTTGTGCTCCTCAAAGCGTGGCTCTCATGGCTTGGGCACATCTGGGAAGTCTGGGAAGCCACCCACGAGCTGCAAACACACACTTGCCGCTTGCCTGCAATCTCATGTGAGCGCTGCCTCTTCGAAACAGTAAAAGGGAAGCACCTTCAGGTGTAGAAGACGTGCATGCTCGGGCAGGAGCTGCCGCAGAGCCCGGCATGCACGGCGGCTGTGACACTTGTGACACTTGCACACGCATGCACATACCTGAGAGCTGCGCGGCTTTTGAAAGTGGTGCTTAAGCAATCACTTGCTCTTTTCATTGTATCGATTCCAGCCTGCACCGGCATGACAAGTAACATTTGCTTGTCGCAAGCTTTTTCCCTTGCTCGGGCTCGGGCAGTGAAGTGCTGAATCGCACCCTGCCAATCCTGCACGCGCCGTAGCACGTGTGGCCAGGAGGAGCTGCCACTTTAGTTTGCCGTTTCTCTGCACCGGTACAAGTTGCCGTTGCCTCCTTCTCCATGGCCTGATCGCCTGCGGACTTGGTGCTGTCTGCCGAGTTGAACAGAACCTCGTCCATGTTTAGGTGCACCCTCAGTTCGGCAGGTGCATAATGCTTCAAAATTGTTTGGCACGTCAAGCCGTTTGTTGAAGTTCTCAGGTCCTTACCGCACTGTGGGAATGGGATCCTCACCGCCAAACCTGGGACGTCCACTAAGGTTCCCGTCGCTCAAACCTGGTCGTTCGCTCTACGGCTCTCTTTGTGGCGAAGCCGTCCATAAGCAGGGCAGAAGATAAGGAGCAAGGCGCGCGGTGAAACAATCTTGCACAGACATGATGCACAAACGCCCTGCTTCCATCAGGTGATCTTCAGCCTGTGCATCGCGAACAAACATCGGGCTTCCGCCTGTTCTTGGCCGGCCTTGTCCACAATGAGAGCATGTACAGTTGGAGGCGCCCACCCATCATCTGGATGATGTTAAATCAGCTTGTGCATCTTTCTTGTGAGCAGGTTCATGCAATCTAGGGAGAGTCTTTGAAGAAGCCGAAGAACCACCTGGCCACGACCCATGCAAATGCCCACAGCCAGGCCATAGCTGGACATGTCCTGATCGACCGCTGTGTTTCGTGGTGGCCATGCACGTCAAGTGTGGACGAATTGCTGCAACTGCCAAGTCTCAATGGTTCGTGCAATCGTCATTTCTCGTATCAGCGCCAAAGCTTGTTTCCAGCGGAAGATGCCGCAGAGGGCCGAGTTGTAGCTGATCACCTCAATCGACAGCAAATCATTTGCTGGCTGGGGCTGTCAGAGGCACTCAGGATCCATGGCCGCGGCATCCATGGGCCCCTCCTTCATTTGCAGCAACAGCCGCAGCACAACCGCCCAGTTTGCCTCTGCAACAATATCAAGCAACACCTTCTGCCAAGCAAATTGGGCTTCACAAGGCCACCTTGCTGCAACATGCAAGAGCTGCGTTGCCAGCAACAAGCACTGGCTCCAGTCCTGCCGAGGTTTTGCGCGATGACATCAGGCCATTGTGAGCTGTTGGTGAGGAATGCAACACAGAGCCAAGTCCTGCTGATCGCACTTGCGCAAGCAAGGCGGTGGCTCCCCTCCAGCATTGTTTCGCTGCATGAGCGCTCATGGCCTGAGTTAATGCCACGAACATACTCGGGCAGCTGCCCCTCGAAAGAACTCTTCTAGATCGGATTCAATTGTTGGCTAATTATGGCCGGAAAGTGCTAGCGCTTGGCTGTCCAGGCGAACTGCGAGCCGCCGGAGGGCGAGTCCCTTTTCGCGGTCGGATTTCTGGTCTGGCCCGGCTTGGTTGCTTACTGAGAAGGAAAGAGCTGGAGGGACAGGAACGAGCGAGGGCGAGTGAGAGGATTTGAGGAAGCGGAGTACGTGAAAGAGCGGAAGGACAGGCCAAACATGGCCGAAGTGGCTACGAGGCAACGTTGGACACGATTTAGAGAACTTGCAGGTGGTCGTCGTCGAGCCGTCGGCTTTAAACATGAGGAGGGCTTCGCTAATGTCGGGCTGTTCTCGTCCAAGGCACTGCGTCAAGTACAACAGCATCAGTAGCAATACCCAGAGACCTCAGCCGAGCAAACGCAAGGCACCGGTGATGTGCATAAGACGCGCTGGTTGGGTGTTACATCTCCTTTCTGCGAGAACCTGGCCTGGCTGAATTGTACAACTGTGCTGAGATCTGCCAATGCTGGCATTTGTTGCCTGCAAAAGTCCGGTCCCAGCAACTCTTGCACCAAAACGTGCCACGGCCCTCGTTGCTGATTTAATTAGCCTCGGAAATCTTACCAGCAGCCTGCACTCAGCAGAGCCGCTAAGCTTGCTGCATCGATTGCATCCATTCTGCCGAGCCTTACAAACATCAGTCACCGGGCGCACACCATCTACATTCAGAGGCAAGTACAGACAGTGTAGCGTCCGGTTCTTCGCAGACAGGTCACTGCTGCACGACCTGCATCGAAGCTGGCCAATGCTGACCCCAGTCCAGAGCATTGAGGTAGGAATTGTCAAGTCCCTGATCTCTCCTACCAGGGGGCTTCTGCAACAGCTAAACCACCAGCGAAGACACAAGCTCTGTGAAAATGTTGTGGCCTCACACCCCGCTGAGAGAGCTGGCAGACGAAGGCAACTGCCTGCGAGTCTCTCGAGCCAGCAAGCCTGAAGCCGAAAAGCTGACAGTTGCTGACCGAGACGCTCTTTCCCAGCATCGGCCCCTAGCACAGGCATTTGTCGCAGCCGTGAAAGATATGACGTCGAGGCTCGTGTCCTTGTACATGAGAGCAACACGCTGCACTGGAACTGCCCGGCAGCAAGCACGCCAGTTCGCATGCAGCAAAATGGCGACCAAGCGTCCGTTCTGGAACAAGCAAGACACATGCTGCAAATCTTGTGCCATAAGCCAGACTTTTCGCAGGCACTGAGAGCTGCATTCAGGCCTCATTTCAGCGATCCAAGGTGTGATGGCGCCACGCCACTTGGCCAAAGCAACGAGTAGATTCAAGCAAGCTGCTGATTATGTTTGGCTGCAGAGACAACTGCGGCATAGCCGACAGCAAGCCTCACCACGTACACATGCAATAGAATCTTCAGGAATTTGATTCGCCTGTGGGTTGGAAATTCGGGCAGCAGAGGGGCAGGGAGTGAGGGATGGGGAGGGGTGGCGGGGAATCATGAATGGTTGATGAACCACATTGGCTTTTGAATCGCCGATCGCGCTGCTGAACCAGGGAGCAGTCCTTGCACTGACATTCTTGTGGTTTCCCGTCTGCCCTCTTTCGAGCTCGGGAGGCAAATGGTCTCACGGTTTGATTTGCCCATGACTTCAGACATTTCATGGCATGTCCAGTGTTTGCGGGATGCCCGGATCCTCGTATGAGGTGGGTCTGCCGGCAGGCAGGGTAGAGTGACGCGCGGGCATGGACCACTTCCGGTTTCAATGGCAGGGCTGACTTGCTGCAACCTACACAGACAGGAGTACGGAGAGCACTGTTCGCGCGTCTAGGAAAGAAAGATTGACTCATCGGCTTGGAAAGTACCCAGGAATATGCACGGTGGATGCTCAACAGGTTCAGCCAATGACTCTATTCCAGGTGTGCCCGAACACATCCAGCATAAGGACGCTGCTGATTCCCAACGTCCACTGCCCTTCTTTTTCACACGCACTGATGCAAGCCTCGGGGAATAGCAGTGTGTGAAAGCAAGCTAGTCCCTGCACACTGCGCGCAAAATTGTCCGAGACACAGTGTGGGAGATGAAGTCGGGCTGAAGTCGTGTAGAGATCTCTTGCAAGACAAGGACAGCTCCGAGCCACGTGGCGGACTTCTCACAGGCGCTGATGGCCTACGTGGTCAGGCCAGCTGCGCATTCACCACGGCTGCCTTGCTGCCTTGCCTTCGCTCAATGGGGCTCAGGGCACGGCCCCATTAAAAAGGCACGCATCTGGGTCAAGGGAAGCCGACCTGCAAGGCAAGGGGAAGGCAGGGCAAAGCGGGCCTGAGAATCTGCCTGAGATGCCTGAGGTACCGGCCGCATCTCTGACAGGACAAAGAGGGACCACTTCCACTGCCTTGCCTTCTCACATGCCACCATCACCGCCATGCATGCAACAACATCGAGCTCAACACCTCAGCACAGGGTTCAATGCGTGTGGAATTTTAAGATTTACGAAGTGGGTTTCGATCTGGGCTTCAGGCTTGCAACCCGCGAGACCGAAAGAGTCTTGTAGGCTGCATGCCATAGGAGGCCCTTCTCGAAGGAGCTGATGGAAGCGGTTAAAGAGATCACGCTTGGCTGGAGCGACGAAAGCCTGTGCTGGTCTGAACTGCCCTGAACTGCCAAGCTTCAAAAAACCTACCCAGTACATGAGGAGTCTTGGAATCTTGGAATCAGGCCAGATCTGTGCTGCCAAGTCCAGGCCCTGCTGCCAGCGATGAAGTTTCGCGGCAGCCGTGATTGAGGCATTGCACTGGGGCAGCTGGCGCTGGACCTGTTCACGAAAGGACTGCGCAAGCTGTTCAAATGGCGTCCAAGAACGCCACACAGGCCTTGCATGCTGCATGCATGTAGCCATTGGCTGCCTTGACACGCTGCAATCTGTCCTGACGGCGGGATACTTGCAATAGCCTTAAAAAGCTTGCAAAGCATGTGCACATCCTTCGCTCAGGATGCAAGACTCCCGAATGCATGGCCACATTGGAATCTCGCTGCACATCGACTTTAAAAGTGGGATGCTCATGCATGAATGCTGACCGTGCCAGCTTTCAATTATGAATGTGGTTAGATGCTGCATCCGTCGAATGTGTAACGCAACTGGCAAACAATGATGTACATGCTGCCGTTCCCTGCCATGCGCTCCACAAGGTTAGCTGCAAAGCCAAGATTGCGGTGTCCCCGAGCCAACATAGCACGTCAAAAAACAGCTCACGTAGCAGCTCTAAAGTGGCACAATACCTCAGCAAGGCTGGCAAGGCCCCGGCTTCTTCCAGCCCGAGGCCGGAACAGCCAAAGACTCCGTTGGAGCCTACACTGCGAGTATAAAATAGAGCAAAGAGTCGACATCAGCAAGCTACAAGGCCAGCTACAAGGTATGCGGCGCGGATTTGGGCTTGAAGCTTCGAGCTTGCACGGCTGTTTTTTGGGCTTGCAGAAACTACATGTTTAGAATACATGTTTTGGAGTTGAGGCTTGAGGTCTTGGGCTTGCAGTGCTGCTCTTGTGGCTTGCAGATACTACTTTCTTGGAACACATGTTTTCGAGCTTTTTGCACTGCTGTTTTGGGGGTTTTGGAGTTTTTTCCCTCCCGCAAGAAGGCTAAAGGTTTTGGTCTTTCACTGCTGGTTTAGAAAGGTCATCGGCTTAGGCTCGACGGATCACAGGCGTTTGGCCTAGCACTGTTGGGGCTCAGGGCCATGGGAGTCATGGGAGTGGGAGCAGGGTTGAGGTTTTGGCCCTGCACTCTCGGGGTTTGGATGGGAGTGCGATGGGGTTATGGGGGCGCGAGCAGGGTTTTGTGCTTGCACTACTAGTCACTACTGTTGGGGGTTTGGGGGAGCAGGACTGCTTGAAGGAGTCAGGGGGCAGGGAGCAGGGCTTGCAGGGGTTGGGGCCAGGTGAGTGGGGATGTTGAGCTTGCACTGCTGGCGGAAGCAACCAGCATGAACATCGAGATGGGGCACTTCAAGGCCTCGTTGAAAAGCCCAAGCCGATGAACCCAAAGACATTAAAGACCAATAACCCTACAAGAAACGATGAAAGTGAGAAGCAGAACTGGGGGAGAAATCAAAAGCTCGAAACAGGCAAAAGAGCGAAAAATGAAGCTGCGAAATGCGCAAAATGCGAGGAAACGCACACATAGAGTAGACACACCAGGAACTCATAAATTGCAGAAGAGCAAGCGGGGAACTGTCGTATACCGAGACGAAACACAAGGAAATAACAGATTTAGCGCGGCCAAATCTGCGCTGCATAAAACTAAACTATGCGTATGTAACGTCATGCGTCTGGCGTCTCCACGCCACCCCACCCCACCCCCCCCCCACCTCACCCCGTGGAGTGGTCGCGGGGATGGGCTTGAAATTTGGGGTTACGGATTGCTTTGGGTGGCGTTTGAGTCTCTTCGATTTATGCAAAGCCAGGTGCACGGATACCAGAAGGGCATAGACAGTTTCTGGGTCTCTGGCTCCGTACAAAGGGCGGCCACCTTGACCCAGAAGCCAGCCATGCTGCAACAGGGCACGGGATGAAACTCGAGACTCAGGCTCCACAGACAGCTGAGCGGTTCGTGCCGATGCAATACAAGAGCTTGTGCTGCCCAGCCTTGATAGCGCCTGTCTTCCTTGGCGCGGGCTCTCACAAAAATGTCCCCTGCATTCCGACGTGCAACTGAGACATTGCAACCTGGCATCGGGTTTTTGTGCGGCTCGCGGGTAATCCTCAACTCTTGCCCGCGCTCAACATGCTCGTAAACCTGGCAGCAAGCTTGGATCACATGGTCTTGTAACATGTGCCGATTCAGCAAAGCTGTCCACACCGGTGCATCGCAGTATTCGCGGCCAGTTGCTTTGTAAACGCCATTGGCGTCCTCTCGGCAACTCATGCTTGGTCTGCGGCCGTCTGCATCTTGCAAATCCAACGAACAGCCAATTGAGCGGGAGAATGGTGCTTCAGTCTCTTTTCTCAAGGCTGCAGATCAGTGACTGTGCATGGATGCCCGAAGAAGCTGTGTTTACAGCACAGCTCTGAAAGGCACGGGCGAGCTTTTGCAAAAGGAGAATCATCAGTGCATTGCAGCTGACCGATGCACTTCCCTGGCTGTACCTTCTCATATTCACCAAGCGGCACAAATCGGGACAACTTACTGGCAAGCTACCAGGAACAAGGTATTATTTGGCTTCAGTTCGCACTCCTCATCACTCCTCTATCCGCTGGCAGGAGGATGCCGATGACAGCCCTGCAATCGACAATTGTGAACATGTCTTGCGCAACTCCTCTCAGTTCCCCGGCTGCAGCATGACCGGCCGCTCGCTTTGTCTGGTTGGCACACGTTGGCCCCACATGGCACGAACCAGAGAGCGCAAAGAAGCAATGTCTGGAACGGTGATGAATGCATAACCACGGTTCCTACCGCTCTGGTTCAATGGCAATGAGAGCTGGAACTTGCAGGCTGTAGAGCTCCTCACGAATGCCTCAAGCTCAGCATGTGTGCACCTTGCGGGGAGGTTGCGGATCATGAGTTTTGGAGCAAGTTGCCACGATGGATGGTCAGCATGCAGTCCGTATTCTTCGTGCCAGTGGACGTTGAGATCCGACTGCTTCGTGGACTGCTTCGACTGCAACTCGTGGACTTGGTACGTTGACACAAGCTTTGGGTGTGTGAAGGACCACCCCTCCAGGTAGACCTCCTCACCTTTCTCTGCCGTCTGCGGCCATGAATATGACCGCTTCACGGCGGGCATGCCCTGCACAATCTCCAGGAAGGTGTTCGAGATCAGTACGCGAGCTGCTTCTCCATCTTGGGAGGTGGCGGCCATCTCTGGAGGTCAGACTGCCTGCACAACAGGCAGCCTGCATGCTTATATACATCACGACCACTACTGACCGGCAGCCACATGGCAGCGGATACGAGATGGTTTCGCGAGATGCCTTAAGACGGTTCCACCAAACCGCCACTACGCTGTGCACTGGTGCATCTCCTGGTGCATTCGACCACATCGCGCTGGGAGCTACACCCCCAGACGGCCGAAACAGGTAAGGAAGAACAAACATATTTGCTTCGATCATGCCCCATAAAAAGCGAGCTGATGTGGGAGCAATCACACACACACACACACAGAGAAGGGCAGACAGAGTAAAGACAGAGTTGCGAAACGAGGTGGCAATAAAACAAGGCCGAACTCGCAACTATCAATAACTAGGCAATAACTACGTCGTCAACAATGACAATATCAAAACCAAATAAAACAGCTAAGCGCAATATCGAGCAACGAAATAGGCACCCCAGGGATACACGGCCAGACTCTCTGCGGGCACTGCAGGGATACTCGGTGGGACTCTCTGGGGGGTTCTCTGGAGGTTGGCAGCCCGAGATACTCGGCGAGACGCTTTGCGGGTGTCTCAGGGGGCCCTTCCAGGATGCTGGGTGGGGTTGGCGCTTTGGTTGGCCCTTTGCGGGCTTGGACTCTGGGGGTGGGCGTTGCTCCAGGGATACTCGGGGCTTTCTGTGGGCGTTTCCATGGTTCACTAAAATCGAACAACGCCACACAGGGTCGGGAATAGCCAACACCGACTGGAGGCATGAAGGCGGAAAAGACAGCGATGCTTGCTGAGTCATTGGTCCTGAGCCCCAGCATCCGATATTACCAAGGCCTCACAGGGCATCTGTTCTTTCAGGTCTCCCGTGGGCATTTTGTGGGAAACACGAAAGCGTGCACCTGCGGCAGGTCGCTGAGGGTCATGGCTCGCAACTTCCCCTATCCTTCAAGTTACTTACTCTGTGATGACATAACACCTTGGAGGCTGAGTGCAAAGCTGAGTGCAGGTTCACAGCGAAGGTAAAAATAGGCCAAGATTGGGAATGTGTTTAGACCAGGGACTTGCCGGTGCAGAGAAACTCAGATGAATCTTTGCAGGTAAACGGTAAACGGCTTCTTCGCTACAGCAGCCGGAAAACAAAAGCTTGCCAGACCACTCATTGCAAGGGCACACTGCCTTAACTGCGATCTGCAAGGGCACGAAAGACACGCTTCTTTTTGCAGTTTTGTGCATGCAGATACACATTCCGCCCCCATCCTGTGCAAAAATAGCGCCAAACTGGTCAAGAGCCAGCAATTAAGTCTGGAACTTTCCAGGGGACATCAAGCGTGCGCAGGGCTGAGACAAGAAACGTCTGGCATCAGAACGAGATCATTGTGAGAGAGAGAGGAAAAAAACTGTGCATGGGCACGAAGGGTGCACATAACGCCAAACAAGGCCGTTAATTATGCAGCTGTGCTTTTGTCGAATTCAGTCTTTGCCGGAAGGCTTGCACTGAACAGGTGAAGCGACGCATAACCTACCAGTGTGCTGTGCAGCCATGCCTTTAGACTCAAATTCAGAGAGGAGGTGCACAGGTGGCATCCTCGGGTTGCAGTGCTCCTTGTGGACACCGTGCACAGGAACCTGCAGCGGAGGCTCGTGTCTGATCTCCATGTCTTTCAGTGCTTGCCGAGGCACTGTCGGGACCTGAGGTGCGCGGAGCGGACAATGAGCGCTTCCTGCCACGCGCCCATCGGCGCCAATCGGCGCCAACGCGTTCCCCAACGGGAACGGATCATGCGGGGCTCTGCGTCCTGTCGATCCGCCTGGTCGAGCTCGGTCTCGGGTGGTGCGATTTGCGCAAGCTTGGCCTCATGAAAAACAACAGCTGGCAGTAGCAAATGCTGATGAACGGAGCAGAGTTCAGCATGGCATGGGCGATGGGCAATGCCAAGGCGTGCAGAATAAACAGAACTAGGACAAAAACAGCTACTACCGAGGATGTGGCGGTGAAACTGCCCCATCTGAACTCTTGGTCCATGTCACTTCTTCCACTTGGTCAAAGCGGACCTCACACCATATTTGCATCCCTCTCTGGAGGGTCTCCGGGGTCCCCGGTACTCCAGCAGACAGCCCACCTTCGTGAGGCGAGGCGCGTAAACTTCCCCGGTCTGTGGCAGCATGCTGGCTTGCGCACGCCTGTCAATCAAGCAGAAAGTGCACGGCTTGAGCGGTCCGATTTGCTTTCTTGGGGGGTTGTACAATGCAACACAGAGAAGAGCATGCATCACATTGTGCGTCATGCAGTCGGGACGAGCCTCGCCGGGCACAAGCTCGTGGTGCGCGATCGTGCCTCCTCCTCGCTCAAATCGACAGATGTATCACCAGTACCGTCATGGACAGGCAAGGTGTGACGTCCTGTTTCTGGCGAGGCACGCCTCCAACAGCAGGCTCTTGCCTACAACTCGGTCCACACCCGTCATACGCGCGCCGCCACAAGAGCTCAACAAGTTGCTGTGGCAAAGCTTGCTGCAATCAGACCTCCAGTAGCGGTTCGCCCGTCGACATGATCGGCAGCATCCGCAAGTAAAGCGAAAAAGCCTTGAGGGGTGCCAGGCAGGGGGTCTGCAGTCGATCTTGAGTGAGTGGCAAGACATGATGCGAGTCTCTATTGGGAGACGAAGAGGCCAAGAGAAGGAGCCAGCGTCATCCAGCGGGCCAAGTATCATGAGCAAAGGCCCCAGAAAGCAGAATGTGTACAGCAATGACCTGTGATGGACTTCATGTCCGAGCACATAATCTCTCCACTGGTGCATCATCGTCTGCCGAAGCCATGGCGGCTACCATGTCCGTCTAAAGACTGTTCGACCGAGGTTGCGGCAGGATCGTATTCGCAACCTAGCAGAATGAGCTCAACTGCTTTTCGACATGGCGTGCATGTTTGTGCGAAATTGTTCATAGAATATCATCTATATAAAACCTTTATTTGATACTGCATTTGAAGAGGGTTGATATCATAACATATCACTGATATCCATTACAAGTTATCATGTACTTAACTTAAACATGCAAGTGTGATCGTCAGCCGTGCATGTGCATAGCAATGACCTACTCAGAACGACGACAAAATAGCAAAAATCAGGGCCAAATGAAAATCATGTTTGGCTTCATCAACGCCGAAAAACATGTGGCAGCAACATGCCCGGTAGACTTTACCATGCAAACACAAGGCACTAATGCAACACCTGCCAAACTTTCCACTGAACAAGCTCCAAAAACAGCGCACACACACACATACTCGCTCTCCCACTCGATCTCTCGTGTGAGACATCGATGTGTCAGCTCTTCTTTGGTTGGGTCTCATAATGCAGGTACGTAGCAAGAGCGTCCTCTCCCTACATCACACTCAATGGCAAGTGTCTTCGTTGGCCTGAGCCTTGCCAACGAGCCTCAGGCCCCCTGCATTGGAACGGAATAGACTCTTAGATACAGAGTTTCCACACACACACAACAATTTACCGGCCAGGCGGGTGTTGGTGCGTGTGCGCGTGCGCGTGCGCGTGCGCGTGCGCGTGCGCGTGCGCGTGCGCGTGCGCGTGCGCGTGCGCGTGGGCGCGTGCGCGTGGGCGCGTGGGCGTGTGCGTGGGCGTGCGTGCGTGCGTGGGCGTGGGCGTGGGCGTGGGCGTGGGCGTGGGCGTGGGCGTGGGCGTGGGCGTGGGCGTGGGCGTGGGCGTGGGCGTGGGCGTGGGCGTGGGCGTGGGCGTGGGCGTGGGCGTGGGCGTGGGCGTGGGCGTGGGCGTGGGCGTGTGTGTGTGTGTGTGTGTGTGTGTGTGTGCCTGTGCGCACATCTGCGCTTTCCTCGACCGCAAGCTCATATCTCTAACCGGGGTGCTTGGGTCGATTAAACTTCGGGTGTGATCACCGCAACCGTTTGGTGACGTGCATCGGAGTGTTTCTCGGCTCCTATGCTCCAACATTGTCTATTGACCTTGCCAAGAAGCCAGCATGGTACCAAGTTTGACAAAGAGCACGATCCGGCATGGCAAAAGAAATGCCGTGCCAGCTGCTGTGGTCAGTGCACCACCCAAGATGGAGGGTCCAAGATTGACGAGCGTCAGCTGCATCTTTTCCTAGTCTGAGCCCGAAACTCACTTCTGCAGAAGAATTAGCGACGCATGTCCACATGCGCAAGCTTGAGTGCTCTAACTCTATCCTCATCTCGGCTACAGTGCAAAACATCAAGTGCCGAAGAAGAAGCACCGCGGGTCAGCTTCTCTGTCACATGATAGCCTCTCATATTGATTGACGCAGGGCGCAGGGACACTTTCTGCGTAGCCCCTATCAGCAGTGCAGCAAGGCCGGCGCACACTACCAAATGCGAATGATCAGGCAAGCGGCCATGTGCCAAGTGCAGGCAGTAGTCCACGCTCATACCAACAAAGGTCACAACCCCGACAGCTTCTATGGCCCCGAACTTGTACTGCATGACTCCGAAAAGGAAGCCGAAAAGTGGACAGACTTCCTCGGTTGTGGTGCTGCCCCTCTTGCTACTCCCTGCAGCCGCAACAAGTCAAGCTTCCATGTTATTCTCTCTTTCTCTGCCGCGCCATCCCCTAAGGTCTTGCTTCGCAAGGGCACGAAAAGTAGGCTAGGATCTCAGGAGGCGCAGTGACTTTCCATGTTATTCAGATAACAAGTTTTTTTTGAGAGGGTCGGTCGTCAATCCTGCTTCTCGTCAATTCCAGCAAGCAAACCCATCTATCAAACCAAAGTGAATGCATTCGTCACTCCCGTGTCTGCCTGCAATCTGGTAACCAGCAGAATAGTCACCAGGACGAACAGACCAATGAAGACATTCTGGCTGAAAACGATGACGCACGCTACAGCGATGCCAATGGACAGGAGTAACGACGTCAACGTCTTCGACATGATAGAGTGCTCCTTAGATATCACGACATTGACCGAATCTTGTCGGAGCTTTAGCGGAACAGCGCAACTTCAACATGCTTCGATCTCATGAGCCATTGGACGTGCTACTTTCCGGAACCCTCACAGGAACCAGCAAGATGCAGAACTGACATGCTCAAGAATCCATGTCAACCGCCGTCCATGTCTGCGACACCATAAGAGCAGATCCAGCAGAAAGCGGCGCATGTCCTGGCTGTGAGCTCTGGGAAGCATCCCCTCGAACTGGCACTGCATGTGAGATTTGACAATTCCAACCCAGAATCTGTTGAGGTCGGCCACATAATTCATCCATCTTGACTTTAAGGGCAGCAGCCTCAGCCACGATTGCATGACATCCGAATCGGCACTGCAACTCAGCTAGCACTGGAGCTGAGCCGCATGGGCAGACCACTGTTCCGCGGCATGTTAACCAACATCCGCATAATTGCAAACTTTGGATGCCCTTGCAGCGAAAAGCGCCGTCCAAGGCAACTGAACTTCTGCAAAGACTGATCTTTGAGGGCACCAGCCTGCAAAGTTTTCGGCGTCAGTGGCCAAATCCTTTAAGAAGGCATCCGAGATCTCTTGGTGGAAGAAGGCTTGAAGCGCTTCTGATGCCAAGCTCCTCTGCAGAGGCAGACTCGGCAACACAGGCCTTGCACGAGCAGGCCTACCTCTTGCTTGGACATGCAACTCTGCTACTCTTCAAGCCTCTGCATTATGGGAAAGCTGCCGCCAAGTCCGACCACGAAGTTGCGCCAGACTTCAACCCAACAGGGCACCTCGCAGCTACATGAAACCACGAGAGGTTCGAACAGCCATGGGCCATGGGACATTTCGAAACCTGCTCTTGCACAACATGATAGGTCTATGGCGCCTCTGGCCGGACCAGAAGCGAGTTGTCGTTTCGTGCAGTCTCGCAAGCTTGCAGGAGCCACGTCTGCACCTGGCGGGGCGCGAAGAGACACTACCTCTCTGGCCCAGGCTCTCCGAGATCCCGCGCCTGTGGATCCAGCAAGTCGAATGACGGATCATACTCGGGAGCAGACACATTGTCTGCTCGGAACCCCACGATGCCTGGCTATGAGGTGAACAAGATGGCCCACACAAGTTCCAACAACCATCACCATGCTGATGTTTGCCCGGATGCCCCAGACCAAGGAAATCTGGACACAGTTGGTCAATGGCTCCAGCAATGCCTTTGTGCGGGCTGGTGGCCAGACACCCAGGAACAGATCACAGCAAGAGCGGTTTCACAAAGAGGGCTGGTTGTGAGGTCTTCTGCTTGCTTTACGAAGCGCTACACTCTTGTTGGGCGCCACAAAGATCTTGTTAAGGTTTGCTTGCTAAGTGCAGCTAGCCATGCTGGACTCAGAGAAGCGGTTTCGGCTGTCGCCACGGCTCTTGGCTGACCCTGCGTTTCGATCATCTCGGTCATAGCAGCTTTTCCCGCTGGCGAGAAGTTGCTTCAATTCTAACACCCAGCTTGCTTGCGTTAAGGTGTGTCTGATTACGCGATGGTACACGCGAACTTTGGCAAATTTGCATGTTTTTGAACCCGCGCTACATGTTTAGTCCTACGCCAGTCACCTTCCACTCTCACCCAGCACACTCACTGGCAACATGTGTCAAACCTTCCACCGCCACTCGGAACTTCCATATTGCATATTATAGTCTATGGCCGCAACTGGCAATCCTAGCCGGAAGCATCGAGGAATCTAGGCGATCCACGTCCAAAAATGCTGAAACTCATCAGATACGGGCTTAGCAGGACAGACCAGAAAAGCCAAGCTGTGCCCAGGAGGCACAAGCCAATCAACAATCTACAGAGCAAGTCTAGCAAACCCAAGAACTCATGGCCCCGGAAGGTGCCAACTGCAAGCCCGACTGAGACATACGCACGGTCTGATGGCGATGAACGGTGCATGTAGGTGCTGGTGTGGCCAAGTCACACTTGCACCCAGCCAGCATGAGCAACGGCCATCAATGCAGTCGCCCGCCTGACTGCAATTTCCTGGGCAAAGCTCTTCCTGGCATGCATCGCCACCTGCCAAAGGCTTTGTGACGCTCCACGTGTTCCTGTGACTCTTCAAAGTCCACCACAAGAAAGTAAGGATCAGGCCAAACATGGGAGGACAATGGCACTCGGGCAAGCTATCCCCATCCTGCACAGGTCACAACCTGAACTCTGCTGGACATGGGCCTATGGACCATTCGATTATGTGCATATGGCCCTTTACCCCACATTTAGTGTGCTATATGTGCTGCAACCCTTCTCGTCCTGCGAAAGTCGACAGGTGCCGCCATTGAAGCATTCGGGACAGGAATGAAGGCCACAGTCGTCTCCACTAAATCCATCATGGCAAGCACACCTCCTGCCAGAGTTACTTTCTCACTGAAGGGATCTGCCGATGACGCCGCTGGGACACTAGGGTCCTCATGCTTGTGTTCTGGGCGACAGTCAACACACATTGACCCCGCTGTGGCCCGCCACAGGCAGGGAGGCCGGGGCAGTCTTCATAGTCTTCGCAGGTAGGGCCGCTCCAACCGCTCTCACAGCGACATGCGCCATCTCCGTCGCACACACCATGCCCACATCCTGTCTGGGAAGAATGACTGCATCTCCCCTCGCAGGCAAGTCTGAACCTTGCACCAAAATCCCCAGAAACCCTACACGCCCGAAACCCTACTAACCTGTTTGGGCCAAGCTCATGCTGGGCTCCTATGTTCTACTTGGTCGAAGCTGCATGTAAACCAAAAACTCACATGAAAGAACAATGCAACAAGCAAAACCACACAGATGACAGAGAACTTGGAGACGAAATGCCAAAGAAGGCTTTATCAGCCACCAATGTCAGAATCAGTTGGGCCAGAAGCTCTCACAGCCAGACTGCCCGTATGATTCTTAAAGACAACTGTCTTTGAACACAGGCAACGGTCCCAGACCGAAGCAAAGTGAGGATGCCGGTGTGGCTTTGGGTCTCCAAACTGGTTCCGGTAAAGCAAGGTAAATGGAGGGAGGGAGGGCGAGCCCCATATCGACATGTATCTCGAAGGGGCGGGGGGGGGGGGGGCGGGTACCATGGGCCTTAATGCCTCCACATCCGAAATCTTAAGAATACTAGAAGCAATCTTGTAAACAAGAACGACAGCGAGCGCTCCAAGCAACTCACATTCGTGACAAGCTCAAAAAATGAGGTGGCGCCCTGAAGAAATACATTACACACCGAAGCAATGCATCTCAATTGCCTGGGCACGCCGTGCCGGTACTGCCATTTGAGTCATTTGAGGCGAGATCCGCTGTGGTCGTGGACGCTGTTTGTGCGGTCTCGGCAGTCTCGGCAGTTTCGGCTTCCCACTCTGCCGAAGCAATCGAATCTGATGTGAAAACCTTCGGAAAGAACGGCTGCTACGATCTCTGCAACTTGCAACTGGCACTGGCCACATACTGCTCGGTCCACGGAGAACAGGGCCACTTCGGGTTAGTGCTATGTCTTACTTGAGGGGTTTAGGGTTCTTGTTTCACGGCGCCTCTTCAAGCAGCTTCTGCAGGCGACCCGCGTTGACAGACTCAGGGAAAATCTGCAAGCCTCCTGAAAGGGGCAATTCAAGCTTTCAAAGAAACCCCTTCACAGAGCTCACACAGCCTGTACGATCCTGTACGATTGTGCAGTCGACATCAAAACCCTCCAAAGCTGAACACGGCTGTTTTTCGTCAGACAGCTGTGCTGTAGGATAACGGAAGCTATACCTAAGTCCCTTTGCCCTTGCCCAATGAATGCATCCACCCATGGATTCAAAAAACAACGCTGCAGTTAACTAATGTGAAAACCAGTGTACGGCTTCAAAGGCACGACAGTGATTGCAAGGGTTTAAGGAAACCGGGCACGAGTGAAGCAGGCTTCTGTGGCAAGCACAGCTCCTGTCGCCAGCTCGAAGCCTGCCGTTGCAGTCCATGCGCCCATTACACTAGCCACTGCAGACCTCAGAGCCAGCAACATGAGCTCCCGAAGCAAAAACTCTTTCCCTCCGCAGCTTCCACATCTACTGTTGTGCCAAGGGGCAGCAGCACCCAACAGCACCGGGCATGATAGAGGCTGCGATAACATCGTCCATAAAGAAAGGTCTCAAAGCTGCTGAGCTGGTCCACGTCCAAGTCGCGTTGGATAAGAACCTGGCTCGATGACCGGCATCAACCCCCAGGCCATGACATCGTGACCTCTCCGAATCAAGGCTGCCTTCGCAGTTGCTCGTGATGTCAAGGTCCTGTCGGCTAAGCTGGACTGCCAAAGCCCCATGCTTTGAAACTAGGGCTGGTGCCTCGATAGCTACCGTTCTGGAGGCTCCAGAACTGCTAAGCGTATGAGGGCTATCTCCTACGCAGACCTAGACATATCTAGGCACGTGCCGAAGATCTCTCCACCTAACTGCGAGCGCCTGTGTGACGACGAGAGCTATCAAACACAGGCTACTGGAACTTACAGTCGGGAACCACATGGGACCACCACCACTGACTGTGTGGTGTGGCCGGTGCGCAACTTCATCGTAAAGCCACTCTTGCTTTCCATCAAGATCCGGGCCCACTCTTGAAGATGCAATCTAGGAAGCTAGGAAGCGAGCCTGATGTTCAGTGCCACTGAGTTGACGGTGGAGCGCAGCGTCTGGTATGCCAACGTAGAGCGTCTTGCCAGCATTGGTACCCTGATTCGCACCGAGAAAGCCATCCAATCTGGTTTGGTGCAGGAACCAGCCTTGTCATCCTTGTCCACATTGACGCTTTGGAAGACCGTGCGACTGTGCCTGAAGTGCATTGGCCCTTGCCCGGGCCCTCGCAGTCACTGCTGATTGACAACGAAACAAAATGAAACCGTGAAACTGATGCTTGTCGGCTGGGCTTCAAGTCTCCTCGCTCTGGAGAGTGGATGCAATGGATGCGTGAGTTGCCACTGATGTCCGGGCGGATGCTGGCCAATGAGAAGGTACTGAAAGGACGGATTCCATTCTGGACACGTCCTGGCTATTGAAAGCATCCTCATCGCCTGGCCGATGCTGACAGAGACGGAGACAGAGACAGAGTCAGAGCCAGAGTCAAAGACAAAGAGGTCAAACCAGGCTGCTCGATCTAGGCTTAAAGCTCGTCTGGAAATGGGCTCCCACACGTCGGACAATGGGCTCCTACAGATTGGACCTGAATGGCGCGCATGCGTGATTCAGATTCCGTTCATCCACACCGCAGGTACGTGGCAGTGGTCAGCTCCCGTACCAAAAGCTTCCACAAATTATGTTACGGTTGAAACCGGAGTTGTGGGCGTCTGGAGCTGGGAGAACGAAAATCGTCCATCCAGGGGCCAATGGCGCAACTTTTTTAAATTTGCAACAGGTCAGTGAAGGTAAGTGAAGGTAAGTGAACATGAAGTCCTAATAGTGCCTGAGCCCTTTGAGTACGCACTCGCATATTTCTGAACGGCGACGACACCTTGTAGGACTAGAAAAGCTGTGGCTGGCTGCCACGGCACAGTATGCAGGAAGGTGAAATGGCGATTCTTTGCCAACATGTGCCAGAAACCAGCAAGTGCAAATGTGAAAACAGAATGGGATGATGCAACAATTGAGCAAGGGCGCGGCCCCCTTTGCACAAGGCACCGGGAATGGTGCGACAGCGAGAGTGAGGACGCGTGCGCGTGCGCGTGCGCGTGCGCGTGCGCGTGCACGTGCACGTGCGCGTGCGCGTGCGCGTGCGCGTGCGCGTGCGCGTGCGCGTGCGCGTGCGCGTGCTGCCCAAGTCCATTGGGACCGCGGGCCACATGCTACTTTGCAGGTGGCTGAGAGGGTGGGGAGGAAATCGTGGTCAACGAAGACCACCCGTGTAGATATGTCCGACAGTGCGCCATGAAATTTAGGCAGCAAAGAAAGGCGCTTTCGTTGGTGCACGTCCCCACGATGCTGGCTGCACACCCCCTGTTTCCATTATGACAAAGGTCCCTTTACCAGAAACCCATGGGGGCACGCACACATGCCCAGACGTTCGAAAACACATTAGCAGCGGGGTCCTTCTGCATCTGCTGGGCGTCTCAAGCAACAAGGGAAGAGCCAGTCAACGCACGGAGAGATGTAGATCCTGATATGTTTGAGTCAAGATGAACCTAGCTGAACCCATCCGATTGCCGTCACTTCTGCCAACTTGCAGGCATGCGGCTCTGCAACAAGAATAGCTGAAGGAAGAATGATCATAACATTGATATAGTTCCAAACGACGAGTGTACCTCAGTGGCCACTGGGAAGAGCATGGCAGTCGCCAGAAGAAATGCAGCAAGGAAGGCCATGCAGAAACTTCTCACCGGATCAGGCCACCCATAAAGAACCCGAATTGCTTCACAATGCGCAGAACGGAAACACAGTTGGCATAGAAAGAACCTGCCGTGGTTGCCGTGGTGACCTGGGCACCAAACAATCTGCTCCACTTCTGTGGAAGGCAAAGTTGCCTGAGGAGCAGGCGAGCATGGCTTGGCCTGCCTGCTTGTAGGCCCATTTCATGCATTCTCTGGGCCCCCGCGGGCCCAGAACTGCAGGAGCCAAGTGGAAAGTGTGGCAGAGGATGAACCTAAGCTGCACATGCCACTTGCCGGCGCAAGAGTAAAGCGAATGCAAAAGATACCCACGACCTCCATGTTGTCCAGGCAGCATATCATCGGCCGCAATGCCGACAATAAGAAAAAGGGAGAGGAAGTCCAAAACGGTAAGCGACTTGTACTCCAAGACTACGAAGTGGAAGAAGAAAGTTGCCGCGAAAGCCAGCAAGACGCCCAGCATTCCAAAAATCGTCAGGTACACACTGCGAAGGTTTAACATGATCAGCAAAGTCACCTCGACGGCTGGTAGCACGAGTCGGGACCGAAGTGCTGTGCACGGGCAACGGCCGAAAACTCACTTCATCACAATCTTATCAACAAACTCAATACAGTAGAGCCTAGGTGCCACAGCAAAGGTCCCAGCGCACCAAACTGCATCGTGAAACAGCCACTTGCCGACCTTGGAAACACATGGCAACCAACGCTCCGTGCATCGTAACAAGGGTCTCACCGCACGCAAGGCAGGGCCACGCCTCGAAGTCCTTCAGCAGAGCATGAAACCAGGTGACCTTCACGTGCTTAAACGCCAGTGGCTCGGGTCCATCATCTGCGCGGCTTAGCACCTGCAAGATAGCTAAGCACACGCTAAGCACCCCAGGTTTTTATTCTGCCTGCTGCAACCCAGACGCAATTGGATCATGCCACTTGCACCACCGACATTTGAGAAGCATAAGCGCATGCGTGTACCAGGTTCCCCTCATACACACACACACACACACTTACTTATCGGCAATTTGGCACGCCAAATACGCCAATACTACGCCAATGGACTGGCAAATGCTGACCCGCAGCATGTAGCAGCCAAGCGATAGAAGAGGAACTCTTGCAGATCAGAGATGAATGAATGTGGCGGGAATGCGTTCTGTGTACGATTTTTGCAAAATGCAGAAGGGCGGGTAAAAATCACCACTCTCGCCTGCTTGAATTGTGCAAAAAAAACATGTTGTGCAGCTGCTCCATGATAATGCACCTCCAACATTCCAACTCATGCAAACTGACCTCTCCCAGGCTCGTTGCTCCACAAACAACAGTGATCTGGTGCCCCGCATTGTTCACACACATCATTACTTTGGGTCTGTTGCAAGGTCAGCAGCATAAGTGTCACAAAAAAGTGCTACCATAGGGACTCGAAAAAAATTAATCTTCTTGGGTCGTAACAGCTTCCTCTCACGCAGCCAGGATGCCACTTGCGGCTTATCAGTCTCATCACTGCCGTCTTCATGCAGGTCAGCGAGTGGACAGGGGGCAGTCACAAAGGAAATGTTGCAAAGTATCAGCAGCCAAACTACCATGCCTTAAACAGAACAAGCAGCAGTTACCTTAACAGAACAAGCAGCAGTTACGTCGCGACATTGGCAAAATATCGGACCGGTTACCTGCCCGAAGCCCCTGTCCACCACAGACCGAAGCACCACGACACAATAGTCCAGAAAATTCACACATGTGAACAGATCAGAAATGCCTTTCACGGAGTCCGATCGCTCGATAAGCTGAAAGTGACTAAGGCGACTGTGGCATCGCTTGAGATCAGCCCAAAAATGTGGTTGGGTCTGGCGGTTGACTCAGAACAAAAAAACTCTGGATGTCAAAGCTGACCTGATGGGCCCAAGTGCCCTCTGTCGCGCGTGCCAACATAAAGATTTGCTGCATAAGGTTGCCGTTGTCATACATCATGCGTCCCCAGAGCCCCAGCCGGCTTGCCCGGTATGACCAAGGTACCCAACCCAAACAAGCAAGCGATGAGAGACGAGGCGAGCGCTTGCAATGACCGAGTAGCAAACGGCCAGCTTCGCGCTGAAGCGAGTCCGACCATCGTGCCTGGGTAGAGGGGAGCGGCACAGCCGCAACATGCCGCAACCAACCACCACAGCACAGGCTCCAGAGGAGCCAGAGACGAACCAAATGGGCCAAGGGAACCTCACACGTCCCCATCCTACCAAGACTTCAAGATGACTGGTGAATGGTTTTCTCATCCATATCTTTCAGGGGTGCTCTCACAGAGCCTGCAGCTGTGAAGCGTGCCCAAGCATCTGTAGGAGGAGGTGCGAGGGAAAGGTTTACCATACAGAAAGAGATCACTTGAAAGATGATGGGCGGAGGGTCGCGAATCCAGAAGCGCCGCTTTGTCAGGCCCAAGGTAATATTTGAATCTTCTGACGGCCTTAAATCCTGCCTGCATCTCCCAAGCATGAACGTCCGGCGACATCAATCAAACATGCCACGAACTAAATCGAATCTTGGCACTTTAAACCGACCCCCCCTCTTCCCCGGCTATACATACATTGTTTTTTTCTAGGGGCTCGCTGAATCCCCCCCCCCCCCGGCCCCCGCTATACATTGTTTAGGCGTGGGGATCCAAGCTGCAGTATCAGCTTTACAGGAGTATCAGGCTTCAATCTGCAGCATATGAAACCTCACACCATTGTCTTAATTTGCATTGGAAACAATGACCGTGCAGTCTACACAGCACGACGAATGCAACTACATGTCAAGGCGTCCATTCTGGGCGGCTTCGTTGCCCTGACAAAATATGGCAACATTCGTGAGCCGTCTTTCAAGGCTGTCACTCACTCCCCCACTCACACACCCCCAACCTACCCACCACCCACGCATGCATGCACGCATGCGTGAGTACCCTCTGTGCCTCATCATACAGCTCCAGCAGGAAAGCTTCATGCTTCTGGCGCTGCACGTCCCAACTGCAGCGTGTGGCAGGAAAGGCAAGACGATCCCAATTTTGTTGGGTATGCACTTGGATCACTCTGGCAGAAGAAATCTTGCCAGCCTCGTCTGCCATCTGTCATACCCGGCCAGTGGAATTCCACCAAAGAAGCTGCTGCGCGTGTATTGGCTTTGCAAATTGAAGACGCTGAAGTCTTTGTCCGTGAACTGCAAGATTTGCGTCCTGCTCGCGGCAAAAGGAGATGACATTTTGCCACATATCAGGCTGTCGGTCCACATCTCATATCTTGAGGCCTGAGCACGACCATACGACGGCAAAGAACTTCCTTGTCTTTCTTCTTTGGTGCTGCTAGCTCATGTTCGCCAATGCTCTCCTGGCCATCATCCTCAAGGTTGCATTGATATCTTGCAGCTCAAGGTCGTTCATGTCGGTCTGGCCAGGCCTCGTCCCAAAAGGCATTCTCAAAAAAATAAAAAAAAAAAAAAACAGCAACAGAGCAACAGAGAAGAGCATGTGAAGCCAAGGCCAGTCTGACCCACGGCATCCAGGCCACACAGGATGGAAGAACAGGTTTGTGAGCGACTGCGGTGCCTGACAGAGATCACAACTTGCCAAAAGGCCGCGTGACCTGCTCACCGCAACCCAGGCCTTGCACTGACCATTGGACTTCCAGCAGAATTCGTCGTAATTCTCCATGGACTGGATGAGGTTTTCGAAAGCAAGTATTTCCTGCAAGACAAAAAACCTGTACAACCTGAAGTCTGCACAGTGGGATAGCGACACTGATCTTTGCATCTGCAGCACGCATATTGTGTGAGCAGGTGCAGTGCCTGAAGCGCCTGCTCAGTGAAGATTCCGGTGCTGGAGTCCACTGCCTGCGTCTGCCGATTCACGGTAGGAAAGAACCAGTTCTCCACCATGACCATGCATCATAGTTCCACCCCTATGTTCACTCACTGGCAACAACTTGCTGTATGGCGCCTCATAGAAAATGTCCAGCTGCCACCACCTCTGAGTTTGCGTCGGGGCAAGTCTGCGCCCTTCCGCACCTGACGGCACATCGCGGCGAAGCCATCGCCATGGACTTCCCCCCGCGCACCTGAAGTGTTCTCGGGCTTGGAAGACACCGTGGTGCTTGCAAGTGGAAAATGCCACCTCAGATCAAAGTGAACAACTTAACTTGCTCGCGGAGCCAGCGACATGTGATCTACCAAAACATCAAAGAGATATCCAGAGATAACAAGAGATAACAAAAAAATCACACACGTCGCCCGTTCAGGAAGCCGCCCTTCCCAATCTTCGGCTCTTTGTCGGCGATCTCCAGAGGCCTCTTGAGCAATTGCCTCCTCGTTGCTTCACGACACCATGACTACCCGTGACTACCGGGCATCGAAAGGTAATTTCAGCACACAAATGCCGAAGCACCAGGACCCCGAAGTTCCTCCACAGCATTCTGGATGAACTGTGCTGGTAGATCCACGGCCAAGTATCCGGCGAAATCAAGATCCACGTGCGGTGCAAATCCTGCGGCCTCTAACCCAAGAAAACCCAAAGTGCCAGGAATCGCCAAGCCCAGCAACAAAAACAACGCAGGGCACCGAGTAAGCGAGTCCACCCATAACGTCAACGGCCCCGAGAAATCTCCCAACTCACCGTGTCGGTAACTCTGCCAGTGTCGCACAAAGCCTCAGCAGGCTTCACCGTGTGTAAATTCGTGGGGCTGTGGTGGGTGGTCAAGATAAAGGCTTAGTCAGTTTGGCAAGGTTGTCACTATTTTGCCTCAGCAACGTGTGATTGTCATGTGTGCCATGGGATGATGTAAGCATGCTGTGGTTGGTACGCTGCTTGCACACCAAAACCAGACCACCATGGCAGATTATTTAAGAAAGTAGAAAGCTTCATCGAAGCAGCTCAGGCCGTATGCACAGAATGTGCACAAGGTCAAGCCTCCCAGCACTGCAGAAATCAGTAGCGGCCACATCACGAAGCATTGCAGTGACTACGTGGACTATGGACCATGGGTTCTTCAGCGGCCGACTCGGTCTTCATGACTATATTGCTGTATGATCCCAGCGCCGCAGTCACAAGAATGAGTTTGCTGACGGCAACTTCATAATCAACACGTGTGTCAATTGCCTATCTCTCTACATCATTTTTTAAGACGGGGATGTCTGCTTCAGATTGCATGCAGATAGTGGGGCAAGCAACCTGAGGCATCGTTGACAAATCGGTAAAACAAAGCAGCACAGCATACTTTTTCCTATGAAGCAGGGCTTCGGATGCGAAGGTAGCCCCTCCAGTTGCCGTTTGCAACCTTGGCTCGATCAGGCTATCCGGACGCTGGTGATGCAAAACTGTTCCATTTATTTCCTTGTGCTTCATCCCGCAAAGCCTGTGAAACATCCATGATGGTCCATGGCTGGGCACAAGGCTTGGGTGTGTGTTGCTTGCCAGAGGCGTGGCACATCGACCCACACCTAGCGAAAATATGAAACATTATGAGCACTGCAAGGCACACGAGAGCAAGAAGAGGCGGTGAAACCTTTCCCGGAAGATGCCTAAGGCTCCAACAGAAGGATAACGCCACGAGTTCACTTCAAGCAGCAAAACCTTTGCATCAACCCAGTGCGCCAACATGTTCAACCACTGTGATCCCCTGCCCTACAATGCACCTTGTCCTCAGCTGCATTGAAGCCTCCAATCGGCCTCACAACATCTGGGGCCCACCATCCCAAGCCAAGTTGAAGCGACGTGTAATTATGACGCTCTTTTCATTGCAGGGGATGGACTTGCAGCTTCCGAGAGAAACTGTCTCTTTGTTTCGCTATCGGCCGTTCAGTTTGGCTTCGTTCAAGTACTTTGCGAGTCCAGTTCGCAACAAGTCGGATGGTACGTGCTTGTCGCATGTGCACACCACAGCTGCTGCACGATAACATAGCACTTCAATTGGGAACTTTTTTGGGTCAGTGTTAGCGTGTCGTCCTATGATGCCCGTCAACATGTTGCAAAGTGGCGCCCACCACGTGCATGCGTCAGACAGCCAGTTAGGAGCGAAGCCACTTACCGAGTACACAGCGACTCTTGCCACGCGAAAAAAAACCAGAAAGTTCCAAGAAGTAGAACTCTGGGGCTGCGGCGCATAGTGGCCTTAGCAGGTGCGCTGCTGATGCTGACTGCTGTCGGCGTCGCACTCAGGGCATAGAGCCGGGGATGCCATGGTAGTCCCGTGAGCACAAACTTCCTACAAGGGCCGGCTTGGCTGACATCTCCCATCGCCAAACTAGCCCGAGGTGAAAACCGAATCCAAGCCACACCCACGGGAGGTCATATTCTAGCCATTTGCTTTTGCTGAGCCCCGTGCCTCCGCTGAACATTCGTTGGCCAACCGCTGAGCCTGATTCCGACATGGTCGTTTGTGTTTCACCCCTCGAGTACGAAGTCTGCAAATTGGTGCGGCGCGGGAATAGTTCACAAGAATGTACTGCCTGCGTGGGTTCCACATGCAACAGGCTTCACATGACAGCTTATGTTCACGATCCTGGCTGCTGCGGGGGCCGGCTTTCCGGGAAAAGAGGCAACAACCTAACGCTGCAAAATGCAATTTCTTGGCACCACACATGATTGCAATATTGTCGGCTCAGAAACAGACGTCAGCTCGCAGCGTTTTTTCGTCAATATCTGCGGCACCTTGGTTGCACATGGTTGCCCGCCACGGTACGCTAAGTGGGCTCAAGGCTCACACTGACAAGATCCACTTCGAATCCCAAAACTCGAAGCCACTCCGCAAGCAAGGCCAAGGGGGCTCCATCATACCTCCGGGTGTGACACTTAAAGTATGAAACACGGCGCAAACAAACAACAGCTGCGTCGTTTATCTGTTGCACTGAAAACAAGCTAGCAGCTAGTTGATTGGAGCTTCGCTATTCTTGACTACATTCAACCGGACGGCAGGGCACTGCAAGTGGCGCAGCAAAATGTACCTGGCAGCAAAACTGCTTGACACCGGGTCATGGGGCTCCTGTGTTTCGCATTCTTTGCAAAAGACCTTACTTCTGAGGGCGGCGCAAAACTGAAATACTCTAGGATAAGGACAAGATGCGAACTAGAGTCATTGGTGGAGACACAATCATGCAAATTAGAGTCAGTCATGGGCAGAAGAACAGCTACGGCCCGGAGGTGCGCTCAGTAGAAGAGGCGAAGCGCAGAGGCACAGAGCAATGCACAGCACGTGCATGAGCGCGCTGCACGGGGCCAAGCTGGGGGAATGTGCGCGCGACCTCGCCGCCGGAAGCGCAGGTGGGCCACAGGCAAGGGGATGGAACTTAATTCTCCTTTAGATGCTCTTGTAGGCCAGTGGCTGGAAGCAAGGTGCTGGCGCATGTCCGGCAGTGCTAGGCAACACCCTCGCCGAACTCCGCGTCGTCTTTCATAAACATACTATATTACCGGGCAAATAAGAACACAATAAGCCCGGGGAAAAACAAAGAAATCGTTCACACATTACCATCGTCTCCTTCACTTCATTCATAACTAAACATCATGTGTACTCGTCATTCAGTATCATATCCTCGAGTAATCTGAACCAATTGGAAGTGAATGAGATGAACGTAGTACATTGGCTGCTCGCTTCGTTCATACAAGTAAATTCGCTCACTAGCTCACCCAGTTAGGCACGGTGCCGCCCGAACACCGACCGAACCCGTTCCCCGCAGTCGCGAAAAAGGAGCCGAAAATGGTGGAGAGAAGGATACTCTGCCTGCCACATGGCCTCACAGACAAACAAACAACTGATAATGAAGCTGAAATAGCTGAATGAACACAAGCAAGACCTGGAGGTGGAGGGCAACATCATAAGGTGTCCGGAAAAAATTCCCCGTTGCGTCGCGACCAGTTGGGGCTGCCAAGCATTTATCGTGATGTTTTTCCTGCATTTGCTCACAAAACCCATGTGCTGCCCTCAAAGTGCGCAGCGTCACTTGATGGAGCTGGGCAAGTTGTCCAGCATTTCCAAACCATACGTTGCCATCACCGGAGGCTGCATAGCGACCTGGCAGCCAGCACAAGCATCTACCAGACATCACACCGTACACCGTGCAGCAACAAAGTTGTGGCCTCCCGGAAAACATCCATGAAGCATCGTTGGTCCACCGGCCCAACCTTGGCGAAACAAAAGCAGACTTAGCCGAGCAAGTGGTTTGCTGCAGGAAGCGGCCGGTGCCTTCATCCATGCACTTGCATTTTCCCAATGTCTCACAAACACCCAAGCAATCCCAAGCGCGCTGCACCACGAGCACGCGCAACGGTCATCGCCGAAGCAACTGCGCAAAAGGCCGGGTGCTCCTGTTCCAAGGATTTCTCGACATGCGTCATGCATTGCGCCATCGAACGCTATTTCGCTCGATACTTCCGAATTTTTCCTCGCTGCTCTTTTTGTTTTTCCGCGGCGAGTCGCTATGCCGCTATGTACAAGGCCAGTCCTCGTCGAGTACCCCGCTGCGCCGCCGCTGCCTCATGGGCGGGCTGGAAGACGGCTGGCGGTCACCGGGAAGACGTGGCGGGCATCCGCCAACACTTGCGCCAGAGGCCAGAGGCGGCTCAGTGCCATCGCACACGTCCGCCATCTCAAGGGGGAGCTCCAACAACGACCAAGCCAGGGCTCGTTGGGCGGCGACAGCCACCATTCCCGCCCAGCGGTGGCATGCCGCCTGACGCGCGCCGTCTGCCAGAGCTGCGCAGGAGCTGCGCGGGCCTTCGAAGCCGCCAAACGGCGGAGGAAGTCCGCCAGCTCGGCGCCGAAACGGCCGCCTCCCTCGACTGCCAGGACGACCAGCCGGCAACGTCGGGACGCCAGTAGCTCAGGGCGGGTGGTTTGGCGCTTGCGTCGCCCCGCATCGGCTGCAGCTTTGCCGGGGACGCGATCGGCCCCACGAGGACCTCTATGCGGCGCGAGTCCGCCAGCGGCACGTCAACGTTCATGTCACGCACGAGGACATTTGAAGCCACTCGGGCCCTGCCTTCCCGACAAATACGGGCCGCGGCTCGTTCCAGAGGCGCGCCCCGCGGGCCCAGAACACCCGCCACAGGGCAGGCAGCCCGGTGCTCCCCCGCCGCCGGCCCTGGCGTTCTGTCAGCGGCGGGAAATGCTGTGTGTTGTAAGGGGGGACACGAAGGTCGTGTCGACTGCTGTTTCAGAAAACGGCTTTGAGCGCGCGCCCGGGCAAGGAGCCGCAGGAAAGTGACGGCTTCGCTCCCCCTTGACCAAGCGGCAACGGCGGGGACGTTGCAGTTCAGGGTGGGTGTCGCGCCGTTTCTGCTGCGTCGCACGAGCGTGGTGTCGACAGCTAACTGGAATGTCAGCCGTTGCAGACGCTCTCGACGTGGTGCGCGTGGAGGTGGTCCCCAAGGGCGTCGAGCTGCCCATGGCAGGAGCAGGCGTGCGGGGCCAGGGCAGCCGGAGTCGCAAGCGCCGCATCGACAGGACACGAAACTCCTGGGAAAGGGCGTAGGTCGGACCATGAAGGCACGGGCAGCGTGCGGGCCGGCCTGCGACAGTAGCAAGCGCTCTGGATGCTGGAGGCAGGGTGGCGAAATGCATCCGGAAGGCGCGCTGATCGCAGGCATGGGCAGCATGACGCTGCCAACCGTGCAGGCAGTCGCCAGGCTTGTCGGGGGGGGCCATCAAGCTCAACTGGGGCGGGCTCCAAGACATCACAGGCCGGCACGTCGCACCCCTGTGCGCGGAGGTAGTCAGCAGCATGCGTTGCCGCGACGACACTAGTGGAGCCAGGTAGGGAATCGACCCAAGATGCCCAGTAGGCGGCATGACGATGGGCAAGCTGTGATGCACTAATCGTATCCCCACTCTTGCCAGTCCGACTGCTACCATACTTTGGACATGCAGTCACGGTTGTTTGGGTATTTATTGCCTGCAGACAGGACAGCATGCGAGAGCCTGTCTCCGGCAGGCCCTGGTGGGCCGCGGGCTGTCACTGCGCTCCCCACGGCGCCTGAGTTCCGCATGCCGAGTGAGTGCATGCACGTCCTAGCCCCACGACGCTGCCGTTGCGGTGGGGCTCTCGACGTCTGGGGTGACCATCGCACGGCCGGCCCCACAGCAGGCGTGTTGGGCCCGCGCGGCCCTGGAGCCGGCAGCCGCGAGAGTGTGCTGCGAAGCGGGACGTACCGCTGGCGGACGCCCGCCGCATCGAGGTACTGGCAGGCGGCCTCCCCCTCATACCACGCTCGTGAGCCCACTCTCGCGGAACGGGACGGCGAGAGATCGCGAGCCAGGAGCGGCTCTTGCCGGCCCGCCGCTGCAAGCTGGTCGTAGTTGGGCTGGAGGTGGGCGGGAGAGGCTCACGGCGGAGACGGTCACACGCCTCCGCCTGCTCGCCGATGCCCGTGCCCGTGCGGCGCCAACACGCTTGCGACCCGCCACGCGCCAAGCTAGCATCCACAGATGGACGGGCGGCGCAGCGCGCGTACGCCTCATCACTCCTAGAGCTCCCCCTGCGCGGAGCAGGGCGAGGGCGACTCGCCTCCCTTGGGGGACTTCTTGGCGCAGGATCGCGAGGCTGAGCAGGTCTGCGACAGCCGCCTCCCCGCGGCCTAGGTGAACGTAGGAGCATCCCGACCTGGACACCCTCCTGCGGACGCAAAAAAAGCCACGCCTTCCCGGTGACTGACAGCCGGACTGGCCTTGTACATAGCGAAATTCGCTTGCGGGAAAAGAGCCGATAAAAAAAACAATTGCAGAAACAAAACAGCGAAAACCTCCTTTCTGACCTTGACCCGGCTTCTCGCGCGCTTCTGTTGTCCCAAGCTGGCCCTGGCGGCTCACGGGCCATCACTGCACTCCCCACCGCGCCTGAGCTCCGCATGCCATCCGATTGCATGCGAGTCGTGTTGTTGCGGCGCTTGAAACTCCCGCTGCCGCACGCACCCAGGCACTGCCGCTGTGGCGGGATTTTGGACGTGCTCGGGGACGGGCTCCGCGGACTGGCGAAGACCAAAAAAAAAACCTGCCAGAGCAACAAACCTTCAGATGCCATGTCGAGGTCTGCCCGACCTGCTTGTCGACAATGATGGGAGGTTGTGGGCTCCCGATGGGAAATTGGGGGGCCACCCCACTCCTTCCTGGCAATTCCAAGTGTTTCAGAGTGGTCAATCAGGTCAGTCAGTCAGTCAGTCAGTCAGTCAGTCAGTCAGTGAGTCAGTCAGTCAGTCAGTCAGTCAGTCAGTCAGTCAGTCAGTCAGTCAGTCAGTCAATCAGTCCGGTCGGTCAGTCAGTCAGTCAGTCAGTCAGTCAGTCAGTCAAGGCCTCGTGTACTGTGACACATGGGCATGGTGCGAACAGTTAGGTCCCAAAACAGAAAAAATGCACACGCTGTCGCCAAACATTCGGTGGAAACAACCATAATATCCAGATCATCCCCTGCCACTTGTACGCCAAGCGGACATCTGGGAGGTCCAAACTTGTTTGGGGCGACCCCTGGTTTCTTGCGACCTTGGAATTGCAACGAACCTGCCTCAAAAACACATGTTCGCACGACATCTGAAGGAGGAAGCACAGCAATCTTTCCACTTCAAAGTATTGGAGTACGGTTTACACAGATCCTCCGCGTTGGAGACGCGGCTTAGGAATGATGTGGCATTTCACGAATTTTGCGTCAACGTCGAGCTTGAAAGCTAAATTTTCGAAGGGATGCTTTGTTCAGCCAAGCTGTATGAAGGCAATACAGCAACTGCAACGGGCTGTGATGGAAGTGTGCTTCCCAAATTTCCTGAGGGCTGCACGATGGTCCCCGGTCCCTGCACCATACGACTCCCAGAGTGAGGAGAACAGAGGTCCAGAACCCTTCAGTGCGGAGAGGCCAGCGGCTCGGCACAAGGGGGGTGGGCTGCATCGGAGGAGGCAGCGCCGACGAGGTTGCTCAACTTCAAAGGTTCCCCATCAACATTGGCCGCGTCGGCGAGGGGCAGTTAGAAAAGACTCACGGCAAGCGCGCGTGCGGCTGCAAAAGGGAGGAGGGCCGACCAGTGGGCGACGTAGGCGGCCCTGGTGCTGGAGCGCAGCAGAGGAGGGGCTGCGCGGGAGCGGCTATGAGCGAGGAGGGCCTGAGAATCAACTGAAAAAGCAACGATTGGGCATTGCTTCGACTTTTTGCGCCAGTTGAAACGAAACCCATAGTCTTCATTCGAGGGCGAAAGGGTCCGTAACGGTGGTGCTGCGAAAGCCAGCCAACCGTGCCAGCCTCCACCAGGGCAGCACACAACAGACGGTCCCACTCCCCGCGGAACAACGCGGTGAACCTAGCATGAACCTAGCAAAAAGCTGATGCTTGGGGACCCGCGGCGATTTAGCTAGCGCCATGTATGTTGTTGTTCCGCGAAAAATGCAAAACGCACGTCATGCCACAGGAGTTGACACGATGAGTTGGGTTGTTTTCTCAAAATCGCTGGGACGATTTCCTGCACCAGGCTGTGCCGCTGCGTTTCGCAAGGAGCCGTCACCTTGGCGAGCTGCCCGCTGCGCGAGCTGCACTTGAAGTTTCCCTGATTGCCCCTGCCAACGAGGACACGCTCGCGGTGTTACGTGACCCCGCCAAGCGACCCCGAACCAGCCAGGTGCCACTTCCGGCATGGCTGCCGACTTACACGCCGGAGAGCGAGCTTATTGCACTTGCTGCCAACAAATTTTTCGTGCAAGGGGGCCAGGCGGGGAGCTGCCGCCGGGCCGTCTGGATGCACGGCTGAGCACTTACGAACCCTGCTCGACAACGAATGTTGCTCGGAATTTCTGCTCCACACCGCTCAGCTCTTCGCGGAAGGACACGTTAGTCGACGGGCTCCGTCTCGGGCGGCTGGTTGCATTGCAGAAAACCTCAAGGAGGAATCCGGGCCCTCATCGTGGGGGACGTCTTCCGTCGCCTGGTGTCTTGGACCTTGACACAGACACAACAAACATCAGAGACTTTCATAGATGCGTGCGCTTTCCAGTACGCGCTCTCCACTCGTGCTAGGACCGGGGCGCTTGCGCGCCCTGGCGGTGTCTTGCGAAGAGTCCTAGCAGGACGTTGGTCAGTGTTGACGGAGCCGGCGCCTATGACCACATTGCCAGGGCGGCGATGTTTGAGGGTCTCCGCCGGGATAATCGCCTGGCCTCCCTGATTCCTTTTGTCCTACGCTTTACGGACGTGAAAGCACATACCTGCTCTACGACCGCTCGGCAAAACCCGCAAGGATGCTCAGGCGGAAGGCGGGGAGCAAGGCGACCTCTGGTGCTGGGCCTCTTCGCCGTTGGTATCCACCCAGCTCTTTCGGCAACGTGAGCCGCACTCGGGCCACATGCTGACTTATACTTTCCTTGATGATTCATACGTGTCCAGCGAGCCGGCGTACGCAAGCGCAGCATTCCTCACCTTGCGGACGGCGCTTCAACGCCACGCTAGCATTGATGTGCACCTTGGCAAAATGCGTGTCTGGAACTCGCATGCAAGGAACCGCCGGGCCTTCGCGATGTGTTCCCACCCACGCCGGGAGAGGCGCCCGTGTGGGTTGGTGACCAGTCCTTGCCTCCGGAGCAACAAGGCTTCCTCGTCCTGGCCCGTTCGGAAGCGATGCCTTCAAACAGGTTGCCCTCCAAAACAAGGCGTTGGGCCATGCCCGCTTGCTTGACGAAACCCCGGGGTTGTCAGACCTTCAGCCTGCGTGGCTGTTACGGCTCATGTGCGCTGCGCCGTGCAGCTATTTTACCTGCTTCGATCTGTGGCGCCTTCCTTGACGGACGAGTTCGCGCGCAAACTCGACGAAGGAGTCGCACGCTGTTTAACCGATTTTTTAGCCACTGGTGCTCCCTTTCTTGACAACCTCGGTAGCCGGCGTGTGGCAAACTTGGTGGGTAAGGCCGGAGGGCAGCGTATGCAGAGCATCTTGGGCAGACACCTTGCTTATCTTACGCCTGCGGCACCCCAGTTGTGGCAGAGAACCGCCGCCGAGTGCAATCGTAAGGGGACGGTGGGGCGGCCCGGAGCGTGGCGCAACTCACGCTGACCAAGGAGCTCTCTGCCTGGAAAGTCGCGCAGGCTTGTGCAGCGTTGCGTAGCGCCGCGCGTGTATGGCATGGAAGACGCTGAGGTTGTTCTGATGGGTGTCGATGCTTATTGGAAGAATTTGGAAGCGGACCTGTCACTGTCACGCCTGACACCAAATACGCCTTGCGACCGTGATCTCCACTAGACGGGAAACTGCGCAAGAGCGACGGCACTTGTCGATACCGACCTGTTGTACGCGGTTACGATCGACGACCTGGATGACACTTAAGCGTCCACGCCGACTTGTTGACATCGCCCGTGTATCCTGAGGGCCTGAAGGGGTGTGGCTTGGAAACATTCCGTGCCAGATGACGCCACCAGCACTTGACATGATTTCCTCTTCGCGTGTCACAGGCGAGCTTTCTGAAAGGTCAAGAGCCGTTCGTTTGTCTTGGTTGAGAAATGCGTCGCCTGCCAACTTCGGTTGAGATTTACATGCCCGCAACTTATGTTGAAGGAATGCTTGCTGATGCTTGTTGAGGCCGAAATGAATGCTTGTCATGTATGCTGATAAGAACTTGTCGCATGGACCTGCGTCCCCGAAAACGGATCACTGGCAAAAAAGTCTTGCCAAGTAGCAAGAACTATGGCCAGTTTTGTTTCACGTCACGGACGCTCTTTGCCTGCACCGACGATGCAACCAGGTCGCACTAGCTAGCTAAAAGATTCGTCCGAACAGTCAAGACTTCTGGACTGGTTTCACGTGCTGCGGCTTGGGATGCGGATCATGTGTGTCCTGTGCGCCAGAACCTGCCTGGTTTGCATGGAACGCGCTGTGTCATCCGCTTCCGGCTGCACCCCGCCAGCGCAACATTCCGTATGAAGCCCTTCCGTTTAAAAAACTACTGGCCAAAATTCAAGGAGTCGTGTCGTGTTACTTGGCGGGCACCTTATAAGGCACCCCACCCCGGCAAAAGGCAGCCCACCCCAAGCCTTGGATTGTGCGAGAAAGGGCTTGACCCTTCGGAAAGCTAATTGTATTCCCATGATTCCAATTTTTTCGGAACCGCTCGGAAACCCGCGATCTCCAACGTGGAGCCTCACAGCCGTCAAATCTTAAACTGGACTTTCGCCCTTTCACCTCCAACCATCCCAAAACCCGAAAAGAGGAAGTGCTAGTTGATATCAGGCGCGTGCCCGCGGATAAATGTCTATGGGACTTGGCCCCACAACACAAAAGGTGTTGCGTTCGTCCTCCGCGCGACAATTCGGCGCAAGTTCCAGCTAATTTTCAGCTGCTTCTTCGGACAAACCTGCTTCTGCCTTTCGACTGTGGTTCTTCCGAGCATGCCAAGAAAATTCAAAAACCTTTACCACTTGGGCTCTCCTTGTCGCTTTCGCTGCTTCTGCGTGGAGCAAAAAAAGTCCAGACAGGCACCAAAAAATTGCGACTGTCCGAAGACCCTGTATAGCACAACAGTTTCATGGTCCAAGAGCAACATCTACTTGGACTTCCCTGATTACTTCTTAAATAGACCAGTCGTGGCAACCAAGAAAGAATTTGCCTTCCGTTCATAACTTTCCGCGGGAGTTTATTCGGTCACAAAAGTTGTCTTGGGCACTTGGGTTACATTCTCACACCCAACCAATCTCAAACTTCTGACACTGGAAAAAATCTCACTCCTGTGTCAAGAGCGCCCCCAGCAGCTTGGAGTCAAACACCCTTAGTTGTCTCTGCTGGTGCGGGACCCCTGCACCTGCACCTCCCAGACGCACTTAAGCCAACACCCATGGGATAGAAGTTGTTGACCCGTAGCGGTCTCCAGCGAAACCAACCTCAGCTACATGCAGCGTGGCATGACCTGGCCTAAAGACACAACGTTACTTCCAAAACTTGTCATGAAGATGGCCAAACATTGGGTTGCCCAGCTCCGCTGGTAGAGGATACTGTTGACCTTTGCTGAATGACATACCCTCAACTCCAATATGTACTGCAAAGACGAGGCTGAGTCCGTCAGCAGGCACCGACAATCTTTTGTGCCTAGCAAACTGTTTGGATAACCACAAAGGTAGCGAAAGAATAACATGCATGGTCTTACTGTATGGATGCACCATGGCCAAATGCCTGGTAGCATCACGCAAGGATCGATACAAACGCCCACAGCACGCCCATGGCGAGGAGGCGAAAGCCCTGGCCATAGCTTTTGCCAATGTGCGCAATCGCTGTCACTCTTATAACTCGAACTAAACAAGACACCCCGTGTTGAGATGGAAGCCTGTTAATTGTGCATTACATGAATTCGCCATTTTATGTAGTGCCTGACACGAATGTCATACAGACTAAATGATCACAAGACAGGCCGACAGCCGCTGAAAGCTGTTCCTGCTTTCCGAGCAGGAAAACATGTCAACACAAAAGGGATAACAGCAATCCGACTTCGGTGGGGCCTTTGAACCACAGCGCAGGGCAAATCATACGATGTCCCGGGCCAAGCATTCTCAACCTCTTTCAAAGAACCGTGGGAGGAGGTGTGTAAGATTGAGCCTTTGCTTGGTTTGTCTGGGGCTTGGGTTGTATCATTATTGTCATCTCCTTCGTAACCCATGTTTTCAACATTTGCTTCACCTCATCCAGTCCATCTGCTCTCGACCCCTCTTTCGTTGACATTGCTTCAATCGTTCCTCATTCTTACCGTTGTTGCCTTTTTTTGGCTCGATGTCATTTAGACCCTCGTTTTGGCTGCTGAAGTGGGCGTGTGCCCCAAAAAAGGGGACCACATCTTGGACATCTGCTTCTAATACATGTTAACAGCACCCAGGACCAATTGTATCATACTGCGGCCGTGCCGAAGAGCGCAGATAGTTGCGCTGCGCAAGGCACAGCGCCACGATGGGCTGGCGCTGAACAGACTAGGAAGCCGTAGCGCAAGTGAAAGGACAGCAAATGGAGAAAAAAACGAAGAAAGTAGAAACTCTGCTTTTGATGACGGCCCGCCGGGCTCCTTTCCTGCCCTTCAAAACCCAAATGCTCCAGACGTTTGCTGCACTAACTCCGAAGTGGCTGAGCACATTTGACGAGGCGGGAAGCGGCATCATGACCA
The DNA here is from genome assembly GCA_905221605.1 of Symbiodinium natans. Classification (NCBI taxonomy): domain Eukaryota; class Dinophyceae; order Suessiales; family Symbiodiniaceae; genus Symbiodinium; species Symbiodinium natans. The sequence continues at coordinate 522,320 of CAJNDS010001957.1, forward strand.
TCGCTGGGTCTCCTTTCCCAACCTCCAAACCCTAAAACTCCAGACGTTTGCTGCACCAACTCCCCTGAGTGGCTGGGCGCATTTGACGGCGGAAGGCTAGCATCACAAACCCTAATGCAGACGTTTGCTGCACGAACTTGCAAGTGGCTGGGGGCGGGAGGCGATTGGTTCTCCTTTTCCAGCCTCCAAACTCTTGCTCCAAACCCTAATGGCTCAACTCAAGGGCGAAGCAGGTTTAGTGTTTGGACTAGGTGCCGGTAGGGTCCGGGAAAAATATTATTTATATTTAGGGGGAGTTGTAGTAAGGGATCACTGAGTCTTCTTTCCCAGCCTCCAAACCCTAATGCTCCAGACGTTTGCAACTCCTCCAAGTGGTTGGGCGCATTTGACAAGGTGGAAGCGAGCATCATGAGCATCATTGGGCCTCCTTTCCCACCTCCAAACCCTGATGCTCCAGACGTTTGCTGCACCAACTCTCCCAAGTGGTTGTGCGCATTTTCACGAGGCGGGAGGCCAGCATCATGAGCATCATTGGGTCTCCTTTCCCGACCTCCAAACCCTGATGCTCCAGACGTTTGCTGCACCAACTCCTAACTTCCAAGTGGTTGGGCACATTTGACGAGGCGGAACATCATAAGCATCATTGGGTCTCTTTTCAGATTTGACGAGGCGGAAGGCAAGCATCATGAGCATCATTGGGTCTTCTTTACCAGCCTCGAAACCCTAATGCTCAAACGTTTGCTGCACCAGTCATTCTACCTGTGTGAGTTTTGACTTACTGTGGAGGTCACTGGAGCTTCCCTACCTTTTCGATCAATTTTGCTGCCCCTCATCTTGGGTTTCAGATTCTCCAGGTTTTGGTGCAAGGCCTGAAGGCAGAAGAGGAGGGTGCAGAGTCACATCGGTGGAAACTGCAGCTTGGAAAAGTTCAATGGATTCAATGCTTTGAAACAAGTGTTTTTAAAAGCCTCTGACAGTGCCGTTTGGACAGAAATCAACTGCAGGACGAGACGAGTTCAACCGTGGTGTTGATTCGTTAAGGTTGCGCGCGACGCCCAAGCCAAACCACTCGAAAATTGCAAAGTGTATTACCAGAATGTGAATAAGTGCGAGCGCAGCGAGCGAAACACCAGAGTAAATTCAACAAATTTGACTGATCAAGTGTTGATTTTGAGGGTTTTTTCAACATTTTCGGATACTTCAGAAATTTTGAAAATTCGTTGAATGGTGCTGAATCCAGGGAAGAATTGCAACGTGCAACCAAAAACGAAAGACAAAGAATTGAGGGCACCCAGCCTGAAAGAAAGCAGAGTTTCTTCTGCTCAATCTGTTAAATTTCAGTGTGTATTGAATAATGAAATGGAAATAAGGCTGAGCGACTCTTAAGTTCTGAATGAGAAGAGGTTAGTGTGATTGTTTTTTTTTCAATGTTTGCAAGAACTGCAAAAACATTGGTTTTTCTTTTTTAACATTGGAGAAATTGAGAAAACACTGGAAAGAAGCCAGAGTCATGAAACTTAGACAACTTTCTTCAGATTTAGCAGCAGATTCATGCACAGCAATACTTTTTTTTCAGTTCAAATTGCCTTGGCCCGCAGAATTTTCTCAACGTGCAACCAAAAACGAAAGACAAAGAATTGAGGGCACCCAGCCTGAAAGAAAGCAGAGTTTCTTCTGCTCAATCTTCTGTTAAATCAGTGTGTCTTGAATAATGAAATGGAAATAAGGCTGAGCGACTCTCAAGTTCTGAATGACTCTCAAGTTCTGAATGAGAAGAGGTTAGTGTGATTGTTTTTTTTTCAATGTTTGCAAGAACTGCAAAAACATTGGTTTTTCTTTTTTAACATTGGAGAAATCGAGAAAACACTGGAAAGAAGCCAGAGTCATGAAACTTAGACAACTTTCTTCAGATTTAGCAGCAGATTCATGCACAGCAATACTTTTTTTTTCAGTTCAAATTGCCTTGGCCCGCAGAATTTTCTCTTGCCTTTTGCTTTTTGTTTTCTTTGTTTTTTGTCCGAATGATCTCTCGGTTGAGTTGCAAGCTTTAGAAAGAGAGTTCGAGAAACCGTTCTAAACCAAAACACAAACAGATTGTTCAGCAAGTGTTTTGGTAGTGATGTCAGCCCGGTAAGCTGTCGGTTGACCAGAAAGACAGTGAAAAAAATGCAATCGTAAGTTGGTTTGCGGGTGCATGCCTTTGGTGCAAGGAAAGTTTCGGTGTGTGGGTAAAGGGTGTAACGCATGGAGTTTCAGAAGTAACACCAAATTAAAAAAAAACAATGACCTTGCAAGTGTCTGTGTGTTTTTACCTCGTTTTTTCAATTGTGAATGGGTGTGTTGTGGTTTTGGCGTTTTGACAGTGTGTCATGGAGTGGATGTGTGTCACTACGTGGGTGCAAAGTGGCTTTGGTGGGTGGTGTGCGTTTTGCGTGTATGTTGGCTAGGTTCTGCTGGCTGTTCAAGTGTGGAAGTGTGTGGGTGGTAAAAGGTGTGTGGATTTGAAAAAGACGGCAAGAAATCAACTCCAAAAGGTAGGGAAGCCGAAGTGACCTCCACAGTGCGAGAAAGATCGCACGCGAACAATGCAAGAGTGCTTTGTCTTGCATGCCAGCTAAAGACAAGTTTAGCCAAGAACACGCGTATCGACGGCGTTTTTTGTTTTCTTGAGTGTTGATGCAAACAGTATCGAATAGAAAAAATCTTGTTTGTCTGTGAGTTGATTTCAATTATTATTGAACTCAAATGGGTTCCAAAAGCAGCTCAATTCTGGGCACCGAAAACGGGCCCTAGATTTTGGATTTCCTGTGTGAACATACAAGGCCACCCAGGTTGGAGCCTCAAATTGGAACCCAAGTTTAGAAGCCATTTTTGGGCCCAGTTGCGGCGTTGTTTTCACACACGGGAAGCCAGATCTGGCTTTTACAGCTCCTCGTTGCGAGTAAAACAAATAAGCCTCTCAGTCGGTTCCAGTCTAAGTCTTGTGTCAGTCTTCCCCCAAAATTAGAACAGCAGGCAGCAAGGCGGCAAAGTGTGAACTTGTTTGGCACCGGAACTTTCTCTAACTGTGAGGTCACTGGAGCTTCCCTACCTTTTCGATCAATTTTGCTGCCCCTCATCTTGGGTTTCAGATTCTTCAGGTTTTGGTGCAAGGCCTGAAGGCAGAAGAGGAGGGTGCAGAGTCACATCGGTGGAAACTGCAGCTTGGAAAAGTTCAATGGATTCAATGCTTTGAAACAAGTGTTTTTAAAAGCCTCTGACAGTGCCGTTTGGACAGAAATCAACTGCAGGACGAGACGAGTTCAACCGTGGTGTTGATTCGTTAAGGTTGCGCGCGACGCCCAAGCCAAACCACTTGAAAATTGCAAAGTATATGACCAGAATGTGAATAAGTGCGCGAAGCGAGCGAAACACCAGAGTAAATTCAACAAATTTGACTGATCAAGAATTGATTTTGAGGGTTTTTCAACATTTTCGGATACTTCAGAAATTTTGAAAATTCGTTGAATGGTGCTGAATCCAGGGAAGAATTGCAACGGTGCAACCAAAAACGAAAGACAAAGAATTGAGAGCACCCAGCCTGAAAGAAAGCAGAGTCTAAGCGACTCTTAAGTTCTGAATGAGAAGTTCAGATTCAGCAGCAGATTCATGCACAGCAATACTTTTTTTTTTCAGTTCAAATTGCCTGGCCCGCAGAATTTTCTCAACGTGCAACCAAAAACGAAAGACAAAGAATTGAGGGCACCCAGCCTGAAAGAAAGCAGAGTTTCTTCTGCTCAATCTTCTGTTAAATCAGTGTGTCTTGAATAATAAAATGGAAATAAGGCTGAGCGACTCTCAAGTTCTGAATGAGAAGAGGTTAGTGTGATTGTTTTTTTTTTTTTCAATGTTTGCAAGAACTGCAAAAACATTGTTTTTTTTCTTTTTTAACATTGGAGAAATCGAGAAAACACTGGAAAGAAGCCAGAGTCATGAAACTTAGACAACTTTCTTCAGATTTAGCAGCAGATTCATGCACAGCAATACTTTTCTTTTAGTTCAAATTGCCTTGGCCCGCAGAATTTTCTCTTGCCTTTTGCTTTTTGTTTTCTTTGTTTTTTGTCCGAATGATCTCTCGGTTGAGTTGCAAGCTTTAGAAAGCGAGTTCGAGAAACCGTTCCAAACCAAAATACAAACAGATTGTTCAGCAAGTGTTTTGGTAGTGATGTCAGCCCGGTAAGCTGTCGATTGACCAGAAGACAGTGCAAAAAATGCAATCGTAAAGTTGGTTTGCGGGTGCATGCCTTTGGTGCAAGGAAAGTTTCGGTGTGTGGGTGAAGGGTGTAACATGGAGTTTCAGAAGCAACACCAAATAAAAAAAAACAAAGACCTTGCAAGTGTCTGTGTGTTTTTACCTCGTTTTTTCAATTGAATGGGTGTGTTGTGGTTTTGGCGTTTTGACAGTGTGTCATGGAGTGGATGTGTGTCACTACGTGGGTGCAAAGTAGCTGTGGTGGGTGGTGTGCGTTCTGTGTGTATGTTGGCTAGGTTCTGCTGGCTGTTCAAGTGTGGAATTGTGTGGGTGGTAAAAGGTGTGTGGATTTGGAGACACAAAAAGACGGCAAGAAATCAACTCCAAAAGGTAGAGAAGCCGAAGTGACCTCCACAGTATCAAAAAATCGCGCCAATCCGGCGGGTTCAAGTAGTTTGGCAAGGAAGCGGTACGGTAGCTGCAAAAAGCGCAGCTATGCTGTTGAACGCCGCCTGTTCTTTGCGAACCTCTCTAGAAGGCCTGGAGATGATTAGGCCTCTCAAACAGAAGTGATTAAGCTTCTCAAAATGCTGCCTCAACCTTCCCGAAGGCTCAAAGTGATTAAGCCTCTCAAAAATCAGGGTTGACATTGTTGAAAGGGTTGAGTTTGCGTTGGAACACACAATATCTTGCCTAAGAAAGATCAAAGTTTAAGAATGCCCTCTTTTGCTTCTAGATTGGGAGGAAGGGGAGAAGAAAGAAGAGACTTTAATCTAAATTCCATTCCCATCAAATCTTGTGTTTGTGTATTTCATTGTTTGGAAATCAGAGAAGTAGGGGCGCGACTGTTTTTGTTTTTTAAAAACACGAGCGGGTAGCGGGAGGGGCGCAGCCCAGCCCATTTACACCCTCTTTAAATCTTTTTTTGTTTTTTTTGTGATCATTATTTGAGAAATCAGAGGAGAAGCGAGAAGGAACTTTTTTTTCTAAATTCCACCCCCTCTCGAATCCTTTTTTGTTTTTTGTATTTTTTGTGACAAATTGGAGGAGTCGAGATGAGATTGTTCTGGTTTCTCGAAGTAGACAGAATGTGGTGTGGGGGCAAGGGAGCCGAGAGAAGCGAATGTATTTTAAATTCCACCCCCCTCGAATTTTTTCTTTTTTGTATTTCATTCTTCGCGAAATCAGAGGAGAGAAGAGGAATGGTTCTAAATTCCCTCGAATATTTTTTTGTTTTTCGTAGTTCATTCTTCGAAAACTCAGAGGAGAAGGGAGAAGGGAATTTATTCTAAATTCACCTCCCTCGAATCTTCTTTTGTTTTTGGTCTTTCCTTATTCGAAAATCAGAGGAGTAGAGACGAGACAGTTGTTGTTTCTAAAAGTAAAGAGCGGGGGGGTTGGGGGGGGCGCAGCCCCCCCCATTTTGCCTGTTGTGACTTGAAAAGAGAAGAGAAGAGAGAAAGGACTTTCGTCTAAATTCCACCCCCCTCAAATCTTGTTTTGTTTTTGTATTTCATTGTTCAAAACTCAGAGGAGTCGAAACGAGATTGTTTTCGTTTCTAGAAGTAAAGAGCGGGGGGGTTGGGGGGGGCGCAGCCCCCCCCATTTACTTGTTGTAAAGTGGGACGGAGGGGAGAAGACAGAAGGAACTTTATTTTGAATTATATAGAGACGAGGCAGTTGGAGGAAGGCAGAAGAGAGAATGTAGAGTGGGAGGAAGGGAGAAGAGAGAAGGGAATGTGTTCTAAATTCCACCCCCCCTCGAATCTTTTTTGTTTTTTGTGTCTCATTCTTCGAGAAATCAGAGGAGAAGAGAGAAGGGATTTTTTCTAAATTCCACCCCCCCTCGAATCTTGTTTTGTTTTTTGTTTTTTTTTATTCGAAAAATCAGAGAAGTAAAGACGAGACTGTTCGGTTTCTCGAAGCACTTCATTTTAAATCACAGACGAGGGAGCGGGAGGAAGGGAGAAGCGAGAATGTCGCGTGGGAGGCAGGGAGAAGAGACAAGGGAATGTATTCTAAATTCCACCCCCCGCGACCTTTTTTGTTGTTTGTATTTCCTTAAAATCAGAGGAGAAGAGAGAAGAGAATTTATTCTAAATTCCACCCCCCTCGAATATTCTTTTGTTTTTCGTATTTCATTCTTCGAAAACTCAGAAGAGAAGGGAGAAGGGAATGTATTTTAAATTCTACCCCCCTCGACTCTTTTTGGGGGGGGCAGCCCCCCCCTCAATTGCACGTCAGAGAAGCACCGAACTAGTTTATCCACCTTTTCCTTTCTTGCTTTCATCGTTCGAAAGCAGAAGAGTAGAGGTTGGAGAGGGGTTTCAAAGAGCCTTAAAGGTGGCTTAAAGGTAGGAGCTTAAGGAGAGGCTTAGGGGGGGCTTAAGGGGGGGCTTACGGGAAAACTTAAGGGGAGGCTTGAAGCGGGTTTAAAGGGGGGAAGGCTTCAGGGGGGGTTCAGAAGAGGCTTTTGGGAGGCTTAAGAAAGTCTTAAGGGAAAACTTAAGGGGAGGCTTAGGGGGAACTTGAGAGGGTGCTTAAAGGCTTTGGCCCTTTGCCCTCTCCCCTTAAAGGGACCCTCTTTGCAGGGACCCCTTTGAGGGGCGGCTTCAGGAGGGGTTAAAGGCAGGCTTAACGAGGGCTTAAGCCCGCCGGTTTAGTCTGCGTTGAGCCAGGCTCGAACCTGGGTTGAACCCGGGTTGTGGCTCAAGTTTTCGGCCCAAGGAGTAGCCTGAGGGAAGTTTCGGAGGTCTCAGCCTTCCTAGCCTGGTAGCCAGCCTAGGACAGTTTGCCCAGAGGTGCCTTCCTCTTAGCCATGGCCCCCCGCGAGTACATCTGTTGCAGTGGTACAAGCTGCACAGGATGGATTTGGGCGGACAAGGCTAAGCAGAACATGCTCTGCAAGAAATGCAGAACACCCTGAGCAAACAGCATTCGTAAGGCGAGACAGAACTGGAGCCAGTGGAAGCCACAATGGCCTACGGTCGCTGAGGCAGCTTACTGGCAGCCACCAAAGAAGCCCAAGACTCCGAAAGCACCACTGCCGAACAAGGTCCTGCAAGCCCTTGGAGTGGCGTGGGACAGTGTGCCTGAAGAGGTGCAAAAGAACCTCAAGGAGGCAGGGTACAAACCACCCAAGGCACAGGTCAAGGAAGAGGTGGACGATCTCACAGACCTGTGCCAGAAGCATGAAGCCGCCCTGCCGGAGGAGGTCAAAGCCTACCTGAAGGGCCTCAAGGCCAGCCAGGAGGTGACGCCCTCCCAAGCTGCAAGCCAGGCCAGCCAGAGCTGGCAAAGCGCAGCTGGCAAGCTCAAGCACATTGCTGATCAAAAGATTGGCCTGCAGAAGCGCATTGACATGGCGAAGGAGTCATTAAGGCAGCTTCTACAAGAAATGATCGTGCTGAATGAGCAGGCTGAGAGGGCACAGAAGGCAGTCGAGGCAAGCTCAGGCCTGCTCAAAGAGAAAGTCTTCTGCGAATCCGCTGCGGACATGGAGGTCGACAGCATCCTCCATGAACTGGGGGTAAGCCTCAACGAGGAGCAAGAGAAGAAACTCCATGAAATTAAAGCGGAGAGAGAAGCAAAGAGGCGTCGCACACAGGAGGGCCCCACCCCTCCGGGCCTTGAGGAGCAAACCCAGGAGGGATGCCTCCCGGCAATGCCAATGCCCCGCCGGGGTTAGGCCCGGTGGCCTAGGGACTCGGCGTGTGGGGCCTGGAGCCCCAAAGCAAGGGCCCCACAGAGCCAATGTGCGACCCCAGCCCAGGGCTGGAACACATGCTGCGAACTGCCCAGCAGTTCCTAGTTGCATGTGCTGACTATTACAAGCGAGGTGCTCACATCAATCTACATGGGAAAAGATTGAGGGAGGCCTTGGGGAAACAACTTACTGCAGATAGCAGTGGTTGTGAGCAAGGCTGGCAGAAGCCCAGCCACTTTTGTCGGCCTGGAAAGGAGTCGCCAGAAAGCGTTCCGATCACAGGGCCAAAGTTTTTCAAGCTGGACCTTACAGATGATGAGGCACCAGCAGACGGCGAACAAATGAAGCCACCGTGGGAGGTGAACCCTGATGGGAACCCTCTGGTTGCCCAAGGCGCCCCCCCGCCACAATGTAATGATGAAGCCCAGAAGGTGATACCTTCCCTCTGCAGCCCAGATGATTTGTTTTCGGAGATGACATGGCAGGAGGTGGTCAGCCTCCTGGAAGATCAAGCGAGCCCCTTCCAGGCGAAGGAAGCCACCCTTTTAAGCTTCATCGAAGCCCAAGAGGAGGTGATGGCGGAGGACTCCCTGGCCTGGGGTTGGTGCAGGATGGTCCTGCATGCCCTGGAGCAAGGAGAGGATGTCACCGGGAAAGCCATCCAACAGGCAAAGGAGGTGATAGCCTCTGAGCTCCCAAAGAAGGAAGAGTCCCTGACACCGGAACAGGTGCTGGGTCAGCAGGAACGAGAGGAAGACCTTACACTTACACACGGCGAGGGCACCGACTCAGAAGAGCCCAGCCATGAGAAGGTTAAACCTTCCGCCTCGCCTGACCAGTATCTAAGTATCATGAGCGCCAATGTCACCAGTTTCAACAACGGGGCACTGGAGTGGGTGACCTCCTCCAAAGCCAAGGTGGTGTGTCTGCAGGAAACCCACCTCACACCGGAACTGCTGCATGGCAGGAGAGCCACACTGCAATCCCTAGGATGGGATCTCTATGCTGAGCCGGCCTCCCTGTCGGACAAGGGCACAAGGTTGGGGGGCACTGCTTGTGCCTTTCCCAAAAATAGCGGAGTGTGGCAAAAAGCCACCTACCAATGCAAAGGGGCAGGCTACACAGCAGTGGGTCTGAGACAAAGACGGTGGGACTACACGATTGTGTCCCTCTACCTGAGGGACACGGAAGGCCTAAACGGTCCCACGAATGCAGAGGTGCTATCCTCTCTGGTGGCTTACGTAAGAACCCTCCCGGAACCCTGGATCATCTTGGGGGATTGGAACCTGGACCCGACTGAAGTTCAGGACACAGCGCTGATTCAGGTGATGAGGGGGCGGATGGTAGCCACTGGAGAGGCTACATGCAACCATGGGGCGGAACTGGACTTTGGGGTTGTGAGTAGGAGCCTGGAAGCCCTGGTGGATCTGTGGAAACCACATGCAGCCTTGCACCTCAAAGTCAAGGACGGTGCCAGTGAATGGAAGTCCTGGAAACTTCCCCAGTTCCCGAAACTCACCTCAAAAACCAAGAATGGCGAGAGGTCCAACCCTCCCATTTCGCCATAATGGACAGGACCTGTGCCCAAGAGGACCAGAGCACCTGGCAACTGGCGACCTGGGCGGCCAGCCTGGAGCACTGCCACGAAGCACCGAGAACTGGCAGAGGTTGGTGTGTGCAGGCCCAATGGGGACCCTTAGTCTTGCAGCGCCCTTCCACTGCCCCCAAAGGCTCTGAAGTGGGCTGGTGTGCACGAATGGCCAGAATCCTGGAGGAAGTGCCCGCCTCCCAGCAGCACCTCCGGACCTAGGCACCCTCCAAGCCTGTCAAGACATTGCTGAAGGAACTGCCTTCCTCACAGAACTGTACCAGCAATGTTCAGCAACAGAACCACAGTGGCGGTCTTTGAGTGTCGTTGCCAGACACAAGGAGGCGGCCCTTCAGATGCAGAGAGCCAAGGAGCAGCAGGCCCAATACAAGGACTGGCTCCAAGCGGGATTAGCGAAAGGGATGAGGCCTCTCTATAGTTCTCTCAAGAAGAGTGAAAGAGTCCTAGATCGGCCCTTCCAAAACCTCCCAGGCGAAGAGCGCCCAGGGGCTAGGAGGAAGCAGTGGGTCGCAATTTGGGGAGAGGTAGAATGCTCCCCCCCGATAGGCCAGACCCTGCTGGAAGCAGCCAAAGCCTCCCCGCTGTTCAAAATAACAGCAGAGGTGCTCGAGGCCATCCTCAAGAATGTCACCGACAAGGCAGGAGGTCTTGATGGGCTCACCTATGCTGCCCTCAACAACCTACCTGCGCCGGCCTATGAGCAGCTCACCCAAGTCCTGAACTTGGCTGAAACCACAGGAGTGGCGCCACAGCACTGGCAGGCGCACCATGTGGCACTCCTGCCCAAAAATGCTGACATAGAAAGGCCCATAACCCTCACATCCATCACCTACCGGCTTTGGTGTTTCTGCAGAGCACAGGTCGTCAAGAAATGGATGCGAGAAACTGCAGAGAGGTTTTCATGGGATAAAGCCTCCCCGGGTAACACTTGTCTAGAAACAGGCATGCAGAGGCTCCTGAGAGGAGAGGTCAGCCGAGCAGCCAACAAACATGCCTGTGCGGTCCTGTTGGACCTGCAGACGTTCTATGACAGTGTTAATTGGACCAAATTGGAGGAGAGGATAGTGGCGACTGGCTTCCCGCCAGCTATAGCCCTCCTGGTCATGCAAGTCTACCGGGGTACGCGATATATTGTGGCGGAGGATCTCCTTTCGGAGGGGATCCTCCCCGCGAGGGGCATCCTCGCAGGGTGCCCCTTCGCGACAATGATGGCGAGGGTGTACCTCCAACCAATAATGCAAGAAGCCGCTCAGCTCCGAAGTATCACTGCCTTAGACACCTGGGTAGATGATATCGGAGCGGATTTCGAAGCAAGATATCCTGAGCAGGCGGCATTTGCGGTCTATGAAGGTTACAAAACCCTTCGCCGGCTTTTGGAAGGTAGCGACCTCCGTCTGTCCCTCAAGAAAACCGGCTTCCTGTGCACCACCGCGGAAGCCAGAAGGGAACTACAGAAGCTGCGCAAAGACGGGGACCCAGCTATCTGCGATAGTATGAAAGACTTGACTTAGGCCTGGACTGTGCCCTAGGTCGGGTCCGAAGGGTCAAGGTGCAAAGAGCCCGCAGGCACAAAGCGGGCCAACGGCAGAAGAAGTTGAAACAACTGAGAGTCCCGAGTGTGCCGGCCAACGTCCGCCTCTTCAGAGGAGGGGTGGCCTCCGTCCTTACTTGGGGCCACCAAGCCCAGGGAATGCCACCCACCCGGAGACAGAAGCTCCGGACTGCCTTGGCTGAGCAGTGTGGCAGACAGAAAATGGGCAACCTAGAGGTGGCTCTGTCCTCTGTAGGAGACAGGTACCAGGATCCGGGTCGCACTATGATGGTCCAGCAAGTTGAAGCCTGGTTCCAGCTCAAGAAGAGGTGGGCCGGCAAGGAAGATCTGCTGGAAAGAACCTGGGGCCTCACAGTCCAAAAGCTGGAAGAAGCCAGCAGCCGGTGGCAACTGGTTAAGGGCCCTCTGGCAGCCACAGTTGCATACCTGCTTGACCTGGGTTGGCAGCCCAGAGACAGTGATGAGTGGCTGGATACCCTGGGCAAGCAGGAGTGTCGTGTCCTTGACCTCCTCCAGCAAACTTATCAGGAAGACGTAGACCGCCGTATCGCCACCGGCCTCGCTGCTCCTGAGCTCAAGGGGGGAATTGACTGGACGGTAGGGAGGAAACTGTTGGGGGGCCCAAAGAAAGAAGGGCGAACCACGAAAGCAGCTGCCCTGAGATGTGTTTGGCAGGGTGCCCTGGTGTGCAGCCAAAACTCTGCTGTCAAAGTGTGCCCCCGGTGTCACCAGGAAGCGGACTGGGAGCATGTGCTCTTGGATTGTGCTTGGTGGGAAGCCCAGAACTGGGAATTGCCAACATGGTTCCAAGAAGGCAGGGCCCAAGGCCCGAGATCGCTGTGGACCAGGGGCCTCCCGCCCAAACCTGAATGGCAGGTACCATCTCCTCAAGAAGACAATCCCATCTTTTTGGGTATATGGGCTGACAAAGAGCCCCTCAGCGACCCGGAGCTTGTTTATGGCACAGATGCTAGTGGTGGCCCCTTCACGGCGGACCCGAGACTCCGGAAGGTAGCCTACGCAGTGGTAGCCTGCAAGAAACAGGGCCAGGAATATGTCCAGGTCGGAGCAATCGTAGGCCAAGTCCCTGGACCACAGACTGTTTTTCGGGGGGAGATGTATGCAGTCTTGCAACTGGCCCGATATACCGAAGGCCCTATTGACACGACACTAGACTGCCTTGGTGTCCCGAAACGAGTCCGCAGCCCAAAGCCGGGTAAAACCCACGGTGACATCTGGTGGGAGCTGCAAGCCACAGATGTCAACCGCCTCAAAATGAAATGGGTTCCGTCCCATGTTTCAGAGGAGGAGTTCCTCCGGAAGGTGGGTGCGGAAAACTCGTGGAGACAGCAGGTCAATGACCTGGCGGATAAGCTGTGTGGGGAAAAAGCGGCCGAGCTGGCCCACCCTGATACCCGGGCAGCCAGTCAGTACCAGGACCATTGCAGCAAAAAAGCACAAGAATTCCTGGCGAGCAGGGCGGAAAAGATCCTTACTGCCATTGGGGAAAATCAGCACCCAGTGTATAAGGTCTTCCTGCAGGAAAAGCAGGCTCGCAAGAGCAACGAGGTCACCTCCAGGCCCTGCAAAAAGCGCATTGGCTCCAACATAGGGAGAGGCCACATCACCACCCAACAGGAATGGTTCCAGGAGCTGGTCCGGACCAAACCTGTGCATGCGTGGGAATGGGAAGGTCTCAACCTCCGGTGTGCTCAGTGTCAACTTAAACTCCTGCACACAAAGAACCGCAAAACCTTGGAAGCACTGGCAGCGCACCAATGCACACACCAAGGCAGAGTGACGGTTGAAGGGGTACATGTTACACATGTTTTAAAACTGCTAGGGGACAGACAACTGTGGGTCTGCGAAGGTTGTGGTGGACAGTTGTCCTTGAAGACTAAAAATGTTTCGCAAAAACTTTCAGTTGCATGCAGTTTTAAAAAGGACCCCAGGTGCAAGGCGCAGTTTAAGCCCGAGCCAACCAATGCCATCCGCAGCCTCTTTCAGCAGGTGCAAGGGACAGCCCAAGTTGCAGCAGACCCCCTGTGCAAAATCCCTGAAGGCACCGGCAGCTGAACAAACCTAGGAGGTTGCATCCTCCCAGTGAGGATAAAGTGAAGGTCATCCTCGCTACCAGAGAAACCACCCCTGACCGCCTCCCTCTAACAGCCTGCACAGGGTGCACCAAAGGCCTTGAGGGACCCTTTGTCAGGAGGTTCCTCTCATGAGGTATCAGCCTCTGGTAGCATCCCAAAGAGGATGATAAGCTGAGGTTCATCCTCGCTGCCAGAGAACACACCCCTGGCCGATTTCCTCTCACGGTTTGCGCCCAGTGCACCAGAAACCTGAGGAACGTTTTGCCAGGAGGTTCATTCCTCTCATGAGGTACAACCTCTGGTAGCATCCCAAAGAGGATGGTAGCTTAGGAGGAGGTGTTGTTCCTCCCCCTGTACCATAGGGCCAAGAGGGCCATCAGATGTGCCAGTACAGAGGCACGGTTTTAACACCAAGGAGGTGCCCCCCGCGAGTACATCTGTTGCAGTGGCAAAAGCTGCACAGGATGGATTTGGGCGGACAAGGCTCAGCCGCACATGCACTGCAAGAAATGCAGAACGCCCTGGGCAAACAGCATTCGACAGGCGAGACAGAATTGGAGCCAGTGGAAGCCACAATGGCCCACAGTGGCTGAGGCAGCTTACTGGCAGCCGCCAAAGAAGCCCAAGCCTCCGAAGACACCACTGCCGAACAAGGTCCTGCAAAAGAAACCACCCAAGGCACAGGTCAAAGAAGAGGTGGACGACCTCACAGACCTGTGCCAGAAGCATGAAGCCGCCCTGCCGGAGGAGGTCAAAGCCTACCTGAAAGGCCTCAAGGCCAGCCAGGAGGTTATGCCCTCCCAAGCTGCGAGCCAGGCCAGCCAGAGCTGGCAAAGTGCAGCTGGCAAGCTCAAGCACATTGCTGATCAAAAGATTGGCCTGCAGAAGCGTGTCGACATGGCGAAGGAGTCATTAAGACAGCTTCTACAAGAAATGATCGTGCTGAATGAGCAAGCTGAGAGGGCACAGAAGGCAGTAGAGGCAAGCTCAGGCCTACTCAAAGAGAAAGTCTTCTGCGAATCCGCTGCGGACATGGAGGTCGACAGCATCCTCCATGAGTTGGGGGTAAGCTTCAACGAGGAGCAAGAAAAGAAACTCCATGAGATTAAAGCGGAGCGAGAAGCAAAGAGGCGTCGCACACAGGAGGGCCTTGAGGAGCACACCCAGGAGGGGATGCCAATGCCCCGCCGGGGCTGGGCCCGGTGGCCTAGGGACTCGGCGTGTGGGGCCTGGAGCCCCAAAGCAAGGGCCCCACAGAGCCAATGTGCGACCCCAGCCCAGGGCTGGAACACATGCTGAGAACTGCCCAGCAGTTCCTGGTTGCGTGTGCTGAATACTATAAGCAAGGTGCTCACATCAATCTACATGGGAAAAGATTGAGGGAGGCCTTGGGGAAGCAACTTACTGCAGCTAGCAGTGGTTGTGAGCAAGGCTGGCAGAAGCCCAGCCACTTTTGTCGGCCTGGAAAGGAGTCGCCAGAAAGCGTTCCAATCACAGGACCAAAGTTTTTCAAGCTGGACCTTACTGATGATGAGGCACCAGCAGACGACGAACAAATGAAGCCACTGTGGGAGGTGAACCAACCCTCTGGTTACCCCAGACCCCCCCCCACCACACAGGCATGATGAAGCTCAGAAGGTGAAACCTTCCCCCTGCAGCCCAGAGGAACTGGGTTCGGAGATGACATGGCAGGAGGTGGTCAGCCTCCTGGAAGACCACGAGAGCCCCTTCCAGGCGAAGGAAGCCACCCTCTTAAGCTTCATCGAAGCCCAAGAGGAGGTGATGGCGGAGGACTCCCTGGCCTGGGGTTGGTGCAGGATGGTCCTGCAAGCCCTAGAGCAAGGAGAGGATGTCATAGGCAAAGGAGGTGATAAATTGTGAGCTTTCCAAAAGAGAGGAACCCCTGCCACCGAAGAAGGTGCTGGGCCAGCAGGACCGGGAGGACGACCTTGTGCGTGGCGAGGGCACCGACTCAGAAGCGCCCAGCCAAGAGAAGGTTAAGCCTTCCGCCTCGCCTGACCAGTATCTCAGCATCATGAGCGCCAATGTCACCAGTTTCAACAACGGGGCGTTGGAGTGGGTAACCTCCTCCAAAGCCAAGGTGGTGTGCCTGCAGGAAACCCACCTCACACCGGAATTGCTGCATGGGAGGAGAGCCACACTGCAATCCCTAGGATGGGATCTCTATGCTGAGCCGGCCTCCCTGTCGGACAAAGGCACAAGGTTAGGGGGCACTGCCTGTGCCTTTCCCAAAAATAGCGGCGTGTGGCAAAAAGCCACCTACCAATGCAAAGGGGCGGGCTACACAGCCGTGGGTCTGAGGCAAAGACGGTGGGACTACACGATTGTGTCCCTCTACCTGAGGGACACAGAAGGCCTGAATGGTCCCACAAATGCGGAGGTGCTATCCTCTCTGGTGGCTTTCGTAAGAACCCTCCCAGAGCCCTGGATCATCTTGGGGGACTGGAACCTGGACCCGACTGAAGTTCAGGACACAGCGCTGATTCAGGTGATGAGGGGGAGAATGATAGCCACTGGA
Source organism: Symbiodinium natans (assembly GCA_905221605.1). Lineage (NCBI taxonomy): Eukaryota > Dinophyceae > Suessiales > Symbiodiniaceae > Symbiodinium > Symbiodinium natans. The sequence goes on from CAJNDS010001957.1 coordinate 538,053, forward strand.
GAAGCTACTTGCAACCATGGAGCGGAGCTGGATTTTGGGGTAGTGAGTAGGAGCCTGGAAGCCCTGGGGGAGCTGTCTGCAGTCCCGTGGAAGCCCCATGCTGCCTTGCACCTCAAAGTCAAGGACGGTGCCAGCGAATGGAAATCCTGGAAACTTCCCCAGTTCCCGAAACTCACAGCAGACCTCAAAAACCAGGAATGGCAAGAGGTCCAACCCTCCCACTTCGCCATAATGGACCGGACCTGTGCCCAAGAGGACCAGAGCACCTGGCAGCTGGCGACCTGGGCGGCCAGCCTGGAGCATTGCCACGAAGCTCCGAGGACTGGCAGAGGGTGGTGTGTGCAGGCCCAATGGGGACCCTTAGTCTTACAGCTTCCTTCCACTGCCCCCAAAGGCTCTGAAGTGGGCTGGTGGGCATGCCAGAATCCTGGAAGAGGTGCCGGCCTCCCAGCAGCACCTGCCGGACCTAGGCAATCTCCCAGCCTGCCCAGACATTGCTGAAGGTGCTGCCTTCCTCACCGAACTGTCCCGGCAATGCTCAGCAACAGCACCACAGTGGCGCTCCTTGAGTGTTGTGGCCAGACACAAGGAGGCGGCCCTCCAAATGCACAGAGCCAAGGAACAGCAAGCCCAGTACAAGGACTGGCTCCAAGCGGGATTAGCGAAAGGGCTGAGACCTCTGTACAGGTCTCTCAAGAGACCTGGATCGGCCCTTCCAAAACCTCCCTGGAGAAGAGCGCAGGGGCCAGAAGGAAGCAATGGGTCGCTATTTGGGGAGAGGTAGAGGTTTCCCCCCCGATTGGCCAGACCTTACTGGATGCGGCAAAGTCCTCCCCAGATAACAGCAGACGGGCTTGAGGCCATCCTAAAGAATGTCACAGACAAAGCAGGAGGTCTCGATGGGCTCACCTATGCTGCCCTCCCTGGACCGGCCTATGAGCAGCTCACCCAAGCCCTGAACTTGGCTGAAGCCACAGGAGTGGCGCCACAGCACTGGCAGGCGCACCATGTGGCCCTCCTGCCCAAAAATGCTGACATAGAAAGGCCTATAACCCTCACATCCATCACCTATCGGCTCTGGTGCTTCTGCAGAGCGTAGGTCGTAAAGAAATGGATGCGAGAAACTGCAGCGCAGTTCCCATGGGATAAAGCCTCCCCAGGCAACACCTGTCTAGAAACAGGCATGCAGAGACTCCTGAGAGGAGAAGTTAGCCGCGCGGCTAACAAACATGCCTGTGCAGTCCTTTTGGACCTGCAGACTGACCGGCTTCCCGCCAGCTATAGCCCTCCTGGTCATGCAAGTCTACCGGGGAACGCGATATCTCGTGGCAGAGGATCTCCTTTCGGAGGGGATCCTCCCTGCGAGGGGCATCCTAGCAGGGTGCCCTTTCGCAACAATGATGGCCAGGGTTTACCTCCAGCCAATAATGCAAGAAGCCGCTCAGCTCCACAGTATCACCGCCCTGGACACCTGGGTGGATGATATTGGAGCGGATTTCGAAGCGCGACATCCCGAGCAGGCAGCATGTGCGGTCTATGAAGGTTACAAAACCCTTCGCCGGCTTTTGGAAGGTAGTGACCTCCGCTTGTCCCTGAAGAAAACAGGCTTCCTGTGCACCACTGCAGAAGCCAGAAGGGAACTACAAAAGCTGCGCAAAGATGGGGACCCGGCCATATGTGACAGCATGAAGGACTTAGGCCTGGACTGTGCCCTGGGTCGGGTCAGGCGAGTCAAGGTGCAAAGAGCCCGCAGGCACAAAGCGGGCCATCGGCAGAAAAAGCTGAAACAACTGCGAGTCCCGGGTGTGCCGGCCAAAGTCCGCCTCTTCAGGGGAGGGGTGGCCTCCATCCTTACTTGGGGCCACCAAGCCCAGGGAATGCCACCCACCCGGAGACAGAAGCTCCGGACTGCCTTGGCTGAGCAATGTGGCAGACAGAAAATGGGCAACCTGGAGGTGGCGCTATCCTCTGTAAGCGACAGGTACCAGGATCCGGGTCGCACGCTGATGGTCCAGCAGGTTGAAGCCTGGTTCCAGCTCAAGAAAAGGTGGACCGGAAAGGAAGACCTGCTGGAAAGAACCTGGGGCCTTACAGTCCAAAAACTAGAGGAAGCCAGCAGCAGGTGGCAAATGGTCAAGGGCCCTCTTGCAGCTACCGTTGCCTACCTGCTCGACCTTGGTTGGCAGCCTAGGGATAGTGATGCGTGGCTGGATACCCGGGGCGCCAGGCACACCATGTACACCCCACAACAGGAGTGCCGTATCCTTGACCTCCTTCAGCAAACTTATCAGGAAGAAGTGGACCGCCGTATCGCCACCGGCCTAGCTGCTCCTGAGCTAAAAGGGGGAATTGATTGGACAGTAGGGAGGAAACTGTTGGGGGGTTTTAAGAAAGAAGGGCGGAACACGAAAGCATCTGCCCTGAGGTGTGTTTGGCAGGGAGCCCTGGTGTGCAGCCAAAACTCTGCCGTCAAGGTGTGCCCCCGGTGCCACCAGGAAGCGGACTGGGAGCATGTGCTCTTGGACTGTGCCTGGTGGGAAGCCCAGAACTGGGAGCTACCAGCATGGTTCCAAGAAGGCAGGGCCCAAGGCCCGCGATCACTGTGGACCAGGGCCTCCCGCCTAAACCCGACTGGCAGGTACCACCTCCCCAGGAAGACAAGCCCACCTTCTTGGGCATATGGGCCAGCCAAGAGCCCCTCAGTGACCCGGAGCTTGTCTACGGCACAGATGCTAGCGGGGGCCCTTTCACGGCGGACCCGAGACTCCGGCAGGTAGCGTACGCAGTGGTGGCCTGCAAAAAGCAGGGCCAAGACTATGTCCAGGTCGGGGCAATCGTCGGCCAAGTCCCAGGACCTCAGACGGTTTTTCGAGGTGAGATGTATGCAGTTTTGCAACTGGCCCGATATACCGAAGGCCCAGTTGACACGACACTAGATTGCCTTGGTGTCCCGAAACGAGTCCGCAGCCCAAAACCGGGGAAAACCCACGGTGACATCTGGTGGGAGCTGCAAGCCACGGATGTCCACCGCCTAAAAATGAAATGGGTCCCGTCCCATGTTTCAAAGGAGGATTTCCTCCGGAAGGTCGGTGCGGAAAACTCGTGGAGGCAGCAGGTCAATGACCTGGCAGATACACTGTGTGGGGAAAAAGCGGCTGAGCTGGCCCGCCCTGAGGCCCGGGCAGCCAGTCAATATCAGGACCATTGCAGCAAGAAAGCCCAAGAGTTCCTGGCGAGCAGGGCTGAAAAGATCCTCACCGCTGTAGGAGAAAATCAGCACCCAGTCTACAAGGTCTTCCTGCAGGACAAGCAGGCCCGCAAACACCCCGAGGCCAATGCAAGGCCCTGTAAAAAGCGGGTTGGATCCAACATAGGTCGTGGCCACACCACTACCCAGCAGGAATGGTTCCAGGAACTGGTCCGGACCAAATCCATACATGCCTGGGAATGGGACGGTCTCAACCTCCGGTGTGCCCAGTGCCAACTAAAACTTTTGCACACCAAAAACCGCAAGACCTTAGAGGCGCTGGCAGCACACCAATGTGCGCATCAAGGGAGGGTTGCGATTGAAGGGGTTCATGTCACGCATGTTTTGAAACTTTTAGGAACTAGGCAGCTTTGGGTGTGCGAGGGTTGTGGTGGTCAAGAAAAGGTGGACCGGAAAGGAAGACCTGCTGGAAAGAACCTGGGGCCTTACAGTCCAAAAACTAGAGGAAGCCAGCAGCAGGTGGCAAATGGTCAAGGGCCCTCTTGCAGCCACCGTTGCATACCTACTCGACCTTGGGTGGCAGCCTAGGGATAGTGATGCGTGGCTGGACACCCGAGGCGCCAGGCACACCATGTACACCCCACAACAGGAGTGTCGCGTCCTTGACCTCCTCCAGCAAACTTATCAGGAAGAAGTGGACCGCCGTATCGCCACCGGCCTAGCTGCTCCTGAGCTAAAAGGGGGCATTGATTGGACCGTAGGGAGGAGACTGTTGGGGGGTTTTAAGAAAGAAGGGCGGAACACGAAAGCCTCTGCACTGAGGTGTGTTTGGCAGGGAGCTTTGGTGTGCAGCCAAAATTCTGCCGTCAAGGTGTGCCCCAGGTGCCACCAGGAAGCGGACTGGGAGCATGTGCTCTTGGACTGTGCCTGGTGGGAGGCTAAGAACTGGGACCTACCAGTATGGTTCCAAGAAGGCAGGGCCCAAGGCCCGCGATCACTGTGGACCAGGGGCCTCCCGCCTCAACCCGACTGGCAGGTACCACCTCCCCAGGAAGACAAGCCCACCTTCTTGGGCATCTGGGCCAGCCAAGAGGCCCTCAGTGACCCGGAGCTTGTCTACGGCACAGATGCTAGCGGAGGCCCTTTACCCGAGACTCCGGCAGGTAGCCTACGCAGTGGTGGCCTGCAAGAAGCAGGGCCAAGACTACGTCCAGGTCGGGGCAATCGTCGGCCAAGTCCCAGGCCCTCAGACGGTCTTTCGAGGTGAGATGTATGCAGTTTTGCAACTGGCCCGATATACTGCAGGCCCCGTTGACACGACACTAGACTGCCTTGGTGTCCCGAAACGAGTCCGCAGCCCAAAACCGGGGAAAACCCACGGTGACATCTGGTGGGAGCTGCAAGCCACGGATGTCGACCGCCTCAAAATGAAATGGGTCCCGTCCCATGTTTCAAAGGAGGATTTCCTCCGGAAGGTCGGTGCGGAAAACTCGTGGAGGCAGCAGGTCAATGACCTGGCAGATACGCTGTGTGGGGAAAAAGCGGCTGAGCTGGCCCGCACCGAGGCCCGGGCAGCCAGCCAATATCAGGACCATTGCAGCAAGAAAGCCCAAGAGTTCCTGGCGAGCAGGGCTGAAAAGATCCTCACCGCTGTAGGAGAAAACCAGCACCCAGTCTACAAGGTCTTCCTGCAGGACAAGCAGGCCCGCAAACACCCCGAGGCCAATGCAAGGCCCTGTAAAAAGCGGGTGGGATCCAACATAGGTCGTGGCCACACCACTACCCAGCAGGAATGGTTCCAGGAAATGGTCCGGACCAAATCCATACATGCCTGGGAATGGGACGGTCTCAACCTCCGGTGTGCCCAGTGCCAACTAAAACTTTTGCACACCAAAAACCGCAAGACCTTAGAGGCGTTGGCAGCACACCAATGTGCGCATCAAGGGAGGGTTGCGATTGAAGGGGTTCATGTCACGCATGTTTTGAAACTTTTAGGAACTAGGCAGCTTTGGGTGTGCGAGGGTTGTGGTGGCCAGCTGTCCCTAAAAACCCGAACGGTTTCGCAAAAACTTGCTGCAGCTTGTTGTTTTAAAAAGGACCCCCGATGTAAGTCGCAGTTCAAGCCAGAAACGACAAATCCCATCCGCAGCCTTTTTCAGCCAGCGCAGGCAGCCAAGCCAGTAGAAGGGCCCAACCCCCCCGTGCGCAATGGCGGAAATGAAGCAGGAGGACCTGCCCTCCCAGGGCCAGGAGGCCCAGGAGGCTCCAGTGAAGAGTGAAGAAGGAAAGTCGGAGGGTGGGGCCTCCCCGGAGCCAGAGGCTCCACACCACCCCACCGGCGACGACACCCAGGAGGGGCTACCCTCCCAAGCCAGTGCCTCCTCCAATGTCGCCCCTGCCGAGACAAAGGAAGAAAACAACCAGGAACTGCCACCCACAACACCGGCAGGGGAGGGGCAGCCTCCGGAGGCAAGGGCTTGGGAGAATAGAAAGAGGGAGGTTCCTCCTCCGAGCAGGCAGCCCGGCAAAGCCCAAGGCAAGGGAGAGTTCCTGCTCGAACGCAGGACCCCGACGCAAACGTTCGTAGATGACTACACCTTGCAGAGGCAGAGGAACAGGCCGGGTAAGAAAGCCAGGGCTCAGAGGCAGCAGGCTGTCTCCGAGGCAAAGGGTCCCACCCATGCCACCGCCAGCCAGACGTGCCGCCCACCCTGGATGGGGGCACGAAGAATGGGAGGGATGGCAGCAATGGGGGGACGAGCATTGGTCCGGAGGGTGGTGGATGGTGGCCCCAGTCCGCCCGACCCCGGACGGGTCGTTCCTCCAGATGTGCATTATGATATGCTTCTGGTGTGGACTTCGCCTTCCGGAGGGGTACCTCCATCCCCGCGACCAAGGGGAGCATAATTGGGGGTACCTGGGAATGGCCAAATACCAGCGGTTAACAAGTTTGGACGTGGCCAACTGGGGCACCAGAGAGCACTACGGCTTCCCCAGCCTGACCCGGCTCGTCTCGTTCTTCCGGTGGTTTGACCAGGACTCACCCACCCTGAGCAGCAAAGTCAGGAGGTGGGTCAGCCTCCACCATGCCAGCATCCCCATGCTGGCAAGCTTGTTGCTGTGGGAATTAAAAACCATGGACATGGTCTTTGTCGAGGCTCTCATCGACATGAAAGTCCTCTATGAGTTGCCGTCGCCAGACTATGGGCTCGCGCGACCCCTCGGCAACATCATGGAGGAACCTCGCTGGGAGTTGGTCCCACTCAGGGAACCACCAGCTGAAGCAGCCTAGGAGGTTGCATCCTCCCAGCGAGGATAGCACAGAGGTACCATCCTCGCTACCGGAGCGGAACCCTGACCGCCTCCCTCTGACAGCCTGCACAAAGTGCACCAAAGGCCTTGAGGGACCTTTTGTCAGGAGGTTCCTAACCTCTCATGAGGTACCAGCCTCTGGTAGCATCCCGAAGAGGATGCAAGCTGAGGTTCATCCTCACTGCCAGAGAACACCCCTGGCCCCTTCTCTCACGGTTGCAACCCCTGCACCAGCAACCTGAGGAGCTTTTGCCAGGAGGTTTCTTTCCTCTCATGAGGTACAACCTCTGGTAGCATCCCAAAGAGGATGGTATCTTAGGAGGAGGTTTTTCCTCCCCTGTACATTAGGGCCAAGAGGGCCATCAGTGGTGCCAGTACAGAGGCACGGTTTTCACAACCCAAACACCAAGACGGTGGATCGCATTTGTTCGCTCAACTCGGAAAAAAAAATTGAACCTGGGTTGAACCCAGGTTCAACCTGGGTTGAACCCAGGTTGAACCCAGGTTGAACCCAGGTTCTCGATGTTGTTGGTTTTTCGGGGGGAGCTGTATGCCGTTCTGCAGCTGGCCCGTTATACCGAAGGCCCTATTGACACGACACTAGACTGCCTTGGTGTCCCAAAACGAGTCCGCAGCCCAAAGCCGGGCAAGACCCACGGTGACATCTGGTGGGAGCTGCAAACCACTGATGTCAACCGCCTCAAAATGAAATGGGTTCCATCCCATGTTTCAGAGGAGGAGTTCCTCCGGAAGGTGGGTGCGGAAAACTCGTGGAGACAGCAGGTCAATGACCTGGCGGACAAGCTGTGTGGGGAAAAAGCGGCCGAGCTGGCCCACCCTGATGTCCGGGCAGCCAGTCAGTACCAGGACCATTGCAGCAAAAAAGCACAAGAATTCCTAGCGAGCAGGGCGGAAAAGGTCCTTACTGCCATTGGGGAAAATCAGCACCCAGTGTATAAGGTCTTCCTGCAGGAAAAGCAGGCTCGCAAGAGCAACGAGGCCACCTCCAGGCCCTGCAAAAAGCGCATTGGCTCCAACATAGGGAGAGGCCACATCACCACCCAACAGGAATGGTTCCAGGAGCTGGTCCGGACCAAACCTGTGCATGCGTGGGAATGGGAAGGTCTCAACCTCCGGTGTGCTCAGTGTCAACTTAAACTCCTGCACACAAAGAACCGCAAAACCTTGGAAGCACTGGCAGCGCACCAATGCACACACCAAGGCAGAGTGACGGTTGAAGGGGTACATGTTACACATGTTTTAAAACTGCTCGGGAACAGACAACTGTGGGTCTGCGAAGGTTGTGGTGGACAGTTGTCCTTGAAGACTCAAAATGTTTCGCAAAAACTTTCAGTTGCATGCAGTTTTAAAAAGGACCCCAGGTGCAAGGCGCAGTTTAAGCCCGAGCCAACCAATGCCATCCGCAGCCTCTTTCAGCAGGTGCAAGCGACAGCCCAAGTTGCAGCAAGCAGACCCCCTGTGCAAAATCCCTGAAGGCACCGGCAGCTGAAGCAACCTAGGAGGTTGCATCCTCCCAGTGAGGATAAAGTGAAGGTCATCCTCGCTACCAGAGAAGCCACTCCTGACCGATCCCCTCTAACAGCCTGCGCCAGGTGCACCAGCGGCCTTGAGGGAACGTTTTGTCAGGAGGTTCCTAACCTCTCATGAGGTACCAGCCTCTGGTAGCATCCCAAAGAGGATGATAAGCTGAGTTTCATCCTCGCTGCCAGAGAACACACCCCTGGCCGATTTCCTCTCACGGTTTGCACCTAGTGCACCAGAAACCTTGAGGAATGTTTTGCCAGGAGGTTCAATCCTCTCATGAGGTACAACCTCTGGTAGCATCCCAAAGAGGATGGTAGCTTAGGAGGAGGTGTTTTCCTCCCCCTGTTTCTTTTGGGCCAAGAGGGCCATCAGATGTGCCGGTACAGAGGCACGGTTTTCACAACCCAAACACCAAGAAGGTGGATCGCATTTGTTCGCTCAACTCGGAAAAAAAAATTCTCGATGTTGTTGTTCCCCCCCCCCCCCCCGCCCCCCCCCCCCCGGAGGGCCGGGAGTTCGAACCTGGGTTGAACCCAGGTTCGAACCCCCCCCCCCGAACCTTGCTCACAGTCTCTTTTGTAGACCGCGTTGTGACCGCGTTGTGACCGCGTTGTGACCGCGTTGTGACCGCGTTGTGACCGCGTTGTGACCGCCGCGTTGTGACCGCCGCGTTGTGACCGCCGCGTTGTGACCGCCGCGTTGTGACCGCGTTGTGACGACCGCGTTGTGACCGCGTTGTGACCGCGTTGTGACCGCGTTGTGACCGCAATCGCGCTGTGACGTGACCGTGTTGTGACCGCGTTGTGACCGCGTTGTGACCGCAAGGTGTTGTCAAAATGGAGCGAAAAAGAAATGAGAAATATGAGCCAACAATGACTCAACAATGGCCCGACCAGAAATTGGAAGTATATCACTTTTTGATACACTTCTGGAAAGTCTTGTTGTGTTGTGACCGCGTTGTGACCGCGTTGTGACCACGTTGTGACCGCGTTGTGACCGCGTTGTGACCGCGTTGTGACCGCGTTGTGACCGCGTTGTGATCGCGTTGTGACCGCGTTGTGACCGCGTTGTGACCGCGTTGTGACCGCGTTGTGACCGCGTTGTGACCGCGCTGTGACCGCGCTGTGACCGCGCTGTGACCGCGCTGTGACGTGACCGTGTTGTGACCGCGCTGTGACCGCGCTGTGACGGCGCTGTGACCGCAACCGCGTTGTGACCGTGTTGTGACCGCGTTGTGACCGCGTTATGACCGCGTTGTGACCGCGCTGTGACCGCAACCGCGTTGTGACCGTGTTCCGCGTTGAATTGGATACGTTATTGCAAAAATGGCACGAAAAACATTTCGTTTGATAATAATGAGTCAAAAATGACAGAATATATAAGCCAATAATGACTCAATGATGTCGCAATCTTTGCTCGAAACAAAAGTTGCAGCAGTAGCAGAAACAGCAGTAGCAGTAGTTGCAGCAGTAGAAGTGGTCGGCAGGTGGACTTCGAAGAGACTCCACAAAGACTGCAGTCTTCACCGTGAAAGATTCCACAGAGACTGAGTCTTTCACCAAGTCTCTATCTGCAGCGAAGTGCTGTTTGCAGCGCTTTTGCGATTCGCCGCTGTTTTTCGCAATGTAACGGTCACTACGGGCTACGCGTCACGGGTCACTTCACTGCGGGTCACTACGGGTCGGTCAGTACGGATCACGACGGGTCACTAGCAGGTCTTCGAAAATCCGAGAACCGGGCCTCGGCATTACGGTCACTACGATGAAAATCGAAAATCATCAAGCGATGAGCTTTCGCTCCGTGTCACATCTTCGTCTGTCCGAGATCGGATCGCGCTCATGTGCGATGATCCGAGCTCGCTCATCTCGTTGGATGATTCCGAGTGTTTCTAACAAAGGAATGTTTCTGAAGCACGTTGTGAAGATTCACAAGTCCAAAAAGAAGACTGACGCCGCACCCCGGCGAAACTTTTAATCGGTGTTTCCAATCTTGGATTTACTCACTGCAGATCTGCATCGGGTCACGACGGGTCACAGGTCACCACAAGTCACTCACTCGCGGTCACTTCGCGTAATCAGCTACCACGCGGCCACTGCACGGTCACACGGTCACTACAGGTCACTATGGCACTATGGGAGTAGCAATGCTGTGCATGTGCAAGAACCGTCATGTGACCAAAGTTTGTGTGAGCTTTGCCGGTACGATAAACTGGCCTTGCAGAACGCCAGAGTGCTGACACTGCAAAGCTATGTCCGTGCTGGTGGCCGTTCGTGATCACAAAGTACTGCGGCAGGTGCCAGGCCACTGTGTTTAGGCACTTAAACGCGTTGTCAGGCTATTGCGCGACCGCTCTGGCGTGGACGCGCCAGAAGTTCAAGGTCCCGGAAGTTACACGTTTGGAACATTTGTCGACATAATTGCGAACTTTCGCGGAACATGCCAAACCTTGTGCTGACAGATGCTGACAGCCTGCGTGCAGGAGCCTTCGCTTGAGTCGGCATATCTGCCCGTCCTCATGTGCCCCGGCTCAGCCAGCCAGTATAAATTTTTTTGTGTTTCCGCAGACTGGTTTTGATTTTTTTGACAGCTTGTTCTGCCCATGGCTAAGGGACAGGGAACGTCGGTGTGACATACAATAAGTCAATTGGGAAGCAACAGAAACACCTCGTCCTGTATCCGATGTGCTTTTGCAGTTCTTTGTGGTTCAGCATCAGGCTCTCAATGATGTGGAACTCCCTCACCCCAAATACAAACCCTCTCAATGATGTAAGACACTCTGGCCCCAAACACAAACCAGGCTCTTATGATGTGGAACTCCTTCACTCCAAATGCAACCAGACTCGCAATGATGTGGAACTCCCTCACCCCAAATACAAACCCTCTCAATGATGTAAGACGCTCTGGCCCCAAACACGCCTCGGGTTTTTGGTTCCCGTGTGTTTTCCCACAAGTGAATCATGCACCGCCGTTTGCATTTTGCCCAGGCATGCCTTTGCACAGCTGGAGCATCTCCGGCTCACAGCTGGCCTTGACCTAACCCCTAGGTGGGGCCTTCTGCTTTTCTTCGGTCAAGGCCTTCTACGCTCTTAGTGCTTTCTAGAGCCTCCAGGCCCTGTAACCCCGGTGTTTCGTAGCCTGCCTTTTCCTGCCATGGCCTATCGCGCAAACATGCCCATCCGCACAGAGGTTCGCAGTGCCATGGGCGTCACGACTACGTTGGCACTTGGGAACAGCTGGTCTACTTGCATGAGGGGAGACTGGCCCTCTTTGCACATCCTGCCCGAGATGACCACACTACGCCTACTGCAGAGGCCTCCGCTTCGGGAGCTGCGAGACACACTCCTCTTGGAGCTTTTGATTTGCCTACTACAATGGATGCGCGCACGGCCCCATCCGAGCCCCATCTTGGAGTTACGAGATCCACTCCTCTTGGAGCCTCCAGCTCGACTACTACATTGGACGAGCCTATGGGCCCCGCCGAACACTTTGTTGAAGCTAAGCGTCTTACTCCTCTTGGAGCCTCAGACTCGCCTTCTGCGCCTGATGACTTCATGCCTTCAGCAGAGACGTTGCCACCTTCGCCCCAGCCGGGTGCAGCCAGGTCGGCCGACACGCCCAACGAGCCTCATGACCTGCAATACATAAGGTCCTTGCTTGTATACATGCACAACCACCTGGCCTGCCAAGATGCCTTGAGCCGCACCCTTATGCAAACAGCAGAATCCAGGCGCTTAGAGTTGCATGCAGTTTCCGCCAAATTGCAGGAAACACGTGCCAGCCTGGCCCTTGCTCAACAGGCCTACACCGATCTCAGGCACGAACTCGATAGCACCTCTGCCGATTTTTTGGCCTATCGCATTCGCACAGAAGCAGAACTGGCTTATCTTAGAGAAGCCTTGAGGCCCATGCCCTCCCAAATCAATACCCTCAAGCGCATTGCCATCTTGCCCTACAATGCACATCTTCAGGCCCTACGTACCTTCCAGGTCCCAGCAAACAGGTGGGAAGAGGCCAATCCCCACGCCCTGCTGCGTAGAGAAATTCTACACCTAGAGGATGCCAAGGCCTATTTTCAGATCCAGGCCAGCCTCCCGCATCCTGCCCTGCCTCGGCCACTGAGATAGCCCATCCACCTCGGATGATTGTGCAAGCATCTCAGTTGAGCAGTCCTACGCGACATGCCTCCCCGACGCCTGCCTAGCCCACGCCAGAATAACAGCTATGTTGGAGATAACTCATACGCCCAGGATGCTTGCGTAGCATCTCCTGCCCAAGATGAGCGAAACCTACCCAGCCCCTCCGCGTTGGTCCTGCGGCCGCAGCCCCATCGGGGCCGATTTCAGCGTGAATTTTTCACACAAGCGCAGAGCATGTGATCTCAGCCTTTTGCCGCGTAACATACGCAGGCCATAATTTCTGCCCCTACCCTCCCGCCAGGTGCTCGCGACGACTACCTCAGCATCACCAACAACGAGAACGACCGCGTGGAGGACAACTCTAAGCCCTATTTGGGGAGTGGCACTCCCGCAGGCCTTCCTTCAGGTGATACCCCTCAAAGCTAGACCTGCCAACACCGAGGCTCTAAAGACTGGAGCGTGCACACAGGCCCTGCCTCCTCAGCTTGGGTTTCGGCATTGCCCTCTTGCAACGCCGCCTCGCCGAGTGCCCCTCCGTGCTCCAGCGTTGCCACCCTGCTATGAGCTGCAGGCCCTCGCCTAAAAATCTCTGCGCCTTGAGAAGCAAGCTCTTCCCAATAATCAAAACAGGGAAGTTGCGTAAAATTGCACAAGCCGCAACTAGGTCCAGCACTTGCGCACGCAGCATGTGATGGCAGCCTCCCCCCCCCCATGCCCCCCTTGTTTGCTTAACTTATAGGGGTTTGGGATGAAGCGCTGGCACACGCCACCAAAGCCTCAAGGGTGGCCGCGCTTTCTATGCTGCAGCCTAAGGGGGCCCGCCCCTTTTCTTCGCCCGCAGCCTCCAGCCAAGCCAGCCTTCATCACAGTCTGCGGCCTTGAGACGAGGCCTCAAAGGAGGCCAAAGCTGCTACGTTAGCCGCCAGCTTTAGGCCACAGCGTCAAGGGGGGGCAAGATCTAGCCTCGAGCCTCAGCCCGAGGCCTACGGGCCAGCCAAACCCTTTGATTTCCGCCTTCGGCCCCAAGCCACTGCTATTCAAGCAACTCAGGCTGTTATCTCGGCCTTCAGCTTCAGGCCGCAGCCCATAGCACCCCTCGGGGTTTCAAAATCACACGCAGCCACAAAGCACGCAGCAACGCCGTTTCTGCCTGCGTCTGCCTACATTTTTCAAGCAGAATCTTTCCCCCAGGGATGGTGCCCATAAGTCAGCCTGACAGCGCCAAGGCTCCCAGACATCGAGCGCGCTGCCTTCAGGGATAAAATGACACGCAGGTTGCCTGCGTTGGCCTTGCTTTTCATGCAAAATCCTGCCCTAGGCATGCTCCTCAACAGCCAGCAGGGCAGGACAAGGACTCCCAGAAATCGAGCGCGCCAGGAAGCTTCGCCTTCTTATTGACCTTGCAGGCACACAGCCTACGATGTATGCCTGGGCGAACTCGCCAATACCCAGCCTCCGCAGCCAAGCCCCCTTCACAGCCCTGAGCCTGAAACGCCTTTGGGGAACTGGCGCCTCCAGCCTAAGGAGTGGCCCCGTTTTAGCTGCACGCGCGATGCCCCCCTTGGCAGTGAGGAAAAGTCTCAAAGCCCTTGAGACATCTGTGCAACGGGCAGGAGCGCAGGAGGGAAACTTTGGAGAACTGGTGAACTCTAGCCCAGGAAATGGCCTTCGGAAAGCATCGCTCGAAGCCCGTCCCTTCAGCATGAGGCGGAGTCTCAAAACTCTTGAGGCATCTGCCAAATACAAGAAGCCTCAAAACTTTCAGGCGCCAATGGTCCAGCTACTGCTTAGGAATATCACCCTAGCGTCCGTGTGCGCAGCTCGCGACGCCAGCCCGGCCATGTTGCCTGAGTTTTGGGGGTTTAGGATGACACTGCCCACACGCGGTACACAGCGATGCCATCTGTGCCTATGCATTTTGCTACCACTCCTGAGCATCGACGCCCATCCTTTGGCCATGAGGTGAAGTCTCAAACCTTTTGAGACATCGGTGCAACCACTAGCAGCTTCAAAACTTCAGGCACAAATGGTCCAGCCACTGCTTAGAAAAAACTGCCTTAACAGGAAATTTGCCCTCGCGTCTGTGTGCGCAGCCCCCGACGCCAGCTTGGCCATCCTGCTTGAGCTCCTAGGGGTTTAGGATGGCACACTCCCACACGCTGCCCGCGACAATGCCTTCCATGCCTAGGTTTTTGGCTACCGCTTCTCATGCATTTTCGCCTTGACACGCGGTGAAGCCCGTCCCCTGAACATGCGGAGAAGCTTCAAAGCTTTTGGGGCATCGGTGCAAAACACAAGGACTTCAAAACTTTCAGGCACGAAAGTCCAGTCAAGGCCTAAGCAACCGCCCTCACGTCCGCGCGCGCCGCTCGTGAATCCAGCCCGGCCATCCTACCTGAGTTCTTGAGGGTTTAGGATGACACGCGCCCACGCCCGCCCGCAACACTGCCATCCATGCCCATGTATAGGCTACTACTTCTCGTGTTTTTTCGCCTTGAGAGTGGTCAAGCCCGTCCCCTGACCATGAGAAGAAGCCTCAAAGCTTTTCGGGCATCGGTGCAACTCACAAGGACTTCAAATCTTTCAGGCACGAAGTCCAGCCGATTTCTAGGAAGTCTGCCCTCACGTCCGTGCGCAGCTCGCGACGCCAGCCTGGCCATCCTGCCTGAGCTCCCCGGGGTTTAGGATGGCACACTCCCGCACGCTGCCCTCTCCATGCCTAGGTTTCGGCTACCGCTTCTCATGCATTTTCGCCTTGACACGCGGTGAAGCCCGTCCCCTGAACGTGCGGAGAAGCTTCAAAGCTTTTGGGGCATCTGTGCAAAACACAAGGACTTCAAAACTGTCAAGCACCAAAGTCCAGCCTATGCCTAAGAAAACCGCCTCACGTCGGTTGCCTGGCCTTCCAGCCTGACTTTTAGGGGCTGAGGATAGCTCATGCCCATACGCTGCCAGCGACAATGCCAATGTATGCTTATGTGCTAGCCTACCACGTCTCATGCTTTTTTCGCCTTGGGTGTTTTGGTCAAGCCCGCCCCTTGACCATGAAGAGAAGTCCTAAAACTTTTGGGGCTCCGGCGCAATCCACCAGCCCGGCCACCCCGCCTGAATTCTTGGGGGTCTAGGATGGCGCGCGCCCAATGCCATCCATGCCTAGGCATCATGCATTTTTGCCTAGAGAGATGCGGTCAAGCTCGTCCCTTTGCCCTGAAGAGGCCTGTGTGCGCCAATTCTGACATCTTGCGAAGTGCACAGACAGACTTAGGCATTGGCCTCCGAGGGACTCACAGCGCCCAGCGTGCGATCTGGGCAGCAAGGGATGCCCAGACCCCCGCTGCAGCGAATCCCCCACAAGGAAATGGCATGCACTGGTGCAAGCGCGCTGCTTGTTTCGCCGGGCCTATATCAGGCCCACGTATTGACATGCTCTGCATGTCATAGTTACGTGGTCCGCCTCGGACCTACACTGGAGCCTTGCCCAGCCGCCTGCCGCCTGTGCCTGAATCGAAGATCCCGCTCTTCCTTGCAAGGATTGATGGTCCGCCTCGGACTCACGCTGGAGTTTTTTCCCAGCTGCCTACTTATTGCTTATGCCTCACCGCAAAAGCCCTGCCACTGTTTCTTCTTGCAGCGCGCTGCTTGTTCTCGCCGGGCTTGTTCTTAGGCCCACGTCTAGACATGCCCTGCGTGTCATAGACTCGTGGTCCGCCTCGGACTCACGCTGGGACTTGCCCAGCCGCCTATGCCCGAATCGGAAGCTTCAGCATTCCCCTCGCAAGCGCATTGCCCCTGCCGCCAGGCTTATCTTATGTCCACGCATGGACATTCCTTGCGTGTCACAGACTACTGGTCCGCCTCGGACTTACGCTGGAACTTTGCCCAGCCGCCTACGTCTGCGTGCCTGGCTCTAGACGCAAATTTTGCTTGCCAACAGCGGTGCGCTCAGATGCCATTGGGTTCGCCCCACGCCCACATTTAGACATGCCCTGCGTGTCATAGACTGGTAGTTCTGCCCAGCTGCCTCCGCCTGAGTCGGAAGACTCCGCGTCCGCCTCGGATGTTTCTCAGTGTTTTGGGGCTGGCCCAGCCCCGCGCAGCCTACAGTGACTGCTTTCCCGCAGGCAGTCTGCACCATCAAGCTGGAACTTTGCATTTCATGCAATTGGGCCCAAAAGCTCGTGAGCGCCTGCTCTCGGCAGTCCCTGCACAGGGCCCGCCTGCCGCCGACGCCCAGTCGGTGCAGACCGCCTTGCCATCAACCACCGCCCAGGTTGGCCAGCCATCAGCCACCGCCCAGTCGGCCAGATTTCAGCCACCGCCAAGGCCACCGCCCAGGTCGGCCAGCCTTCAGCCACCGCCCAGCCAGTGCCCACAACGGCCCCGCCTCGGGTAGTCACGGGACAGCCAGCGGTCTAAGGACCCGCGCCCGCGGTGACCTGCCCACCGCCAAGTCGGCCATCAGCCACCGCCCTGGTCGGCTAGCCTTCAGCTACCGCCCAGGTCGGCCAGCCAGTGCCCGCAAAGCCTTCTCCTCGTTCGTCGGGAAGAAACACATCCCAGGTCGGATGGCCTGTTGTTGTTGGGACTGTCCCAGCCCAGCAAAGCCGTCAGTACGTCCACAGGACCGCGCGTCTTCAGGGCACACCGCAAAGTACGACTGCCCGTGTGTTCCCCTTGCCTTGACCTAGCTGTGACGATTAGCTGCCCCGCTCGCCAGGTACATCCCACAACATCGTCGTGGAGTTCCTCAAGGTAACCCTGCCCACGAACCCACCAGTCTGCCCAAATGCACACGTCCTGTGGCAGACTTGCCACAAGTAGCCACGTCCCTTGCCCTTGAGCTTGCCCAAGTATCAGCTCTCCCAGCCCTCACACAAGCCCCCTGTCAGGTAAAGCCTTCTGGCCCTGCCCTGGCCACGCCAACAGCCCTTGCCTTGGCCTCGGAAAGAATCTGCGCAAGAGGCCAAACATGCCCGCGCGTAACATGGGCAGGTTTCAGCCAATATGGTCCACAAGCGCCAAGGCCAGGCACCCTCCTCGCAGGCGCACGGCTTGGGTTTGCCAACAGCCACATCCCAAAACGCGTTTGGGCCTGACTCACGCCCACGTCTGCACCTGCCCTGCGGGTCTGTAAACTGTTGGCCCGCCTCATATGCTGCCTACCTGCCTACGCCACGGATGGCTTATAGCATTTGGGAACGCTTAGCCAGCGCAGCCACGCGCACGGCCTTCAGTGACCTCCACATGTCCTTGTGCAGGTCCCGCGTGGGTTTGACTGTCACAAACAACTGCCCGTGTGTTTTTTCTTTGCCTGTAGGACCTTGCTAGGGTTAGCAACCCCTCTCGCCAGGTGCAGTTCACTTCCTCGTGGCGGAGTTCTTCACTGTGGGGTTGCCCACGAACCGCCTGTAGGACCTTGCTAGGGTTAGCAACCCCTCTCGCCAGGTGCAGTTCACTTCCTCGTGGCAGAGTTCTTCACGGTGGAGTTGCCCATGAACTGCCCAAGTGGAGCCCACAGGCCCCCAAACGGGGATCTTACAGCCTTCCACTTCAGGCCGCAGCCCCATAGCGCCCAAGCCCTTACGCTTGCCTTTGCCTGCAGCCCCCAGGCGAGCTAAAACCTCTTTTCAGCCTTCGGCCTGAACAGCAGACTAAGGACCCAAGCCATGGTCCTGGCCGCCTTTAGCCTTCGGCTGCAAGCGAGAGCCTCAAGGAGGGCAAGCCCACATTCTCGCTTCTAGCCTCGGCCCGCAGCCCCCAACGGAGCCGCAGTTTCAGGGGGGCCGTAGCCGCCACCTCAAGGGCGGGCCAAGAAGTTATCCTGGCGCCCTAAACGGCAGCCTCGCAAAGACAAGCCTGCATCTTCGCCGCCAGCCTCACCTCGCCGCCCACAGTCGAGCCGCAGCTTCACAAAGGCCGAAGCCTCCATCTTGGCTCTCACCTGCAAGCCGCAACCTCAAGGGAGGCCAAGCAGAGATCTTAGCCTCTAAGGGGAAGCCTCGCAGAATACAAGCCTGCGTCTCAGCAACAGCCCCCCGTTGAGCCGCAGTCTCAAGGGGGCCACAGCTTTTATCTTAGGCCTTCAGCTTGAAGCCGCAACCTCAAGGGGGGCCAAGCAGTTATCTTCGCTTTCGGCCCTGAGCGGCAGACAATCCCACGCCTTCGACTTCAGCCCCAGCCCGCAGTGCCCAGTTAAGACGCAATCTCAGAGCGGCCAAAACCTTCTTCTTGGCAATCTCAAGGAAGGGGCTAAACAGTTCAATCTTTAGCCTTCGGCTTTCAGCGGAAGCCTCGAGGACGACAAGCCCGCGTCTTCGCCCTCAGCCTCAACCCTCAGCCCCCAGTGGGGCGCAGTCTCGGGGGGGGGCCAATGCCTGTATCCTGGCCTTCAGCTTGAAGCCACGCCGCCCGCGACGCCAACGCGGCCATCCTGCCTGTGCACTTGGGGACTGGGGTTCGGGATGGCACTTGCCCATACACCGCCCGCGACAATGCCATCTATGCCTAGGCACTTGCTACCGCTTCCCATGCATCTTCATCTTGAGAGGTCGGCAAAACCCGTCCCTCAACCATGAGAAGAAGTCCCAAACTTTTAGGGCATCGGAAGGACTTCAAAAGTTTCGGGCACAAAAGTCCAGCCATTGCTTATGCGCAAAGGCCCTCGTGTCCGTGCGCGCAGCTACCGACGCCAACCCAGCCATCCTGCCTGTGCACGTGGGGTTTTAGGGTGGCACACGTGGCCTGAAGCCGAGGGTTGCAGCCCCAAAAGACCAAGGAAACTCTTGGCCAATTTGGCTTTAAGCAGGCCGTGTAGTGAAAGGGGGGGCCAGGCCTCCATCTTAGCCTTCAGCATGTTGCTGCACCAAGAGCTTATATTCGCCTTCTGCCTCAGCCCGCACCTGTCAGGCGAGCCAAGAACCAAAACTTTCCTGGCCTGAAGATTTGGGCCGCAGCCTTAAGCGGGCCAGCACTCATCTCAACCTGCAGCCTGGGCCATGAACGCGCCAAGCCACAGCCAGCGTTCCTCGCAAACGACAGCCCCTGCACCGACCTCGTTTCTCCTGCGGGCGACATGCGCCCCAAGATGCTCTGACAGCTCGTGCCTGCCCTGACAGCCCAGCTTGCTCCTTCGCCTCCTCGCACGCCAGACCCATACGCGTATTGCCCGGCGCCAGCAAGCCAGGACGCCCGGCTGCACGAGCCACGCCAAGGCCGCTCACCACTAATGTCGTAGCTGACAGGCTGACGAGCCCTAATCAAGCCCCGAACCTCGAGCCGCGGCGTCAAGGGCCTGGCCTTGTATTCTGGCCACTCCCCTTTCTTCGGGCCACAGCCTCAGAGCTCGCCAAGAATCTACCCGGCCTCCCCAGCCACGAAGCAGCCAAGCCCTCTTCACAGCCGAGCCGCATCACCGGTACTATTGCCCAGGATATGGCCTTTCAAGTCTCTCAAAGCCTGTCCGTCGACCGTGAGGAGCAGTCCCAAAGCTATTGGGGCATCGGTGCAATTCACAAGGCCCTCAAGACTTTCAGGCACAAAAGTCTAGCCAATGCTGAAGCAAACCGCCCCCGTGTCCGCGGGCGCCGCTCACGAAGCCAGCCGGCCATCCTGCGTGAGTTCTTGAGGGTTTAGGATGGCACGCGCACACACCTGCCCGCAACACTGGCTTCGATGCCTATGTATTGGCTACCATTTCCCATGCATTTGCGCCTTGAGAGGTGCGGTAAAACCCGTCCCTCGACCATGCGGAGAAGTAAAAGCTTTCGGGGCACCCGAGCAATTCACAAGGACTTCCAAACTTGCAGGCACAAAAGTCCAGCCAATGCTTAAGCAAACCGCCTTCGTGTCCGCGGGCGCCGCTCGCGAAGCCAGCCCGGCCATCCTGCCTGAGTTCTTGAGGGTTTAGGATGGCACGCGCACACACCTGCCCGCAACAATGCCATCTATGCCTTTGTATTGGCTACCATTTTTCATGCATTTGAGCCTCGAGAGGTGCGGTAAAACCGGTCCCTTGACCATGAGGAGAAGTCGCAAAGCTTTCGGGGCGCCCGAACATTTCGCAAGGACTTCCAAACTTGCAGGCACAAAAGTCTAGCCAATGCTTAAGCAAACCGCCCTCGTGTCCGCGGGCGCCGCTCGCGAAGCCAGCCCGGCCATCCTGCCTGAGTTCTTGACGGTTTAGGGTGGCACGCGCACACACCTGCCCGCAACAGTGCCATCTATGCCTTTGTATTGGCTACCATTTTTCATGCATTTGAGCCTCGAAAGGTGCGGTAAAACCTGTCCCTTGACCATGCGGAAAGTCTCAAAGCTTTCGGGGCACCCGAGCAATTCACAAGGACTTCCAAACTTGCAGACACAAAAGTCCAGCCACTGCTTAGCAAATCACACTCATGCCCGCGGGCGCCGCTCGCAGGCCAGCCCGGCCATCCTGCCTGAGCTTTTGAAGGTTTAGGATGGCACGCGCCCACACCTGCCGCAACAATGCCATCTTTGCCTATGTTCTGGCGACCATTTTTCATGCATTTGAGCCTCGAGAGGAGCGGTAAAACCTGTCCCTCGACCATGAGGAGAAGTCGCAAAGCCTGTGGGGCGCCCGAGCAATTCACAAGGACCTCCAAAAATGCAGGCGCAAAAGTCCAGCCGGCGCCTAAGAGAATCGCCCTAGCGTCCGCGTGCGAAGCTCGCGACGCCAACCCAGCCATCCTGCCTCGGTTCTCGGGGCTGAGGATGGCGCGCGCCCGCATACTGCTTGCGACGGTGCCATCTATGCCCATGTCTTTGGCTGCTACTTCTCACGAGTCTTCGCCCTGAGATGCGACCCCGAGGCATGCACACGGGGTAGATGCAGGAATTCACACAAGAACACGAGTGAAGCCTGCGGAAGCCCCCAGAAATTGAGCGCGCAGACATACAATACTCGCATTTCTGCATGCGTTCGCCTACGTTTTGCGTGCCAAATCTCTTCCCGAGAGAAGCTGCCAGAAGTCAGCCTGACAGTGCCAAGCTCTCAGAAATCGAGCGTGACTGTGCCTCAGGGTTTAGGATGACACGCAGGCACGCTGTACACGCAGCAATGCCTTTCCTGCCAGTATTCGCCTACCATTCCTGCCAGTATTCGCCTATACTTGCGAGCCAACTCTCTCCAAGTCGGCCGAACAGTGCCAAAGCTCCCAGCAATCGCGCGCGCCCGGACCTCAGGCACAGCAATGCCTGTTTCTGCCAGTCTTTGCCTACACTTCCTATGCCCAACATCTCCTCAAGAGATGCTGCCCAAAAGTCGGCCGAATAGTGCCAAGGCTCCCAGTAATCGAGCACGGCACGCCGTGCACGCAGTAAGGCCGTTTCTGCCAGTAGTATTGGCCTGCACTTGCAATGCGCGAGAGATGCTGTCCAAAAGTCAGCCCAAGCTCCCGCAAATCGAGCGCGCCTGTGCCTCAGGGCTTAGGATGACTCGCACGCACGCAGCACAGCTAGCCCTCGCAGTGGCCTTCCTCACGGTCATCGGAGCCCCACTCAGCTGGAAGAAAGCCGCTTTCGGCGACCAACTCGTGTGGTGCGGTTGGAAGTTCTGCTTTGCCACAGAATCCGTATGCCTGGCGCAGCCCAAGCTGGATAAGCTGCGCGCCCAGCAACTCGGCCTTCTGGAGCACAAGCGCGTCCCCCGCAAGGAGCTCGAATCTTGCCTCGGCCTATTGATGTGGGCCACTAGCGTAAGCTCACACCTGCGCTGTGTTGCCGCCCCGCTATATGCAGACTTGCACAGCCCGCCAGGGACCCAATACCCCATCCCACCTCGCAGCTGGCCACAGTTCCTGTGGTGCCTAGACTCTCAGTGCCGGGTCACAAAGGACGCCTCATTCCTACAATTGCCCATAAAGGCCAAGGTAATTGAGGTCAAAGGGAAGCCGGTGTCGTCGAAAACGGACATCTGGCCCATCCCAGCTGCAGACAAGACTGTATGGGTGCGCGTCGCTGACCCAAACGCGCAGGAAATCACATTGCGCAACGACAGCAAAGCCGCCTTACACTGGCTCGCTCAGTGCTTTACGCACGAATTCCGCATGCCCCTAGCCCAGCCGCCCTTACTCCCTTGCCTCTCTGCAGCAGACGCCATGGCAGATGGCTCGCAAGTTGGGATCGGGGGCTGGTTGTGCACGTCCAGCCAAACTTTCTGGTTCGCACAACAGTGGTCCATAGCAGAACTACGTGCCCACTGGCCTTTCCTCACGAAGGATGCCGAGCAATATATTGCCTGCTTCGAGACCATCGCGCAGTGGGTCTTATTGCAGATGGACTACTCGGCCACCGGTTGCTCCAGCCTTCGCTTCTGCTTGCCCACTCCCAGCGACAACAGCCCAACACAAGCCTCAGTCAACAAGCTGTTTACCACCGCCTTTCCCCTCAGCCTCTTCCTGCTGAAGGTAGCCTCCTGGGCCCACGCTAAAGGACTGAGCCTAGAAGTGGGCCACATACCGGGAGTAAAGAACACGGACGCTGACGACCCCAGCCGAAACCGCCTGCAGAAGTTCACCGGCGCGACCACATCCAAGAGATTCCACATCAAGCTGCAAGACCTAGCTCGGTCGGAGCACGAGGTCAGCCTATGGCCCCCAAACGCCAACTGGAGCACTGGCCTAGTGCAGGTTTCAGCACATCCAGCCTAGTGCCCCAAGCACCAGCCAGACCGCCCGCGGTGGGGGTAGATAGGCCTAATGCATTCACCGGTCTGCCCTGGGCCCCTGAAGTGGGGGTGTGATGGCCTTTCATGCTCGTGGGACACTGCCCAGCCTTTCCCACGAAGCATTCTACTCTTTCGCCCAGAGCAGCACCGCTGAAAACAGGAGAGCGAGTCGGTTGTACCCTAAGCCCCTCCCTTTTGGGACTTAGGATTAGGGTTTGACTCCTCTCCCCAACTAGGGTTAGGTCATGCAGTGCTTGTTGGGAGAACGCCTCGGGTTTTTGGTTCCCGTGTGTTTTCCCACAAGTGAATCATGCACCGCCGTTTGCATTTTGCCCAGGCATGCCTTTGCACAGCTGGAGCATCTCCGGCTCACAGCTGGCCTTGACCTAACCCCTAGGTGGGGCCTTCTGCTTTTCTTCGCCCGCCCACCACTGCCCTTTCTCATTCAAAGCCTAGCATTCCAAAAGCCTGGATCCGTCCGGATCCCGCCTCCCAAAGTGGAGTAGCCCCTCAGAACTGCCTACTTGCCTCCCAAAGTGGAGTAGCCCCGGTCCCGCCTCGGGACCTCATCTCACCTCAACAGGGGGTGTGATGGCCTTTCATGCTCGTGGGACACTGCCCAGCCTTTCCCACGAAGCATTCTACTCTTTCGCCCAGAGCAGCACCGCTGAAAACAGGAGAGCGAGTCGGTTGTACCCTAAGCCCCTCCCTTTTGGGACTTAGGATTAGGGTTTGACTCCTCTCCCCAACTAGGGTTAGGTCATGCAGTGCTTGTTGGGAGAACAAACCAGGCTCTCATGATGTGGAACTCCTTCACTCCAAGATACTCCAAGTACAAACCAGACTCTCAATGATGGGAACTCCCTTGCCCCAAATACAAACCATGCTCTCAATGATGTGGAACTCTCTCAATGATGTGGAACTCCCTCGCCGTTTGGGGCCAGGGTGTTCCACATCATTGAGAGCCTTGTATTTGGGGTGATTGCGAGCCTGGTTTGTTTGGGGCGAAGGAGTTCTGGTGGATCGATGATCAATTCCCAACCCAATCCGGCTTTGTTAGGGGAAAGACCCAAGGGAACACAAAAAATCCACAACGAACCCAGCAAACTTCGCAAAGGCTTTACAGGAACCTGCTGTCATGAGGGGTCTTGGCCTTGCTGCAAAGAAGTTCCACTCGGCCCTGCAGTGAAATTCCGTCAGCCAACCAGGTCGCAAAACATCTGAAATCAAGATAGCTGAAGATTACGCGCGTTTTTTTTTCAAATGAAAAAGTGCGAGCGCAGCGAGCGAAACACCGGAGTCTTTTCAGTTTTTGGAGTAAACCTCTCCAAAATGCACTGTAAGTCAAATTCTGGAACTTTCAAATTTGTGGAGAATCGTCAAATCTGACAATTTTCCATTCTTTAGAACAAAAAGCATACAATGGAATTGAGATAAATTCAAAGGTCATTGCGATTGAAGTATTGCCGCGAACCTCAACCAGTCGTGGATGACACCAACGTGGCAGCTTGGGTCGAGCGTGCAATTGTCGAAGTCGACGTCGGTGACAAAAGCACATTTGCTGAACGTTTTTGATTTTTGTGACCGCCATGTGGGCCTGCTTGTCGCTTGTGCGCAGTCAGAATACGGTGTATTGCCATAAATATTGACGTTCTTCGAACCGTGTTGTCTCTAGCAACAGAGGTTGGACGGAAGGCTCCGACCGTCAACAGCTTGCCAAGACCGTATCTTGTGTTTACTCAAGGATGTTTTTATTTTACTTCAACTGAGCTGTCACTTTGCTTGCGTATCAGCCATCGGCCCAAAGTGAGAGACTCATGTCTGGACATGACATACTTCGCATGCGTGAGCAATTTTGTGATGTCACCAAGTAGCATGTGGCACAATTCCTTTGGGTCATGTGGTTCTCCCTTCTTCCGATCACTTTTAGGTTGGGGGGGGGTAGATTGCAGTTCCTCGCTCATCGCGGGAAGAGCCTAGAGACCCCACAGGGGGCGCATGGGCAGCGTGCCTACCGAGGACTCTCTTACTCCAGCGGAGGAAGCAGATAGGGCCCAGCTGCGGGTTGTTTTTGATCTTTGGGGTCAAGTTGGTGCCATTAGTCAGCAGCTCAGTTCCTTTCAAGAAGAAAGCCTGGTTTTCTCTGAGCATTTTGCCGCTTTGACACAACGTGTGCAACTTTTGCAAGGTCTGCTGTTGCATCTTTTGCTGCATTCATTGCGGTCACATCATTTCTTGCAGGAACTTGATTGACATGTCGCAAACCAGCCCTGCCGCATGCACGGGCGCCTCTTCTCCGTCAGGTGAAGATCCACTGCTGTCCGAAGCTTCAGATTTCCCCTCCTGGAGTTTGTGCCAGTCTCCAGAGAATGTTTCTGGGTTCGGTTCGAGGGAAGCTCAGAGGTCGCACTCCCCGCCTTCGCCTGTCCCTTGTGGTTTTGTGGTGAAGCGTTATCGCAAGAATCCTTTGCCCATTGCAGATTCCCCTCCTGAGCCTCCTCCACAGCCTGCCTTCTTGAGACCTAGTGCCAAGCCCGAACCCGCCCCACGCGGTCCGTTCCGGTTAAGTGATAGTTCACGTAGACCTGTGTGCGTGATGCTTCATCCATGTCCTGCCCCTCGGCCTGGACCTCAGCCTCGGTTCACTGCGAGGGTTCTGCCATCATCCCCCCTGTTTCGGCCCGTTCCGCGTCGGGCTTCAGAGTATAGCAAACCCATTCCTTCGGCAGCATCTCAGCCAAATCCGGTCCGTGCGCATTGCGGGTCCACTGCAGGTCCACCTTCTGCAACTCCCACTGCATCGCAAAGCACTGCCACTGCCTATCGCTTTCAGGAGATGCCGCTGCGGAAGCGATCGCAGGGTGCTTCAGGTTTTGTCACCCAGAAGGACGTTCACTCTGAGACACGTGCGAAGGCCTTGCAACTTTGGCAGAACATGCGGTCTGTTTTGCTTCCGCTGTCTTCAGTTTTGCAGGAGCTTTCAGGTTCTTCCCACCCAGAGAGTTTGGAGGACAGGTTGCTGAGCGGGGTGTCTGAGACCACTTTACTCCGCTATCTTCAAGGTTTCAAGGGCTTTTTGCATGCGCTACACACCCTTGATCGAGCCTTGGACTCCTCTCTTCGTCAAGTGGACATTGCAGATGCACTCTTAACAATGCACAACATGGGCACTCATGTGCTTAATGGCCTCAAGTCCTTGCGTTGGGCCCAGAAGACGTTGCTTTTGTCCCTCCCGGATTTGTGCCAGGGGCTCATGCACTC
The DNA here is from genome assembly GCA_905221605.1 of Symbiodinium natans. Taxonomy (NCBI): domain Eukaryota; class Dinophyceae; order Suessiales; family Symbiodiniaceae; genus Symbiodinium; species Symbiodinium natans. The sequence continues at coordinate 564,199 of CAJNDS010001957.1, forward strand.
CGTGTCCTACAGGGTTGAGAGTGATAGGAAGGAGGCATTCCCTCTGCCCCTTTTTTGTCTTGGCTGCCTTAGAAAGGCAATTGCTGCTGGATATGGGCTCTCCTGCTCGCCGCCTTTTCATTGGGGCAGTTTTGACTTCTTGTTGGAGCAGCCTTCGCCTCAGCGATTCTCAGCACGTTTCATGGAGCTCCATCCAGGCAGGTTCTTGGTGCACACGAGGCACATCTTATCGCACTAAAGTCAGCAGGCGGGGGGTCCCTTTTGGTCTCCTTAACGAGGGTTTTTATAGTGCCGGCCGGAGTTTTGCGTGCACTTGGGTCGCACGCTACCTTCGCCTCCTGGGTGAGGAGTGGGACGCCTTAGAGGCGAGTTTTGGCTCTGTCACTCCAGATTGTCTCTTCTTTTCGTCTGCGGCAGGCGAGTTTCAGCCTCTCACGTATGGCGAGGTCCTCAACCAATTGCGTGGTCTTTTGATTTCCATTGGTTTGAGTACCGAGGAGGCCGGCACCTTTACAGTTCACTCGATGAAGGTTTGCCTTCTTTCCGTCATGGCGCAACGTGGTTTCCGAGTCTCCCGCCAGGAGGCTCAGGGGCATCATAAATCCTCCTCTCACAGTGCCAAGCTTTACAGTCGCGACGATGTGTGGCCAGCTTTGGCAGCCCAAAAGTCCTTAATGCGCAGCATCTCTCAGGGGTGGTGGCCGTCCACCCCTCTGGCCCGCGGCGGTCGTCATCCGGTTCCGCAGCGTGCCATTGCACACCTTTCCGTGGAGATACAGCCAATAGCACCTCACCCCCGCTTTCCAGTTCTGGACGCCTCCTTGCACTCTGTCCCCGAGCCTTGTCCGTCTGCATCACACGACCGTGCTGGGCCTTCTTCACCCATTGCAGCTGCTGATGTCTCTTCAGACTCCTCTTCATCGTTTGAGACGATTGCCCACGCTGCTGATGCGTTTCCACAAGGCAGTGCACGCCAGGCATCCTCCGCAGATGCTGACGAGTGTGAGGAACATGTCTTCCTCGTATCCCCCAAGGGCGTGTGGCATGTGGGCTTTCCCCACAGTGGCCCGGATGGTTCCAGCTTCGTGCGTGCAGGCAAAGCTGTTCTTTTGCGTCCTAAGTGCGGCGCTTTGGCTCGCTCCTACTCGGTTCAGGATAAGGAACCGCCTCCGGATGCCCGTCTGTGCATGCATGCCGCATGCAGGAAACTTCTGTCCGAGTGATTCGCGGCTCCTGCAGTCAAAAAAGGGGGGGGCGAGAGGGCTCCTTTTGTGCAGTCTCAGTTTGTTCGCATGCTAGGCCACAACTGAGCAACTTCTGGCCCGCAGTGGTGCGGCTCGAATCGACAGTTCTGGTGGGGCTCCGTGCTTCGCAACGTGCTTCAAGGACAGGTCTCTCGGCTTGATTCCGCCCCCCCAGTGACATCGCACCAGTTGGTGCTTCGGCCCCGCACATGTGTGCAGTGGCTTCTTGGCCACGGCCTGTCAGATTCGCACGTGTGTGCCAAACTCTGAAAGGTTTGCACGGTGGCTTCTGTTGCAGCGTTCTTATCAGGTTTCTCCAGGCTTCCGGTTTCGGGATCATCTCGGGCCTGGCATGAAAAGTCTTTGCCTTCAGTCTCTTGCTGCACATGGTACATAAGGTGTTTGTCTGGCCATTTCTGTGAGGCGACAAAATGACCATCCCCTTCAATACACGCTCGGTTTCTCACGTGATAGTACGTGGGTTGTCCAAAGAAACTTAGTCTCACGGGCGTGAGGTTCAGGTGTTTGCATCTGGAATGCAAAGTGATGCCAGCGAGATTCTCCTTGCTGCTCTCGAGCGTGTGCTCCCCTGTGGGGTTGGTCCCCTTTCGCACGTGTGTGGCATTTCGCGTTTGCGCACAGATGAGTTCATTTGTGTGTCTTTTCTTTGCTTCGCCAGGAATCATGGCTTCGGCGGATGTTCCGGATCTGGACGAAGAATTGCTGGCTCTGGCAATTCAATGCAAGGTGCCCGAGGCATACCATCAGTGCCTCTCAGGCTTCGATGTTCCTCTTTTCGGCTGTTTGGCCACTCTCCTCGAGAAGGTTTCTGCCCCGGAATCCGCCGCTGAGATCTTGCTGGTTCAGGCTTCATTTCGGCTTCTCTTTCAGAAATGCACTAACCAAGCAGCCGCTTCGCAAGGCTCTGAGCCCAAAGCTCCTTCCTCGGCTTCGACATCTGGGTGGGTTGAGCAGTTCCCGCCAAAGTTGTCAGGTGAGCAGGTCATCCAGCTGCGTTCCGCCTTTGGAGCGTCCTATCCGGACGAAGTGTTGGACCACGAGAACACCCCAGGCAGTCGCATGTTGGCTCTTACTTCGAAGGTGATGCAGCCGGGTGAGCTTAAGTGGATACCCTGGAAGTTTCGGATGAGCAAGGCTCAAGAGGAAGCTTTCAACCTTCGCCGGCCCTCCAAGGTCCCGAAGTTCGAGGACTTCATCTACGATGAGATTCCAGCTCGAGAACTTCCGCAAGGCCAAGTTGGCGCATCATTTCTTCAAGGGGTGCTCGGCCTCATGTCGGTGTCGGCATCCTTGGTGCAAGGGGCACATCTCCACAATCTTCGCCTCTATGAGCGCAAGTTCATCAAGTTGGCATGCTCACGCTTGGAAGGTTCGACTGGCCTCAGACAACCTAACATCGAGGAGTTACAGGCTGCCGACCGACATCTCTGGGGTATCATGGCTGACTTGGTCAACGTGCACAAGTGGACGTTGAATGATGCCTTGACTGAGGTGGTTGAAATCCGCGGTGATATGTCAGCCATGCTCCAGCCACGTGCAGCTGTCTCTAAGTTTCGGCCAGAGGGCAGGAAGGGTGATGGCAAGAAGGGCCGTCCCCCTCAGGAGTCTTCATCTGGCAAGGGTGGCAAAGGTCAGCGCTGAGTTCTCTCTTACCAGGACAAGTCTGGGGCACGCAAGAATCTCTGTCGTGGCTACAGTTCTCGTGACGGATGCAAGTTTGCGAATTGTCGCTTTGAGCATTTGTGTCCGGTCCCAGGCGCGGATGGGCGTCCATGTTTGGGTAAGCATCCGGCGTACGAGCACAAATCACGCGCTTCAAACTGACTATCTTCTTCACTGGGGGCCGGCAATTCAGATGTCCGTACAACACGAGAGGATGATGGTGTCTCGCCCGCAGAAGCTCTTCAGAATGGCGATTTCTCTTGGGAGACTTGCTTGTATCTTTTGCAGGACTCGTTCCCTGGCGCAGTTTTTCTTCGCCGTTCACACGTGCTGACTGGGGGTCGACCTGCTGCTCAGTATTTTAACTTAGGGGCACGCGTGGGGGGTCACGGTGGCATGTGCTCGGCCACTCTGGAGCAGCAAGATCTTGTGCGGTATGTGAATGCATTTCTCGCGCACCTTTTTCCTGAAGGCACTTGGACGAGCATCTGTGTTTCTCACAATGAGTTTGCGCACATCCACCAGGATTTCAACAGCCCCGAATCTCAGAATTACACCTTCAGCCTGGGGGCCTTCTCGGGCGGAGGCTTGTGGTTGGAAGGCGACGCTTCGGCTTTTCCAGGCTACACCTTGGTGCCGCCTCCAGACAAGGAGGCAGATCAGTCCTTACGTGGGGCCATTGTGTGCACTCGGCGGGCAGGCTTCTCTTTCAATGGCCGCTTGCGCCACTGCAGCGAACCATGGGTTGGCGATCGCTGGGTCGTCATCGCTTATACGGCGCCCAATCCGGATGCTCTGTCCGCTGATGACGTCTCCTTGCTGGCGGCTCTTGGTTTTCCCTTGCCTCGCGTGTCGAGCACACCTCCACCGCCATCTGCTCAAGGCAGTGTCGTTGCAACTCCTGCTCCGGATGCACAGGTCACGTGCGCCAACGCTTCCCGACCAGGTCCTGCCTCCGCACTTTCCTGCCCTGCGAAGGAATCTTTTCCTCGAGTTGTGTTCAGGCAGGAATCGGCCACTTTCCTCTGCGGCTCTCAGGGCTGGTGTCTCTGTCATCTCAGTTGATATCCTTCGCTCATGTGAGCAGGACATCCTCCAGGATAGCACTTACGATGCTTTGTTGCGGCTGGGGTTCTCCGGTCAAGTGACACTTGCGCATGCATCTCCACCATGCACTGAGTACAGCCGTCTCAAGTTGCTGGATAATGCAGGCCCCCGCCCTCTGCGTTCGCCGGACCATATGGAAGGTTTCCCAGACTTGAATGCTGAGGAGAAGCACCGTTTCGAGCAAAGCCGCTTGCTCCTTTTTCGCTCCTTGCACATCCTCCGCGCTGCGTGGTGCGGTGGTGGCCACATTAGCTTCGAACACCCTGCCAACAGCCTTGCCTGGCTCGAGACCCAGGCTTTTCTTAAGCACGTTTCCGCCGATCTCAACTGCATTGCGGCTTGTCGGTTTGGGGCAGATTGGTACAAACGTTGGCTCTTTGCTTGCACTTGGCGGGATATGCAGGGCTTGGCGTGTGCTTGCAATCACGCTCCCGACAGCCACCAACAGGTGGTTGGTGCTCGCAACTCGGATGCCACCTGGGCCTCAGCTGCTACTTCTGAGTTCCCTCCTGCACTGGCGGAGGCGTATGTGGCTGCTGCGCTGCCCTTGTTCGAGACGTGTGCAGATCCAGTTGATTTGTCCTTGGCCCAGCTCCCCTTCCTTGTACCCAAGAAGGGCATGCACTCTCCTCCTTTTGGCACGCAAGATGGCGGCGGCATCTTTTCCTGCCCTGATTGGTCTAAGCCCCCTAGCGATGCTGTGGATGTCTTTGACGGCTTGCGCCAAGAACTTGTGCATTACCTGTTGTCTCGCAAGGCACCTCTTCGCCTTCAGGAGCATGTTCAAAGTCAATGCGAGGATGCTCTGTTTTCCGCGGATGAAGTGGCTCTTCGCGCCATGTGGTCCTCCTGGTTCACTCGCAAGGGCTGGCCTGCCCCCGATTGGAAAGTTCCACCTTCTCAGCCATATTGTCTTCATGCCCTCTCCGCTTTGTCCCGAGCCATGGGCGATCGAGATGACATGCTGTTTCCTTGCCTGTTGGAGGGCATCCCCACTGGTTTCTTCAATGACATCCCGAGGAGCAACGTCTTCATCCCGGTGGAAGACGTGGGCAGCCTGGCCTCCGATGATCAACTGCAGATTTGCGAGAGCAATTGGCAGGGCCCGCACGGGAGAACCCTGCTATCCTGCACGAGTTGGTGCAGAAAGAAGTCGATGAAGGATGGCTGGAAGAGGTTCCTCTCCCCGAGGCAAAGCAACGTTGGGATAAAATCGCGGTTGCCAAGCTGAACGTGGTCCTTGCTGAAAACAAGAAGCCCCGCTTGATCATGGATGGGACTATCAGTGGGACCAACCCGAGCTGTTTCATGAACGAGAAGTACAATCTCCCTGGCCTGCAGGATGTTCGCTCTTGCTTTCCTCTTCGCGGGTGCCACTCTCAGCACGCAGGTTTCAGTTTGGATATCCGGGCTGCGCACAAAGCAATCCGTATCAAGGAATCGGAGCGTGGTCTGTGCGGCATTAAGTTGGAAGATGGCCGCCATTACTGGTATCGCGTGTGCCCCTTTGGTACGAATTTCTCAGCTCTTTGGTGGGCGCGGCTTTCATCCTTCATGATCAGGGTTTTCCATCTTCTATTATGGGTCGCACATATGCTCAGCATTTATGTGGACGATCTTTTACTGGTCCAGGATGATGCTGTGGTGGCAGTGTTCGGCAGCTTGCTTCTCTCTTTCTGCCAATCCTTCGGGATTCCTCTTTCCTGGGCCAAGGTACAACTCAGTCATGAGCTGAAGTGGTTGGGCTGGTGTTTTAACTTTCGCGCCGGAACGTTCTGGGTTCCAGAAGATAAGCGGACCAAGCTGCTGCAACAGATTCGGGTTCTTCTCAGAAAAGGTCCTGTCGAGAAACAGGCCCTAGAGCAGACCGTGGGTCTGTTGATGTGGATAACTCAGGCATCGGTGCAGCTGCGCCCCTGGCTTTGCAACCTTTGGCGGGACCTTCAACGTCCGGCAGCGACAAACTTCAGCATCTCTTCCAGTGAATGGCAGACGCTCAAGGATCACCTGGATGAGAACTTGCGGTTCTGTTCTACCCCGCCTGGGACGGCCATTCCATGCGGTGCTACCTTGATCTCTGCCCGACACGTCCCACTTCGCAGCAAGGCAGATCTGTGCAAGGTCCCTTTGACAACTCGTCGCGTCTACATGCGGATTGCTGACCCGCAACACCGGAAGCGGCATGTGTCTGAGGCGAGCCGTCGCTTCTTGCTCTTCTGGGAGGACTGGTGTCTCCAGTCTCCATCACTCACATGCTTGCAACCTTCTTGCAGGGCGATCTCCGCAACACTTGCAGCCGATGCGTTTGCTTCCAGCCAGTGCATTGGGATTGGGGGCTTTCTTCGTGTCCAGGGTTCCTCGGCAATTTGGTTCAGTGAACGTTTTGCTCTCTCCGATATGCAATGCTTGGGGGTGCCTCTCGCCCCGGATGCTCAGAAGAACATTGGGTGCTGGGAACTGCTCGCCCAGATGGCCTTGCTCATCCTCTTTGCGGAGGTCTGTCCGGGTGGTCGTGCTGGCTTGTCGCTCCGCACCTTCTGCGATAACAGCGCGGCTGAGTCAGCAGGCAATCGCATGCTGACAACTTCCAGCCCCCTATGCTTCTTCGCGCAGCAACTGGCGTGTCTTTCATTCAAGCTCGGCCTCACCTTGGACATCCAGCACATCTCCGGCTTTCGCAATACAGAAGCAGATTTCTTGAGTAGATGGCAGCCGCCGGAGGAGTTGCAGCACGGGTTTGAGCTCTTGTACAGGTATCGATTTCCTGTGGCTCGCATTTGGCAGTCGCATCATGATGTGCGTCTTTTTCCCGCAGATACAAAGCTGCTGTGGCAGCCCCCATGAGCTCAGTCGTCACACTTGAATGTTTGGGGCTTTCCAGGCGTTCCTCCTTCACTTTAGGATGTGGCAGTTCTAAAGTGGGGAATGTCTTTTGGTTCGCATGAATCGGTAATGTGTTCATGCTGCATGCTCACCTTTGATGCTTCGACCGCCACATCCAAAAAGTGAAGGAGTGTTTCGTCCGATGGTCCTTTGTGCAGTGGAGTGCATAGATCCGATTCGCGTGAGATATCTTCTGCATTCATCTTGTGGATTTGGCGAATGCGGGTGTGCGTTGTGAAAGATTTCCTTTGCTGTGCTTTGGGCGATGGCTGATAGTAAAATATAAACGTATCTTGTGTTTACTCAAGGATGTTTTTATTTTACTTCAACTGAGCTGTCACTTTGCTTGCGTATCAGCCATCGGCCCAAAGTGAGAGACTCATGTCTGGACATGACATACTTCGCATGCGTGAGCAATTTTGTGATCCCACCCTCCCGCCCTTGGATTGTCTCTGGGGGTGGTGTGCTCTTTTGTTTTCCCTCGGGATTCGAGCCAGTTGCAGGAGGCTTTTGCTCGCATGGAGATGAAATCTCCCACACTTTCGATAATGGCATGTCTTGTGCCATTTTTCACTTCCAATGTGGTGTCCCACTTTTTCGAGCGCCTGAATCTTGCGCCCAAGAACTCTGGCACGTCGGCAAGCCGTGGTGCTACTCTGTATAGCCCTCCTTGGGGGGGAATGTCTTTTGGTTCGCATGAATCGGTAATGTGTTCATGCTGCATGCTCACCTTTGATGCTTCGACCGCCACATCCAAAAAGTGAAGGAGTGTTTCGTCCGATGGTCCTTTGTGCAGTGGAGTGCATAGATCCGATTCGCGTGAGATATCTTCTGCATTCATCTTGTTGTTGTAGATGTTCGGATTTGGCGAATGCGGGTGTGCGTTGTGAAAGATTTCCTTTGCTGTGCTTTGGGCGATGGCTGATAGTAAAATATAAACCTTCTGGCTCAAGGTGAGGTTCTCTTTGACCGAGTAAGAAGCAAGAGCAATGATGCAGTGCGGATCGGATACCTCAGAGTTGCCAAACCAAGACACGAGGTCAGGAAAAAGGCGATCTGAAGTCTTTTTCCACGAGTTGGCAAGCTAAGTACCCTCGGCAGCTGTGGACGCCATGCCAGCAAGATTGGAGATTGGATTCATCGCAAACGCTGATCAAGGGTCTAGTGCCCAGCGGCCAGCCTGCGGGCTTGCTGAATGAAGCCGATGTCCAAGGCGACCTACGCAATGTTTTGCTCTCTCGGTGTTATTGCTGTGTTGCGAGAGTACGAAAGTGTTCAGAAACATGCGGAGAGATGACGGATGGACCGTATGATGCACATTCGCAACACTTAGACGACTACCGCGTCGTGTACATACGCAGCTGTTGTCCTGAACAGCTGCTTGACAACGTCCTCTATTGCTTTCCGTGCAGAAGCCAGCGTCTCGGAGCTGGGGTGCCATCAGCATTTACACAACAGTTGATCTGAGCAGTGAGGTCGTGGCAATCGGCACTTGCACGTCACCGTGCCCGCGAGATTCTGTTCCAAGACGACTGACGCTGATGAGAAATGGCATTGAGGTGCAGCTTCTTCTGCTTCTTCGGACATCTGCAATTCTCGGCTGCGTTGCGTCCCCTGTGAGGCCCATCTGCCGGAGCAGGCACAAGAGTTGCAAGGTTTGAGACCGTTGCTCCAGACACTACGACATGTGACTCTGGGGTGTGAGCACTAGTGTGTCAATAGCAGCCACATTGTCAACTGGCACGTTTGCAGTAATATCCAAGTCTCGAGTCTCAAACGATTACAGGCCAGCTGGTCAAAGCGCTCTTAGTTGTGCGTGCACAGACGCAATCAACCCATTTGGAGAAGTCGCCAGGGGGAAGGAGCGCTTGCGTTGCTTGGTTCAGCCAGTGCTCACTTGCCAGCATGATTTGCGCTTCAAGCATGACAGAAATTTGCAAGTGTTGTCCAGCCCTGCCGTGAGCATGTGCCTGGCTGATCCGTGAATGAACTGAGCTCGGATTTTCTTTCCCCTCCCATCTCGGGGCATGTGGGCACTCCATGCTTGGTCCATCCGGACTAGGCTGGTTTTGCTCGCCTGAACACATTCCAGTGCTGCTTCGTGGGATGTGTCCGTGCCTCTTCGACTGCAGCTGCCGAGCTTTTCCTCCTTAGTGACGTCAGCACCTCCCCAGCGCGCCAGTGTAAAAAGAGAGAGTCTAGCTGTGGCGCCAGTGACATTTTTTGCAACATGTCAAAAGGTGGTGAGGCTGAGGTCCATTGCAAGTGACTGCTCATGCATTCTGTTGCCTCTTCTGTACTCAGGATGCTTTCATGTACATGCGGTGTACATGTGTCTCTGCTCCATTTTCTTTAAAAGGGCTTTGGAAAGTGTTGCAGCAGCGAATTTAGAAATAAGGTCCAGAATGTTCAGGATGAGTAGTCAGTTCAATGTTTAAAGCGATCTTTGTGAGAGAGTTCACATCAGCAGCTCCCAGGTCGGATTAGGTGTTAGTGAAAGAAAAGGTCTCACTTAAGTCGAGTTGCAAGACACACAGCTGTTTCGGGACCAAGAACAGCCGAGACGTATTTTCAAATGTCCACTATGTTCCTTGGCATGTACGTAGCAGGGCGGGGGTCTCTAGCCGTTTTTCCCTGTGTAGCTGTGTGTCTTCCCAAGGAAGGGATCATGGTACGCCATGGTGCGCGCGTTTTCTATTTTGCATGTGTGCTCATAGCTGAAGAGGCGGCTGCGAGAAGCATTTCAGCGTGCCCGACTATGCAAAGCTTCCGACACTGCCACATCGTGAAGAACCAGACCATAGTGGGTACGAGACACTTGGTGTTGCGAGGGCACTGCAGCGGACCAATTGTTGTCCGCGCCGGCTTCACCGCAACCCAAAAGCTCGAGGACACCGTCCAACCTTCAGATTTGCTGCAGCATTTGGAAGGGCTAGAACATGAAGTCTTCGTCCCCGAACTACAGCAAGCACTAAGACATGTGCGTGGCAGTCTGCACTTGCAGAGTTTGCGTAGTATTCGACGTGAAGCCCAAGCGGTGGCAGCAGCAACTGCGGTGGGGCAGCTTCACCATGGAGTGAACACTGCCATCGATGTTTGCACTTTAACTTCGCCTCAGGACCCCAACCTGCACGTACGTCTAGAAGTCTACAAGGGATTTAGGTGTTCCGTTCTTCACTGGCTGCAGGAAAACACAAAGCAGGGTAAAAAGCAGGGTAAGCACATGCGATGCAGTTTGCCGCCTCAGCCATTTGACTATATATCTTTTTTTTTGCTGTACCTTAGGGATTTGCTCTGGCTGGAAGAGGCTGGATCAGGGCATCCTGACCCACGCAGTGGCAACAGCATGCTGCGGAGAGCGGCCAGATATGTATGGACCGATTTGGGAAGTTCGAACTCGGTGGATGTGACCGAGAGGGTCAATGTGTTTCGCAGGTATCTGAGGGACTTGGCCAGTCTTGCTTCACAAGCAAACAAACACGTGCCGGTTGGAAGGGTGCTGGACGCCTTCTACACAGCAGCAAACGAATCCGCCACTACGCCACGAATGCTTTGCCGACAAGTTCTTGGATCCATTTTGCAGGCTGTCGCGCACGAGAGTTGGGATTTCCAACAGCAAGTCATAAAGGAGGTCCAATTCAGCATGCTCAGCGTCCTGCAGAGTCCTGCTGATGCGCTGAGTCAAGGCAAGGACACGTTGCCAAAGTTGCTTTCCCAACATGATCCTGATTGGCTGTGATTGTGCCAGGCATGCTATCCCTCCAAGGCCCAACGTCATCACAGCTGACTAGACCTGTTTAGGAGAGATACCAGCTTTGGCGTTCTGCGAGGCTCTGCAGGCACTGCTTCATCGCCATCCATTGTCGTCTGGGTGCGGGAGCTGATCCGCAAGGACTCTGCTGTGTGAGAGCAAATGCCAGTACTTGGAGCGCGAGGTATCAGTAGCATTCAGTAGCTGAGTCCAGGGTTGGGGCATGGGTTTGGACGCTCGCCCGGCACACCACCATCGTCGGCAGGGGGCGGAGATTGGGGGCACACGTCCGTTCGTGGACAGGGGAGGGGCTTCGGGAAGCGGTTCGGTGCTGGGAGTTACAGCTGTTCCTTGCTGGAGTTTCAGTTTGCTGTCGGTTCATGTCTGCCGAAGTTTTGACCCACTCGACTTGCAGGATCGGACGGTCACGGAAAAGCTGAGGCCCAAGGAGGATTCCCATTGCCGGTCGTTTTGGAGCAGCACCTCTGTGCAGATAACGTCTCGTCAGGAGGACCCTGAGGGCGAGGACGAGCTCGAGCCGGCGTTTCAGGTGGAGTCGCCTCAGGCCATCGGACGCCGCGCGATGTGAAGTGGAGTTTGGTCGCATTTCGGCAAGCTTCTAGCACCTCCGCTGTTAGGGGGGACAGCGGGGAGGCTTTGGCGGCATCCAGCAGAGTTTGGCCGATTGGTGGAGAACTTTACACCTCTCCCCAGATTTCGACCCATTGCTTCCTCCTGGCCCCTGGGCGCTCTTCGCCAGGGAGTTCTGGAAGGGTCGATCCAGGACTCGTTCACTCTTTTTGAGTGCACCATAGAGAGGCCGCATGCCTTTCGCCAGGCCCGCTTGGAGCCAATCCTTGTATTGGGCTTGCTGCTCCTTGGCTTTCTGCATCTGGAGGGCCGCCTCCTTGTGTCTGGCAGTGACACTTAGGTTCCTCCATTGCGGTTCTTGTGGAGAGCATTGCCTGTGCAGTTCTGCGAGGAAGTCAGGTCCTTCGGCAATGTCTTGGCACGCTTGGAGGGGGCCCAGGTCCGGGAGGTGTTTTTGGGAGGCGGGCACCTGTTGCAGGATTCGGGCCATTCGTGCCCCGACCTCAGAGCCTTTGGCGGCAGTGGAGGGTCGCTGTAACACCAATGGTCCCCATGCACTGTGCCTGCACACACCAGCCTCTGCCGGTTCTTGGTGCGTCGTGGCATTGCTCCAGGCTTGCCGCCCATGTCGCCATTTGCCAGGTGCTCTGGTCCTCCGGGGCAAAGGCCCTGTCCATTATGGCGAAATGGGAGGGTTGCACCTCTTGCCAGTCTTGGTTCTTGAGGTCTGCTGTGAGCTTCGGGAACTGCAAAAGCTTCCAGGTTTTCCATTCGCTGGCACCGTCCCTGACTCGGAGGTGTAATGCTGCATGGGGTTTCCATGGCAGACAGGTCCGCCAGGACCTCCAGGCTTCCACTCACAACCCCAAAGTCTAACTCCGCCCCATGATTGCATGTAGCCTCTCCTGTGGCTAGCATTCTCCCCCTCATAACTTGTATCAGGGTTGAGTCCTGGACTTCGGTGGGGTCCAGATTCCAATCTCCCAGGATGATCCAGGGTTCTGGGAGGGTTCTTACGAAAGCCACCAGAGAGGCTAGCACCTCTGCATTGGTGGGACCATTTAGGCCTTCCGTGTCCCTCAAATATAGCGACACGATCGTGTAGTCCCACCGTCTCTGTCGCAGACCTACAGCCGTGTAGCCTGCCCCTTTGCATTGGTAGGTGGCTTTTTGCCACACTCCACTGTTGTGGGGAAAGGCACAGGCAGTGCCCCCCAGCCTTGTGCCTTTGTCCGACAAAGAGGCCGGCTCAGCATACAGATCCCAGCCCAGGGATTGCATTGTGGCTCTCCTACTATGCAACATTTCCGGGGTGAGGTGGGTTTCCTGCAGGCACACCACCTTGGCTTTGGAGGAGGTAACCCACTCCAGTGCTCCATTGTTCAGACTGGTGACATTGGCACTCATGACCCCCAGGTACTGGTCAGGCGAGGCTGAAGGTTCAACCTTCTCGTGGGTGGGCTCTTCTGAGTCAGTGCCTTCTCCTTCAGTCGGTTCCTCTCCTTGCTGTTGCTGACTGCGCACCTGTGCTGGTGTCAGGGACTCTTCCTTCTTTGGGATCCCAGAGGCTATCACCTCCTTTGCTTGTCGAATAGCCTGGTGACATCCTCTCCTTGCTCTAAGGCATGCAGGACCATCCTGCACCAGCCCCAGGCCAGGGAGTCCTCCGCCATCACCTCTTCTTGGGCTTCGATGAAGTTTAAAATGGTGGCTTCCTTCGCCTGGAAGGGGTTCGCTTGATCTTCCAGGAGGTTGACCACCTCCTGCCATGTCATCTCCAAACCCAAGTCATCTGGGCTGCAGAGGGAAGGTGTCACCTTCTGGGCTTCATCCTTGCATTGTTTCGGGGAGGCGTCTTGGGTAACCAGAGGGTTCCCATCAGGGTTCACCTCCCAGGATGGCTTCATTTGTTCGCTTTCATCAAGGGCCTCATCATCTGTGAGGTCCAGCTTAAAAAACTTTGGCCCTGTGATCGGAACGCTTTCTGGCGACTCCTTTCCAGGCCGACAAAAGTGGCTGGGCTTCTGCCAGCCTTGTTCACAACCACTGCTGTTTGCAGTAAGTTGCTTCCCCAAGGCCTCCCTCAATCTTTTCCCATGTAGATTGATGTGAGCACCTTGTTTGTAATATTCTGCACACGCTATTAGGAACTGCTGGGCAGTTCGCAGCATGTGTTCCAGCCCTTGCTTGGGGTCGCACATTGGCTCTGTGGGGCCCTTGCTTTGGGGCTCCAGGCCCCACACGCCGAGTCCCTAGGCCACCGGGCCAAACCCTGGCGGGGCATTGGCATTTCCGGGAGGCATCCCCTCCTAGTCTTTGCTTCTCTCTCCGCTTTAATTTCATGGAGTTTCCTCTCTTGCTCTTCGTTGTAAGCCTCAATTCTTGGAGGATGCTGTCGACCTCCATGTCCGCAGCGGTTTCGCAGAAGACTCTCTCTTTGAGCAGACCTGAGCTTGCTTCGACTGCCTTCTGTGCCCTCTCGGCCTGCTCATTCAGCACTATCATTTCTTGCAGAAGCTGTCGTAATGACTCCTTCGCCATGTCAATGCGCTTCTGCAGGTCAATCTTCTGATCAGCGATGTGCTTGAGCTTGCCAGCTGCACTTTGCCAGCTCTGGCTGGCCTGGCTTGCAGCTTGGGAGGGCGTCACCTCCTGACTGGCCTTGAGGCCTTTCAGGTAGGCTTTGACCTCCTCAGGCAGGGCGGCTTCGTGCTTCTGGCACAGGTCGGCGAGATCATCCACCTCTTCTTTGACCTGTGCCTTGGGTGGCTTATACCCTGCCTCCTTGAGGTTCTTTTGCACCTCTTCAGGCACACTGTCCCACGCCACTCCCAGGGCTTGCAGGACCTTGTTCGGCAGTGGTGCTTTCGGAGTCTTGGGCTTCTTTGGTGGTTGCCAGTAAGCTGCCTCGGCGACCGTAGGCCACTGTGGCTTCCACTTGCTCCAGTTCTGTCTCGCCTTGCGAATGCTGTTTGCCCAGGGTGTGCTGCACATCTTGCAGAGCTGGTTCTTCTTAGCCCTATCCGCCCAAATCCATCCTGCGCAGCTCGTACCACTGCAGCAGATGTACTCGCGGGGGGCCATGGCTAAGAGGAAGGCACCTCCGGTAAACTGTCCTAGGCTGGCTACCAGGCAAGGAAGGCTGAGACCTCCGAAACTTTCCCTCAGGCTACTCCTTGGGCCGAAAACTTGAGCCAAAATGGCTATGGCCAGCTGGCATCATCATCACTCCAATCCCAGTTCCAGTCATTCTCTACGTTTCCTTCCTGTGTTGCGGCAATCGTGGCGGGCCCTTCTTCGTACACTGCACCTTGTTTCGCATGCGGGCATTCCTTTGACCAATGTGCAGGTGAACCACAAACAAAGCAACCTGTGCCTTTGCCAATGCTCTTTCCTTTTCCTTTTCCTTTTCCTTTGAATCCTTTTCCTTTTCCTCCTTTTCCTTTTCCTTTGCCTTTGAATCCCTTTCCTTTGCTCTTGCCGCTCTTTCCTTTGTTCCAATTCCAACTCTTTCCTTTTCCTTTTCCTCTGTACTTTCCTTTGCCTTTCAGCGCTCCTATGTCCATCGGCGCTGGTCCCTGGGAACTGTTTGATGTTGTCTGCCAATTTGCCAAATGTCGGCTCTGGTAGTACTGCTTCATGATCTGCAGCACATCACTGAATGTTGTCAATGCATCTACGTTCAAACGAAGGTGTTGTTGCAATGAACCTGACGTCTTCGTCACCATCAACGTGACGAGCAGATCGTCATCCAACGCTCGTCCTGTGGCCTTCTCATGTTTGTTCTTCAGTGAGATGAACTCAGTCAAATCCGCTTCGAAATGGGCGTCTCTGAGCTTGAAATCCAAAATTCGACTCAGTAGGCTCACCCCCCTTGCTCTGTCAGGCAATGAAAACCGATCATACAACTGTCGCCAAGTTTCGAAACCGTTTCCGTGCTCGTTCAATCTCACTACCAATCTTGCTGGTCCATCTGTGATCTGTGCAAGCAAGTAGTGCAACTGCTTTGAGAACACAACGAGGTTTGAGTTCGGGGAATTCGAGTGCTCAAAAGCAATCAGGTGTTCATCAGTACAAGGTACTGCTGCTCCTTCCAATCTGCCCATAATCTCAAGAGCCATGGGTTTGTACAGTGCTACGTAGGACTTCAGCTGCCAACTCCAATCTTCCCACTTCTCTGATTCGCCATGGTAGGGTGGCGGTGGGAACAATTTGATCTCGCCTCCGAGTCCTTGAAAATCGCCGAAAACAGCCATCCTAGCACTATCGGGCTCAATCACAGTTAAGGAGTCCCTGGGCTTCGCCGCAGAGCTCCGCTACCATGAAATTTTACAAGATCACAGACTGGCTTGGTCACACAATCCAGAATACACAAGATGCACAGCAAAGTCACTTGATGCAATCACTCACTCAGCTCTCTTGTTTGTGCCGCCTTGAGCCAAAGCATCGAGTCAATGCTCATGTTGAGCATGCCACTGCATCAATGCTTCTCTGGAAGCATGCCAATTGTGACCTTCTATTCTAACATTTAAGCCCCCTTTAAACCCCCCTTTAAGCCCCCTTTAAAATGCCCCCTTAAAGCCCCCCTTTAAGGCCCCCCCGTTTTAAGGGGCTTCAAGCCCCCCCTTTAAGCCCCTCTTTTTAAGCCCCCTGAAAACCCCCCCTAAAGCTCCCCCTTGAAGCCGCAACCAAACCCCCCCCCTCTGTGGAGGGTTTAGGCAGCAGTTTTAAGAGGCCTAATACTTGCTGGGCCTTTGGGCAGCAATTTAAGAGGCGTAATACTTGCTGGGCCTTCTGCGGAGGGTTTAGGCAGCAGTTTAAGAGGCCTAATACTTGCTGGGCCTTTTTTGGAGGGTTTGGGCAGCAGTTTAAAAGGCGCAACACTCGCTGGGCCTTCTGCGGAAGGTTTAGGCAAGCAGTTTAAGAGGCCTGACACTTGCTGGGCCTTTTGTGGAGGGTTTGGGTAGCAGTTTAAAAGGCGTAATACTTGCTGGGCCTTCTGGGCAGCAGTTTAAGAAGCTGAACACTTGCTGGGCCTTTTGTGGAGGGTTCGGGCAGCAGTTTAAGACGTCTAAGAGGCGTAATACCTGCTGGACCTTCGGTGGAGACGCCCAATGCGAGCATCGTGTTTGGGGACTGCGCCCCCCCAACCCCCCACTTGTTTAAGCCAGGCAAACTGCTTGTACATGGGAAGTTCCAAGTGCCGCAACATTGACATGGTTGGTAACAAGGCTCCAGCCCTTCCTCTGGCTGGCCAAGGTGCATTCGCACTGGCGAGACCCAGCACTTCTTCGCGGGCAGCCGATTCTTCGCTGCCAGAAAGAGATCAAGGACCTCTGTGTCGAGCATCCTGTGCCTTTTAGTTTACGTGGCTGCTTTGTGCCCACTGGACCACCACCATGGGACCACTATCACACGGAACCACCGCCGCCACAATGGAACCACCACCACCGGGAACCACAACTACCACCACAGGCCATTTGCACGGACCACCACGGAACACGAAGGAACTGGAAAACCACCAGAGAAGTTGCAGGAAGTGCAAAACTTGCAAACAACAAAAAGCTGACAAAAAGACCCTGTTCGGAGGTTTCGGTAAGGTTGGCAGGCTGCTTCCAAGGTTTTGCGGTTCTTTGTGTGCAGGAGTTTAAGTTGACACTGAGCACACCGGAGGTTGAGACCTTCCCATTCCCACGCACAGGTTTGGTCCGGACCAGCTCCTGGAACCATTCCTGTTGGGTGGTGATGTGGCCTCTCCCTATGTTGGAGCCAATGCGCTTTTTGCAGGGCCTGGAGGTGGCCTCGTTGCTCTTGCGAGCCTGCTTTTCCTGCAGGAAGACCTTATACACTGGGTGCTGATTTTCCCCAATGGCAGTAAGGATCTTTTCCGCCCTGCTCGCCAAGAATTCTTGTGCTTTTTTGCTGCAATGGTCCTGGTACTGACTGGCTGCCCGGACATCAGGGTGGGCCAGCTCGGCCGCTTTTTCCCCACACAGCTTGTCCGCCAGGTCATTGACCTGCTGTCTCCACGAGTTTTCCGCACCCACCTTCCGGAGGAACTCCTCCTCTGAAACATGGGATGGAACCCATTTCATTTTGAGGCGGTTGACATCTGTGGTTTGCAGCTCCCACCAGATATCGCCGTGGGTCTTGCCCGGCTTCGGGCTGCGGACTCGTTTCGGGACACCAAGGCAGTCCAGTGTCGTGTCAATAGGGCCTTCGGTATAACAGGCCAGCTGCAAAACGGCATACAGCTCCCCGAAAAACCGTCTGTGGTCCAGGGACTTGGCCTACGATTGCTCCTACCTGGACGTATTCTTGGCCCTGTTTCTTGCAGGCTACTACTGCATATGCCACCTGCCGGAGTCTCGGGTCCGCCGTGTAGGGGCCACCACTAGCATCTGTGCCATACACAAGCTCCGGGTCATTGAGGGCCTCTTTGTTTGCCCATATACCCAGAAAGATGGGATTGTCCTCCTGTGGAGGCTGTGCCTCCCATTTGGGTTTGGGCGGGAGGCCCCTGGTCCACAGTGATCTCGGGCCGTGGGCCCTGCCTTCTTGGAACCATGTTGGCAACTCCCAGTTTTGGGCCTCCCACCAGGCACAATCCAGGAGGACATGCTCCCAATCTGCTTCCTCGTGGCATCGGGGGCACACTTTGACAGCAGAGTTTTGGCTGCAAACCAAGGCACCCTGCCAGACGCATCTCAGGGCAGCTGCTTTCGTTCTTTCTTGAACTCCCCCAGCAGTTCTGGCAGCGCACCAATGCACACACCAAGGCAGAGTGACGGTTGAAGGGGTACATGTTACACATGTTTTAAAACAGCTAGGGGACAGACAACTGTGGGTCTGCGAAGGTTGTGGTGGACAGTTGTCCTTGAAGACTAAAAATGTTTCGCAAAAACTTTCAGTTGCATGCAGTTTTAAAAAGGACCCCAGGTGCAAGGCGCAGTTTAAGCCCGAGCCAACCAATGCCATCCGCAGCCTCTTTCAGCAGGTGCAAGGGACAGCCCAAGTTGCAGCAGACCCCCTGTGCAAAATCCCTGAAGGCGCCGGCAGCTGAAGCAACCTAGGAGGTTGCATCCTCCCAGTGAGGATAAAGTGAAGGTCATCCTCGCTACCAGAGAAACCACCCCTGACCGATCCCCTCTAACAGCCTGCGCCAGGTGCACCAGCGGCCTTGAGGGAACTTTTTGTCAGGAGGTTTAATCCTCTCATGAGGTATCACCCTCTGGTAGCATCCCAACGAGGATGATGGAGTCGAGGTTCATCCTCGCTGCCAGAGAACACACCCCTGGCCGATTTCCTCTCGCAGTTTGCACACAGTGCACCAGAAACCTTGAGGAATGTTTTGCCAGGAGGTTCAATCCTCTCATGAGGTATCAACCTCTGGTAGCATCCCAAAGAGGATGATAGCTTAGGAGGAGGTGATATTCCTCCCCTGTACCATAGGGCCAAGAGGGCCATCAGATGTGCCAGTACAGAGGCACGGTTTTCACAACCCAAACACCAAGGAGGTGGTTCGCACTAGTTCGCTCAACTCGGAAAAAATGATGCCAGCTGGTGGTACGGTGATTGGCAAGGCGCGCTTGTAGAGGATGATTGGTGGTATGACGACTGGTGCGATGATGACTACAGTTGGTGGTTTGATGATTGGTCGTATGATTGGTCTGAAACCGGTCTTGCGGATCAGTCACAGTCGCAAACACTGCTCCAACCTCAGACAAACGTTGCCAGGGCCTCAGGTGCAGTTGAGACTGCAGCGGCAGTCATGACTTCGCCTGTTGTTGAGAGCAGAGAAGAAGAGATTGGAGAGACAGAAGAGCTCGCAAGTTCCTCCAATCCATTGCTCTCTCAAAGGCGAGTACGAGGTGGCATAGCAAGGCCATCACAACCTGGGTTACTGAGCAAGATGTTCATTGGAGCTTTGATGCTCATTGGTGTTCTGTCTACCGGAGTGCCAGCGAGAGTTGAGAGCATTGAGCAGACTACCGACGACTGTTTGAATCGCATCGAGCAGTCCAGTCAGTCGTTGATTGACCCACCGTCAGACACGCTAGCAGAGTTTCACTTGCAGTCTGGAGTTGTCGACAAGAGCTGGATTCTGTTCGACAGTGGAGCATCTGCTAATTGCTGTCCTCCATGGTTCGCAGAGGACTACCCACTGCTCCCTGTCGGTTCTGATTGTCCTGCTCTTAGGAGCATTTCAGGCAAAACCCTCAACATACTGGGCAAGAGAGTTGTTGAACTCGATTGCAACGGTCACTCATTGTGTATCCAGTTTTATGTGTGTGAAAATATCCCGTTTCCATTGGTTAGTGTTTCTCGTTTTCTACTGCAGGATTTCTGGACAGTCATGTCTCGCGACTTCATGGCATTGATCACTCCCACAGGACTTCCAGTGCCCATTGTTCGTCAAGGTACATTGGTGTATCTTACTCCTACTGTGATTCCTTTCTCGTCGTCCGATGCACCCAGAAGCGAACTGGAGATTAACTCTCTCATGGCAGAGATTGATCTCAATGCACTGGACGTGGAACTTCGCGGTGTAACAGACATTGCTGATCTTGCTTATGATCATGTGTCGAAGATCTCCTCGCTCATTGCTGCTGCACAGAAAGGTAGGAAGAAGCAAAACTTCAAGCGCATGGACTATTGGGAAGTAGATGACAAGACGCATCAATTGATTCGTCATCACGTGAAACCCAGAAGTGCCATGTTTGACCTTGGCAGATTGAGCAAAGAGATGCCCGTAGAAGAAGAGAGACTGACAGGTAGGAGAGAGACCCGTAAGTCCTACAAAGATGGCAGTCGTAAGACGGTGATTGATGCGGATTTCCGTTCATTGGAGGACTCCAAGGCTAAGGATGATCGAGAGTGGACTGGGAGCACTCGCTTCGCATTGAGGCAAAGGCTGCGTAAACGCCCGGAGGCTTCGCAGCCCTCGAAGGCATTGACGCCTCAGCCCAAAACATCACTTAGACCTGAGCCCTCGCAGGCATTGAAGCCCAGCTCTGCAGCGTTAAAGCCCAGTAGTTCTCCCGTTGAGCGTCGTGTGTTGAGCCGAGGGACCGAGGTATTGGAGACCTTGGATTCTGAAAACACGCTTTTGAGCAGATTGCGTTCTGTTCAGGTGTTTGACAACAAAATGAAAGAAGATCTATTGCGGCTCTACCACACTCCTGACCCACTGACGGGAACGGAGCGAACTACTGACTACTGGCTTCAACTACCTACGTTTTGGATTCGCATGATTCACCAGAAACGAACTGATTTGGTTCATCCTGATGATGAGCCTTCCCCGATTGATGCCAAGCGAGATAACGAATTTGGCGACTCACTGATGGCAGATCGCTACACATATATTGTGGAATCTCAGTTCCCTGAGTCGAATGGCACAGAAATTGAGGACTATTGGTGTTCTGTTCGTGATGATGATGGTACTGTTAAAGAACCTGAACAAGATCCTCGTAGGGATTTGTTTCAAGCATGGAGAGGATTCTCTGTCTTTGTTCCCAGGTCAACCCTAAACCCTGAACTGTTGCTTCAGAGGTTGCGCCCGGCATGTGCAGGGCAGTGCACTGTGCGGGTGCCATTGCATGAACTGCGTCGACCTGCCTATTTTATTTTGTTTTGAGAACAGCACAAGTTTGCAATTAAATTTAAGGGTTTGGTTCAATGCAATTCACGCGCTTCGCTCGCAATTGCGTGCTTCACGGAATAAAAGGAATGCAATGAAAAAGAAGTGAATAGGTGATCACGCTTCGTTGCAATGAAGAGTTATTTGGTATTTTGGAAATCTAAACATTTAGAAGTTGCATCAGATTCATTTTTGTTTTCTGATTCATAGTTCTTGGTGATTCTTCTTTGCTCTTATCATAATTCTTTTTATCTTTACAGGATTTCATATCAAACACTATTGTTGGACTGGAATTCACTTCTCATAGAATTATTTTCTTAGACCTTGTCAGCTTTTACTTGGATTAATTTATTGTTTTCATACTTGGTTTAGAGATTTGTTCAGTTTTTTCTTCTTTTTGGGGGTTTTCTAGTTTCTGATTCTGAAGCCTGAAGCTCTATTATTTGTATCCTTCTTTTGGACATCTTTTCATTTATTATCTTGTCCAACTTTAGGGATGTGGCCTGGAGAAGCTTTCTATCTTCCAGATCCTTGTGAATTAACTTTTGCTAACACACTTCTTTTGTCTAGTGCTGCTATATCTTTAAGAAATGCTTTTATTAATTTAGAAATTTCATCACAATATACTATTTTCTTCACTTTGTGGTCATTCTATTTATCTTCTCTTTTTATGAGTTTGCAGATTAAAGAATTTCGTATTCTCGCATATTCAATTAATGATTCACTTTCTAGTTGTCTTTTCTTCTTTCTTACAGCATTACATTTCTTTCACTTAATTCTTGGTATTTACTTCCTCTTATCTTCTTTTCTTGTACCGGTTTCGTTCTCACGCTCACACACACATATTATTCACGCGTCGCTCACACGTGCGCGCTTGTAATAATATGTGGGCTTTAGTGCATTTCATGCGTCCTTTTACTCCTTATAAATGCATTAAAGAAGCTCTCTTCACGTCCTTATAATTTAGTACATTCATATCCTCATTATGCCGGGCCCCTATTTTAGTTATTATTTTGCCCGGCCGTTACGTTCACACTATTAATACGCCCTTCATGCGTGAACTTATAAGGGCTTATTGATAGTATCAAGGGGGTTCATTTCATATTGAATTTCGTGCGTCAGCTTCGTTCCTTACAAATTCAATATTAAATGCACTACGTTTTTACAAATTACAATATTATTATGCCGGCGTATGAAAAGAACCAATGTTTTGCCCACAGTTTTTCTTCCAGCCTCCAAACCCCAAAGACTGGACCCGAACCCAGAGCGTGGGGTGGGGTTTTGGGCTAAGGTTTCGAGTTTCGGGCTTATAGGTTTTTGGGGCTTAAGGCTTAGGGTTATTACATATATATAACTAAGACTTTTTCAGAAAGTTTTAGACAGTTTTTGAAGAGAGTCAGAAACTTTCTGTTAAGGTCTTAGTTATATATGTCTATATAGATATTAGTTAGGCATTTGAAAACCTACGGTTTTTTAGTGTTTTAAAAACCTAGTTTCTGGCACAGGAACAAACAATACATCCAAATAAACGTATATACGTCTTTCTCAAAAAATGTTTATAAAGTCATAAAGTTTCGTTAAAAATGCCGCACATTTCTATTACAGTGAACATGTAATGTTGTCCGACACGGTGTCTGCTCTTTCATCTATTCACAATGTTCTAAGACGCTTATAAAGTTTCGTTAACATGCAGCAGTTTCTGTTGCAGTGAACACGTATGTTGTCCGATAGAGTGTCTGCTCTTTCATCCGAAAGGTATAGTTTTTTTGGGGAAAATATGGATCTCTACTCGAAATCTATACTCTTTCGTTTGTTGTTATTCTTTTTTATAGAGAGAAGACATGATTCTGCAGGAAAATCTAAAGAGGTTTGCTGCAGTAATATCGATTTCTCATGCACGTTGTCCAGCTTCCATCTCAGATCTTTCTTTTTTGGAAAACCTGAACCCTATATAAAGCCCCTAAACCCTATACCTTGTTGGCTCAAACGAACGATGTTTTGTTGGCCGTTTTGGCCGACTCTCAGTGGAGCAACAACCAAAAGATATGAAAACAGTCTGTGCTGCAAAAAAAGGCAAGTGCGGCACCCAGGACAAGCGTGTGCAAAAAAGAAAGACAGAGAAGCCCTCAAACACAAGAAGATTTTGCCTCAAACATCGCCTGATATTGTGTGCCGTTCTTGTGGCTGACGTCTGTGACTGTTGTTCTGTTCGGTCCAAAATCCACAGGAAACAGCATAAAATGTGCGAACTTTGTTCATTCATCGCTCTAAAAAACACCCGATTTTTGAAGTATAAAAGTGGAATTTACACTACAAGAAAGTGTAATTTACACTACAAAATGTACACGCAAAAGTGTAATTTTTTGACAATATTTACACCTCATGTGTGTGTGTAAAAATTGTTTCTTCTGTAATTTTACGCGCAAAAGATCTTACAAGCTTGTTCTGATGCCGTACGTACCAGTTGTTTGCTGGGTGTTAACACGGCAGTCTAGTGACGTCCGAGTCCCGCTGCAGTTCTTTTATAGCATACAACAGTACTTAGCCCTTTGTCCCAGCCCCTGTTCCTGCTTCAGGCGCATCGTCCTCGCTTGGATGACCCTGCGCTCCTGGATAATCTGCTTCCGCAGTACTCCGCGCCAGCCACATTGTCTGCTGTTTTGAAGTCCGCCGGCTACACCGCACTGTCGGCTTTGACTTTCGCTGCCCCGGAAGTTTCTGATGCTGCTTTCCTGCGTTCACTGTTGGCCATGGCCCCTGCGAGTGAACTCAATACACCTTCGTGTGCTGCTGTCCGTCGGTTGCTTTTGGAGGCCTGCTCCTGAGCTTGAAGGCCTGGAGTGCTTCTGGGTTATGTTGCAAAAGCTCCCTATGGGTGGGGTCCATATCACCCCATTCTATGGGTTCATCATCAGATTCTGTCTTAGCTGACTGGTTGGTGAGTTGTCTGGTTCTAGCCTGCACTACACTGGGCACCGAGGTGAGATCCTGCTTTGTGAGTGGAAAGGAGAGCATCGAACTGCTCTTTGGGGATTTCAGTAACCGTAGTACCAGTGACCATTTGGTACTTGCCATTAGAGTGCTCTACCAACTTAAGGGAGGGAGCTATGGGGAATTCTTTGGGCGCCATTGCAGCCAGGGAGGTGTCGGCGGCCGCTGCTACTGCAGCTTCTGTAGATGGGAGCTCGGCTTGCTCGGGAGGCGCGGCTTTCGCCATGCGGGGCGCAGGAGCTGCGCCGTCGGACGGGGGCGGGGATTCTGCCATGGCAGATCTAGCGAAAGTACAGAGACCGTGAGTGAACTCTAGCAAAAGTCCTAGGACAGGGCACGACCACAAGTAAGAAGAATGAACAAAGAACAAATAAGCTCCCTAGGATCAAACAAGGCTATAACGCGATAAAAGGCGCAATATGCGAAGAACGCAAAAGTGATCCCTAGGAAAGCTCCTTACCTTAGGGGCTCCCACTGGGCTGTGGGACAGCTCTGTGCTCGAGCCTATCCAAGAGTCCTATGGGGCGAAAATGTTTCGGGTCCGTCCCTGATTTCTCTGGTTTTGGAAGTAGGGCCAAACCGCTCGTGTCCAATCTGTCGGAACAAGTTCTTCGGGTTGGTAAGTGTCATGTTGAGGGTCCCATCGAGCGGCAAGATGGGAAGCTGTATAGCCACTGACAAGGGAGCACAATCGCCAAACTGCCCCAGGAGCAGTGCCAGGAGCCCCAGCATTGCGCGCTGGAAGTCTATCCAAAAAGATTTGGACCTCACACGGCTCAACTGGTACACTAACCTTCAGGCCCTTGCGCATATCGGGCGCCTTTTCATTAGCAGCAAACAGAGATTCAAAGTGTGTGGTCATGGCCTGTAACTCTTGTGCTGGTTGTTGTATGGCACCGCCTTTCCGAAGCTGAAAACGCTAGAAGATGGATGAGCTTGCATTGTTCACGTAAGTCATGTCGAGAAGCAGCTTCGCGCGCCAACTGAAGAATGTGAAGTCGTCGTTCCTTATGCAGCTGTACCCCTCGGAGTTTCGTGCGCCTATGCAAACTCTGATAAATGGGGAGATGTTTCCAGAATCGAAAGCAGTGGAGGAGAGCACCCCTATGAGTCATGTGTCGGCGAAGAGCACGCGTGTTGTGAAAATGATCCTATGGTCAAGGCGAAATGGTGAATCGTACCATCCTGCCAAGGTTTGCAAGCCGACTGCGGAGGTTTCCGGGGAAAAACACGACTGGCTGTATTACAAACAGTGGTATGAAGTTCCTCAATGCCATTCATCCCCATTTGAAGCTTCTCCTGAACGGCCCGACGAAACTCGGCTATCCGTGGATCACCCTCAGCATAGCATCAGCGATGGCATTGCGGTCGATGGTCAGGGCACCAGGTGAATGTCTAGATTTCTCCCACGGTCGCCAGACGTGCAGTGAAAAAGCATCCGCCAGATCCTGCACCATGCAGGAGTAACATATGGTCAGCATAGATGCGAAACTGCACCGTGCCGAGGTCACCTGGTGTGTTGCCAGGGGGGCGAGCCGGCCCGCACAGAATTCAACATTCGAAAATGTTTTGCTCGCTCTTTGACCTGAAGAAAAGAATGCGAGCCCGGAACGAAGGTCCGTTCTCCCCGGGCTGAGCCCGGTCGAAAACATGCTGGCGGCCATAAGCCACGCCACCAGCACGGGCCAATCGCGGCGTTGGGCGGCAACAGCTGACAAAACATTCATTGGAAGCAAGACAGCTACATTGAACCGAACGCAGCCATGTTTTGCCACTTTGCAAGGCAGCTCTCATGAATCACTTGCCCGTCTTCTCGCTTCTTGCTCAAGGGCCGAGTTGCCCCGTTTTTAGTCTCGGCCTACCAAGGCCGAAGCCTGCCTCAGGTGTCTGTTCAGCCGGGCATCATGCTCTCAGCTTTTCCAGGTTGGGGCAGGGATGGCTCAGAAGCGCACCGGAGAGTGACTCCGGACAAGTGGTGCGTCACCAGGGAGGACGGGACGGTAACACAGCCTTTGAAGTAGCCTGGTTCAGGCTTCACATTTTAGGATATTTTAGGGACCACTATGCAGCCTGCTAGGTTGGAAGGTGTCGTTCTGAGCTCCATGAGAGCCTCGCATGTCAGAGTGTCATCCACGAGGACCTGAAGTACTTGCGGAAAGAGATTCAGCACGCCGTCCGAGTAGGGGGCATCAGACCAACCGAGCGGGATGATTTTGATCCGGAGGATGACCCTAGGATGTCCTTGTCGTCACAAGTTGTGTTTGTTTTTTTGTTTAAGTTACGCGTCCCTAGGAGGGAAGCACAAGCAACCAAGGATACCATCGGCCCCAACATGTACAACGTCGTCGACAACTACATCAAGCCACTGTGCGAACAGGCTGGGAACTCCAGCTGGGCACTCCTACGCAACCCAGACGGGCTCAGCTGCGATGTCTTCATCACTCATGGGTGGGCAGAAGGGATCTACGAGTTCATCGACAAGGTTCTGGCCTCCTGGCCGCCGCATGCTAACGCCGCATGGTGTTGCGTGCTGGCCAACCCTCAGAACTTGGACATCGGCCAGATGCTTGAAACGCCCCAAAGCTCACCATTCGCAGCGGCCTTGAAGGCTGCGCATTCGGTTATGGTGGTGGCCAATAGGACAGGCAGCATCTACGCCCGGATCTGGTGCACCTATGAGGCATACCTTGCCTTTATGTGGGACAAGCATATCTTCACGGCGCATCCACCAACGCGGGGGTGGTTTCGAGCAGTGCAGGCAATGACGATGGAATCAGCCATCAAGGGGCTGGAGGGCATGTTCCAAGCATTCTGGGGGCTCAATTTCGAGACGGCTCGATTCGCGTCAGTTTGCTTGGGTTCCCCCGTGTTCGTCCTACCGTACCTGGCCAGTCGCTTATATCATTGCTCACAAAAGAGAAGCGAGTCCAAAGATTTGGGCCAGAACTTCACATCCATCGTGCATGCTGAAGCCAGTAGGCCGGAGGACAAGCAGAACATCCTTCTAGACATCGGCAACAACACGGAAGAGGTGGACGACTTCATCCGGTTGTTGTTGCAGACGACGGTGGTCACTCCAGACACCAAGCAAGCCAAGGCTCTGGGAGTGCGGTTTTCGGGTGTGGCCGACTGGAGCCTGCCCGTGCTGCTGGCCGTGTACTGGCACCTCGTATGGCCAACACAGCTCTTGTTCCAGGAAGACGTTACTTGCAACTTGAGCATGGTTTGCTTCATTGTTTGCTCCGTATCATGGGTGGCATCAGACTTCTTCCATCGAGCCTTCATCCGCTCCGTGCTGACGAAGCTTGGGATCGTCCTCCTGGCTTTGCATGCTCTCATGATTGTTCCCGCAGTCTTCAACTTTGGCGTGGTGACAGATACCAGCGCCACGAGCCTGGAACAAGTCGTGGTCCATGTCGTGGGAGTGGCTGCAACAGCTTGCTGCATGCTGGGGGTCTGTGGCTAGGTTGCTCATAAGGCGTCTATGTAAGGCTTACTGTAATAAGGGCGTCTAATTCGAATCAGAACCAGAATCATCTTCATATTTTTGCCATAGAGTATATGTTTCGTACACACGAATGTATGCATACATATATATATATATATATATATCCCTTGGCAGCAATCCAGGTGGCCTGGCCAAGATTCCTCGCTACGGCCTCGCCGTAGCCAGCATCCTGAGCCCTGGAGTCCCAGACTTCTCTTCTTTGGAGGTGGGGACTGTCCTTGAACGGCTGTATGATAACGACAACATGACTACTAACAACAACAGTAACTGTAAAACTTACTGTTCGTACTAATTTAGAGTACTAACAAGGATTATAAGAAATACAAAAGTAATTGCATGAAAGCCTATACTGATGATACGGATTCCTAGGTTATGTTTCAGATTGTAACATGGGTTCCTTGATAAATTGCGCCCAATGTTGGGCCAACTGCAAGGTGCTGGCACGTCCACCAAGCTGTTTTCCACAGATCTGCTTGAGCAGCCCGGCAAGAGTCTGGGCTGCTGCTAGCTGCTAGCTGGTCTAAGCTGAAACAGGACCACATATAGACCCTACACAGTAGGGCTCTTATTGTAAGGACATCCGCAAAAACGCCCCCAATGTATAGAAAAACAACCAACAGACTCATTGACTTGATTCTGTGGGGACTATGCAGGGGTGAGTACAGCTACGACTGACATGGGATTCCTGAGTTATCAGCAGCCCAGGAGTTTGGGCTGGAAGTGTCGGCTGTGGACAGACCTGCCTGGGCTGCATGAGATCATGGTGCTGCCGCAGACGGACATCGGAAATGAAGTTTGTTCTAAGCTTCGGGCGGTCTTCGACATCAGACAGCCTGATAGAGGGTTGCCTAGCTGACCCCCCTGGCTTCGCAGAGTTAATCTGATGATCTCTTGTCCCCTGATATCAGGCGCTGGGATGAAATTCCCACAGCCCATAGGTCCTTCCGTACGGCGTCTGCGTTTGAGATGGGGAGTCGGCGCACTGCAGGTTGTACAGTTGTTCTGTTTAAGATGGCATAGGGTGCCGAGGTCATAAGTACTTCGGCCCGTGAAGGCATGTAAGGATGCCTGCAGCAAGGGCATCCGCTCAAGACTTTTTGTGGCTGATGGGCCTGCAGATACCACTTCCGGTGTTACATCCGGTGCTCCCTCAACGGCTCTCAGTGGCGTCCTTCCTCTTTGGCCCTGAATGCGGCGGTTCTAGTGTCCAGGAAGGATCACAAGACAACCTTCTGGAAGCTTGGTAATATTCCAAACGTCCAAGGCCCATCGGCAGCTTTAAGTTCAGGAGCTCTGCCGGGAAGCCCAACAGCAGCTTTCCTCAGACCCCTGAGTCTGACGACTCCGGCCCTGTGAGAAATGATGAGAAATGTCCCACACCACGACCACGGGAGCAGGTTGCATGCACCTAGCATCCCCCTTGATAAGCCCTATACTAGGATCCCCGCATGTGACTCAGAAAATTCCGCCTACAGTGATTCGATCCCGAATCGCTCGGGTGAGGGCCGAGTGTCCTAAGCAGCAGAGTTTTTCCTAGGGATATATCGTTTGGCACTGTTGAACGGATTCACTTGCATTGGGAGCATGAGCGTTCCTATCGTGCGTGCATGGATGCTTTGCTTTGGGATGAAATGCGTTGGTAACACGTCATGGATACTCTGGAGATGGATGTGCCGGTAGCACAGATGCTTTCGCGGGTATGGATGCTTTGGCGGTTGGATGTACAGGTAGCACAGACGTTGCTATGTTTGACAACAGGTTGCGGACGTACGGCCGAGGGCTTCTACTTTGCACTGTTATGTTTAGCTGTGCCTTCGGCGGTTTAACTTTTCGGTTTTGTTTCTAGGGTCTTTATTGCGGGATTGATTGAAGGGATTTGACAGGTGTTTCATGCAGTGGTATGAATGTTTCCTTCCGACACAGGACCCCTTCCCAGCCTTCCGCCCTGTATGCAGATCCTCTGCGAAATGCCAGGCTGCTGGCAAACCAGGCAACCCCAAAATGAAATCCCAGATGAGTGGCTGATGTTGAGGTCGCAAGTCCGAAGGTTGTTCTAGTCCTTCCAAAAGTGTCGAAACACTAAACTAAACCTTTCACCCCAAATCCATTTAAATCCTAAACCTCAAACCCTAGCCCTCAAGCGACCCTTGGAAGCTCTGCAACATCCCGTTCTGCGAGTTTGTTTTTCAGTTCTTGTAACGATTTTAAATCATCATGGAGAATCCAAGCATGCGGGCAATTCCTGATATGGCTGCAAGGTGGAAGGGAGGATGGTCCCATCACGTGCACTGAGAAAGATGCGTCCTATTTCTGGCTTCGTTTCCACACGGTTGTCAGTTGTCAGTTGTTGTTGTCGGAAAAAGCTTGTTGCGTCTGTAGGGTATTTCATCGCGGGGCTGGCCATGGCGACCACTGCTGGTCGGGGGCCGTCTGCCCCGAACTCAACGAGTCTCAACGAGTGCACGTATTGTGCAGCTTCTTTGCTGATTCTCACAAGGCATTTTGCAGCAAAACGGGGGTTTGATCTTCTTGGGCCGTATTCCCAACCCGGGAATCATCATCTAGAATCCTTCGGGTCATTCCCAATCTCCGTTTCTTGTGCAGACATGGGTCAAGTAAGGTCCATGGGGGGCTGCTTGGACTCGTGGAGGTGCTTAGGAAGCTTTGTTCGTTCCTTCGTTTTTGTTCGTACTTTGGTTTTTGCCAGGACATGGAGAACGTGAAGGAAGAGGCGGGGCAAAGCGTCAAAGGGCGAAACTGACGAAGCAGTGGTTGACCGAATTGTTTTGGGGTTGACAGGCTGTCAATCCACCGAGGGCTCGAAAACCGAAATTGACGCTGGTGCCTCACGGGGTTGCGCAGCCGAGCTTCAGAAAAACACGTTCAATAAGTAGAAAATGAGGCATCGACACTTTTTCGAAGAGACTGGCCTCAAGAAGGCACGGAGTTCATGCGTAAAGCGTTCTATCAGCAACACGCTCGTGCTCGCCATAGGTCATCGGAGACTGCTCTAAGATCAAATTCAAAGGAGAGGGGCACGAGTTCGAAGACCTCAAGGTTCGTTTGCCACTTGCATCATACTTGCATGTGGTCTCAACCCTGGTACACTTGCAAGCTTTAATCAAGTTTCTATGCATGGCTAGGTGCTGATGGCAACGTACAAGAAGTGGTTCAAGGAAGTGTACCCTTTCGAGGAGCTTTCGGAGAATTATTATCAAGTCACTGTGCGAGATTATGGCATGTGGTGCCAGGACAACTTCGAGGATTTGATTTGGAAGTCCCGTGCAGTTCTAGACAAGAAGGAGCTAGCTGTGTCTTGCACTGGCAACGGTGAATGCGCAAGCGTGACAGGAGCAGGACGACAAGGGTCTGGTAAGTAACCCGAAAGATGAGCTGCATGAGTTTGTACCTCACAGGTTCAGCGATTTGTCTTTGGTATTTTCTGGTATTTTCTGGAGGGCCACTGAGTGCTCACCCAAGGCTCAGACTTTGGTACAAGACTTCTGCGAATCAGGCCTGGTTCCTCGAACAACTCCTGAAGTCCACTCAAAGTATCTCAAAGTGACGCAAAGGTCTCAAAGCCAATGGAAGAGGAGGTTGCCGAGATGCCGTCTGTGCAGCAAAACTCGTGACACTAAGTCTTTGCACGAACAACTTCTTGTGGAAGGCTGGCCATCGGCAGCTTGACCCAGAAACTGCCAAGCGCGTCTGGTTCTTGGGGGCGTTCCTGGTATGGTGCACAAGTATCATGGGACGTGGCTTTGGCCTTCCGGTGTCTTTGTGAGAGTGTCTGTGTGTGTGTGTGTGTGCGTGTTTGTCTGCACACCAATCTCATCACAACTTGGTGCTTCCACGTTCTTTGGTCAACGCGGATCCATGCGTCCGTGCGTCCGACCATGAAGGGCTACCTTGCTTATTGTGAAAGTGTCTGGGACGCAGCGTCCCCCTAAACCTTAAACCCGAAACCTTAAACATTAAGCCGAACGGCTAAGCCCTAAACCCTTAAACCTTAAACCCTTAAACCCTAAGACCATAAACCCTAAACCTTAAACCCTAAACCCAGCAGGTTGCGGAGAACCGTGCGCGAGCGCTCGAGCGGAAGAGGCCATCAGAGAGGAGATGTTGTGACCGTATGTGACCGTGAGGGTTTGTGAGGGTTTGTGAGGGTGTCTGAGCCCGTGGAGGCAGCGCGAGGAGGCAATGGAGCGGGAGGCCCAAGCTGCAGCGGCTGCGCAGGCCGCACAGACAGCGCCTGACTTTTTCGAGGCAAGGCGGAGAATGAATGCAGCACATCAGTACATTGTAATTCTTCTTTTACGTTTACAATCATCTTTACACGGCGACAGGAGGAAGATGATGCAAGGAGCCGAGTTCAGCGCCCCAGTTGCGCCAACTGTCAGGCTGTGTGGTCCGAGGTCTTTGGTTTCGGTGGCATGGAGTAAAGCTGAGCTCCAACTTCCTGACACCTGTCGATGGGGGCACTCGCAGCAGTGGGGTTATCTGGGGGAAGCCTTGCTGTCACTGCTGACAAATAAAAGACAAGTGTCGGCAACTTTGGCAGTTTCACATCCGTCACACTCAGGGGACTTGTTCTGCCAAGCCGGATTTCATGGAAGCTTACAATGCTCGCTGCCTTCCCGGTTCAAGTTTTGAAGCTGCAAGGCATGTTGAGAGTTGAACGGTTCGTGAGCTTGTTGCGCAGCATCGTTTCAGATGTAGACAGACTGCATGAGTTTGAACTGTATGAACAACACCCTGGCACACGGTGCGCACGTGCATAAACTGGAGAGCAAATGAGTGCCACCAGGTGCAGAACATTGCAGAAAGATCACGGCACAAGAGGATTTCAGGGTCTGATGGAGACAGGGAGTGGGCAGCCGGCTGTGGGCACGCACGGTATCTGGCTGGACTTGGAGGATGAAGTTTCTTTAAATAACCTAAACCTCAGCTATGCATAAGCATGTAGTAGTCCAATCCTGGGCTTCTTGCAGGACTTTGTCTCCTGCGATGGCCCGATACAGGAGGAGGGCCATGTAAGCCACCCTGACAACCTTGACATGCACATTCCCAGCTTGTGTCAGGAGGACCTTCGTTCCCTTAGCTTTCCAAGCAACTGGCAAGGGGGCCCAGAGTCGAATCAAGTCGATATGCGGCGTGGGGGACTGCTTGAGAGATATGGGCACATTTGTAGGGCCCGGAAAGCACTGAGAGAGCACACTGAAAGCACCGGCAAGGCCTGCAGCTTATCAGAGCGAGGCCTTGAGGGCTCTGATCGGTGCCTGCCCCGTTGCTGGAACAACTTTTGGTAGGCTCTGTAGACGCTCCCCGCACACCCAAGTCCATGCCCAGGAAAGCGTGGCCGCCTCCCAGGCCAAAGTGGCCACAGCTTTGAAAGTGAAGACACGACTGCAAGACAAGCCCGCACGCACGCACACGCACACGCACACACGCACACACGCACGCACACGCGCACACGCGCACACGCACACACGTACACACGCGCACGCGCGCACGCGCGCACGCACGCACGCACGCACGCGCACGCGCACGCGCACTGCACGCGCGCGCACGACGCACACCACACGCACACGCACACGCACACGCAACACGCACACGCACACACACGCACACGCACACGCACCGCACACGCACACGCACACGCACCACGCACACGCTTGCACACGCGTGCACACGCGTGCACACGCGTGCACAACGCTGCACACGCGTGCACACCGTGCACACGCACACGCACACGCACACACACGCACCACCACGCACACGCACACGCACACGCACACGCACACGCACACGCACACGCACACGCACACGCACACACGCACACACGCACACGCACACGCGCACACGCACACGCACACGCACACACACACACACACACACACACACACACACACACACACACACGCACACCGACGTACGCACACCCACGCACGCACACCCATGCACACGCACACACTCACACACACTCACACTCACACTCACACTCACGCTCACACTCACACTCACACTCACAGCCACGCAGTTATACACAGGTGATCTGCTCTTCTTGACTGAGCAACAGCCTTTCGAAAATCAAAGGGAGTCATGTTGACAAACGATACATGCCACTCAAAAGTGCTTTCGCCTCTTCGAATCCAAGCTTCACTGAAAAACATTGTTGAGGTAGATGCTCGCATGCAGTGGACGGCTGCGGATGCATGTGACCGCAAGATATTCCATTCCTTAAACTCTCGCAGGGGTTCACGGACTAGTTGAGCAGTGAAACAGATCCATTTCGGTCTTGTTGCTGAAGCCTTCTGGCTCTTTTTCCACCGATGTCTAAGCGGTGACTTTCGGCCGTTTGGGATGTCTCACTTACTTTTGTGTAGGTCAGCACCACTATCGGACAAAATCACATGAATCGGAACATATCGGTGCATTGTCCAAGTTAAAAGAAGCTCGGCGGGGTCCGGTCCATCTTCGGGATCCTGGAGTTGACTTTGGGGTTCGGCTTTAGCTCTGACATGCTCTGCTGGGCCACTTTTTCATCTCCACACAAAGCATGCGTTCCGCGAGTCTGCCTGCTTTTGCTGGGTTGTTTCGGTACCAAGTGTGCTGTCTTGATGCAGAGGCCAACGTGTTGCAGTGGCTGGCAAGCCCTCGCTGGCAGAGCAGGTGGCCTGTGGCCACCCTCCTTGCCATCTGCTTGTAAGATCTTGCACGCATGCGCGGCAAAACGCAGGTCAGTGGCGTCACGTTTGCTCCACAGCCGAGGGCGTGCAGGGTGTCGGTGCAAGGGAGCATTCATGTTGCAAGGGGATCTGAGGTGCTACCCGCTCCGGAGCTTTGCCAATGCTGAACAGCTGGTAGCCGCAACAGAGCTGCCGCCTTTCCATGGCGTTTTTCTGCGGCATTGCTCGTGCTGTGCATGCGATGTGATGCGATGTGATGCGATGCGAAATGATGTGAAGCAGTGTGAGGTCACGTCTACGCCTTGTTCGTGGCTGGGCTGTCTACGAGCGTGGCGACCGGCCTGGGCACTTCGCGGTGTGCCTAGCGACGCCCACGCCCGACAACGCCCCCCACCACGCCCGACCACCGCATTCCAAAGTTTTCATTGTCAAATGAATGTTTCTCACATCGCATTCTTTGCACAATTTGGTGCTTCGGTCTGAGGTTGCGGAGCGCTATTGGTGGAACAGCCACCCAGACGGGCAATGGGTCGATCTCACCCCTCGCCCAGAGGCACTTCATTGCAGTTCTGTCTTTGTTCATTATTGTAAGCTTTGTACATTTTGTACCAATGATTGACTGGGGGAGGCGTGGAGTGATAGTGAGTCTGTGGATAAATCTGTACGCACAACGTGAGAAGACACGAACAATGATGAGGCTTTCTTCTTATTTTCGGCGATTGAACAGTTCATGTGCCGCTCTGAACAGATCTCACAAGAAATGATGACCTGCATGCGTTGTTAGCTGGGGTTTTGAGAAGTCATGTATGGAAGTGTCCGTCGACATCTTGCAAATCAAGGCCTAGTTGAAATGCTTTGTTTGATGATTTCAGCGGGTTTCGAAACCGCTCATCGGTTTGAGCTCGTACGTGTCCTATGACGACTCAGCACAGAAAAGGAACATTCTTTGAGCTTGGCTCATTGTTCAAGTGAGAATCCACGTTCATAGTCGCAGCAGAGGGAGCGTTTAAATTCGTATCCCAGTACAAGACAAGGATGCTGGGGATCGAGATGCCAGTCTTCGGTGCTAATGCCGGCAGTATTTGCAACTCCTCAGCATTTGTATGGAAGTTGACCAGCCGAACAAATTTAGCAACAATTGCAGATCACAGTCATTCACTTGAAAGAAGCCATGTGACCAATTGTGCGAATGAGACATGAATGTCTGGCACTCCCACTGTGAATGCACGTGTGAAATGCAATGAAGAAGCAGTCAAGGAACTCCAGCAAGCCTCGGAACAGCAGGGGAACAGCAGGACCAAACATGCAGAATCGATTAGGATGATTAGGAGATGTCGCAGAGAAAGGTGTTACCATGTGGTACGGAGTGTTCGATTGAAGCAGGAAAGGTTGCATGAACATCAGTGAGATGTGCTACCACGCTAGCACAGTCAGTCAAGGCTGCAGGTGACTTCCGCATTTTGTTTTTCCAGTCAGGGCCTGGAGGAGTTGCTGCTGGTCGAGGCGCCTGGCAGCGAGAAGCCTCGGGGCTCCTTGACGGCCCAACAGGCAAGAAATGGCAAGAACAGAGTCTGTACATGCCTGTACAGTGCCGAGCGATACGACGGTGCATTATGCAATCCATCGGGATATCACCTCCCCCGAGGTGAGGCCTTTGAGGCCTCTGAAACCCTCACAGACTTCTGTTGCGTTGCCAGGCGGCCTTTGCCCAGCGGCTTTTGGCCTGGCGATTCCCGAAGCTGGCCGCCAACATGGCGCCGGCAGTGGCGTCGGCAGCGGCGCGTCCAGTGAAATCCGTGGAGCCATCGCGGCAAGCGCAGCCAGCGCAGCCAGCGCAGCCAGCGCAGGCAGCAAAACCAGCGCAGGCAGCGCAGCCAGCGAAACCAGCGCAGGCAGCGCAGCCAGCGCAGCCAGCGAGCCAGCCGGCGAAGGCCACTGATTGCAGGGTGTACGCATTGCCATAAGTCAGCACCAATTATCGCCACATTCTCAGGTGTTGGATTATTCCAAGTGGAGCAACATCGCATGCAACCAAGTTCTTGTCACGCCGCGGAGGGAAGGAGTTGTGAAGAACTGCTTACGCAGTGTGTTCGCCTGCGGGCTATGTGGGCTGTTCAGGTCGACTCGGACGAAGAGGAAGCTCCGCAGCGCAGAGAGGACGACGCGGACGTGGGGGTCAAGGAGCACGAGAATCCCTAAACCCTTTCTTCTCCTTCCTGCCCATATTGCTGCCCATTGCTGCCCATTCTTCATTGCTTTCAAAAAACTCTTCTTGTCAGGACTTGGCGGAAGGAAGAAAGAAGAAGCCCGTCCTGCCAGTGCCCGACTTCCTTCAGGGCAGCACGGCCGGGGGAGGTCGAGGAATGCTTGCCGACACAGTCTACAATGTCTACAGCTTTTGCAGAACTGCAGGTGGCACTAACTGTTTAACCTCCTTGCTGAAGATGCTGGACTCTGATGAGAAGAAAGAGGAGTGAGCAGAGATGAACAGTGTGAACAGCTACCAAGTAAGCCAGTTCAATAGTCGTGCTCCAGATTGCGAAGCGCAGGACCATGCGCACAGCTTGGCCCAGGCACCTTTGACGAGCACACAGCACACGCCGTGCTCTGGATCGTAACCATGAGAAACACAGGTCTTCGGTCGCAGCTTTCACTCCGCCATGCTGGATCGCCCGAGGCAGCGATGTCATGTTGCATCAGTTGTGTTTCTTAGGCCATTTAGGCCTTCCTTTTGCTCATTCTTGCTGTTTCTTGCTCACTGAGCTCGTGCCAGGCAGAGTTTCTACAAACGTGGTCTGGACAGCCTGGACAAGGCAGGCATGGCAGGCTGCCGCTGACATCCGGGCAATATTTGATGCCTTGCTCTGAGGGCACCTTTGTGGCCGAAACCTCAAAAGGTCAAGGGTTCAACGCAGCTTGTGGAGAAGGGGAGGTTCAAGAGCTCCCAGCTCTACGACTCAACAAGGTCATGTTGGGACTTGGTTCTGTGCTTCCGCTTCTCCATGCCGCGAAGCGTGGGTTTTCTGGACTGCTGCTCGAGACGCCAGATGCCCAGTGCCCTGTACTGGACCTCATGGGCCAAAATCAAGAGACTCTAGGGAAGAGTGCACACATCCTTGGAGAGCTTGAGGTCAAACAAGTTGGCAGAGGCCATGTTTTTGACAGTGTGGATGGCATTGCCAACTTGGCTATATGACTTGCAAAAGAGTCTCAAGAGGAAGTGAAACGCAACTCGGCTAGGTGGCTGAGCACCTTCTGAAGGCGAACAACCTCACCTTTCCAGTTGCTGTCTCTGGGCAGCAAGTACTTTTGCCTGTCATGGAACAATTTTAAATCATATTTTAACGAGACACTGGGGCAAGCCTTGGTCTCAGGCTCAGCCCTCCCCAAACCCGCGAGCAGCGCTGTTAAGAGCTGAGCCACTCACAGTAATTCTTTAGACATGCGATGGTAATATTCGTAATGCTGGTACATGCTGGAGGACTGCCCACTTAAGCGGCAGGATGCTGCACGGTCAACAGATGTATTTTGGTGGCAGTGGGGGCACAGAGACCCGCAACACTAGCAGCCACTAGCACCCTGACTTGGGGGCAGAAATGTGGTTCAGGTGCGGCCTTGTGGAGTGTCTGAGTGTCTGCGGGGGCTTGAGTTTCAAGTGTCGCACGGCTGCCCACACAGAAACAAACGAGGTCTATACATCCATGTTCGGCATAACGGTTGTGTCTCGTGTTTCTGCTTTGTTGGCTCGGTAGCACGTTGCAAAGTGTCCGAGGCATCACATGCATGCTTCCATGCAATGATGTGCCGCGTGTGCTGTCATGCAAGGTTGTCAAGGAAGGCCTGGACAATGCTTTGGCCCTATCGGTGTGATTCACATTTCCACGAGACATGGTCGTAGAGCATGAGATCGCAAAAATCCAGGAAGCAGCGGTGCAAGACACAATCTCAAGGACGGGTTCAGAGTTGCTCAAGCTTTTTTTTGGGCCTGCTCGCCTCCTCTTCGTCTGGAGGCAGGTGCCCAAGGTGGCCACCGCCTGTGTGGTCACTGAAAGGCCCGAGAAAGTTCGTGATGTTCGTGAAAGCTGACGGGATCTCTCGGGTACGTCTTTGCCCTATCCCCTGCAAAGGATGGCGCACGATCTGCTGTCAAATGGCATTGTTCCCGCATGCGTCACAGTGCACCAGGCAGCAAAAAATAGATGCCATGATTGTGCCCGCCATTTCTACCTACTCCAGAAGCCAGGCCCTGCGGAAACGTGGGGTCACATCTATCCGGCACCTCCCAAAGACTGTGGAGCTGCTGGCAGCACCAGCCTGGCACCTTCGCTTTTGGCGGCCCTTTTGGGCGCCTCACTTGCTTTTCCTTAGTCTGTTCAACTCAATCTCTAGTGCTTCTCGCTTTCTCAGGCGGAGATCCGCTCAGAGCGGTTGCTGGACTTCGACCTGCGGCCCTTCAATACCCTACGCATGCGTCCCAAACCTGCCAGAGCAAGACAGTTCCAAGCCAAATCATGGCATTGTCACATGTTGTCACTGCATGCCGGATTGTCAAAAGGTCACACGTCCTCGAACCCGAAGGCAGACTTTTGGTGGTGGCCGGCCGGGCTACAGATCCCGAGGTCCTCTGAGATTCTGCATTTCTGGTAGCCGCTGGTAGCCGAGGTGCGGATGGAGAGCCAGCCCAACACACACTGCGCCCTCTTGGGGCCCGCGCTTCCTGGCTGCACAAACTGCACACGACCTCGCCTTGGAGGGTTGAGGATAATGATCTTGTAGGATGCCGGATGTCAGGAAGACGCTTTGCGGCTTCGATTTCGAGCGCTCGCCCGAGATCGCCTTGGACGAGGCCGCCCAGTGTCGGCTGAGTGTGCCAGTTGTGCTGACGTGTGTTGACATGTGTCGAAATGTGCCGACTGGTTTGTGGCAGAGTTCGGCAGCGGCAGTTGTTGTGCAGTGGGTTACGGCCGTCGGGCATTTTTCGGCTCAGGTCCGGAGGCCGATGAAGCTCCAAGCTGACCAGCGCGGTCGCTGCAATTGTGCCTCGATGGTACCTTTACACCTCTGAACCGCGTTTGAAGGATCTCATACAGAAATCTCAATGCAGTCTCAAGTGTTCTGAAGGTTTTGTTGCGTGTTGAAGCGTTGTTGACCCACAAGCTTCTGAGGCGTCGCTGTCTGGTGGGTGGCAAGGTCTCGAGCTGAGGGTGCGACGGCTCTGCCGTGGTAGAAAAGTAGTAGAGATGAGGTTTGGGGATGAGGAGTACTCCACACGCCCCGACCTGGAGAGTGCGCGGCCACGATCCGAGTGCGACCCGTGCCTGTGCGCACAATTCGAGCAGAATTTTCTTTCTTCATCAAAGCAAATCGTGGCAAGTCGCAAGGCGCTCTGAGCGCTCTGAGCGTTCTGAATGGAAGCAGGCCATCCACTACCTTGCAGGCTCAGGGTTGCCTGGCTAACTGTGATGCTCGGTGATCTGGCAGTGTTCCGAGGCGAGACGTCCATGTTCAACGGGGACGTGATCGCCGGCGCCCCGGCGCCTCGTGCCTGTGATTGCCTGTGGCACCATGTGGCGCCCGGCTCAATTTGTGCAACCCGAGGACCTGTTGGTCTCGATCACCCCGCGCTTCACCTTTCGCATGCGGCAAGAAAGCTCGGTGCCTAGGGTCGAAAGAGTGCTTGTGAAGCACTATGAAGCACTTCAACATGCAGGCTACACAGTTCTGTTTTCATTTGCCCTTACAGAGGATTGTTTATGGGGTTCGTACTAGTTTTAATTATCATGTTTTGTGCTTATTCTCCACTGCCTGGGCCAGGGATTTCCAGGGCTAGCTCCATGGGGTTCTTCAGAGAATCGGTTCCTGTCTCCTGAAATCCTGTTCTAATCATATTCCCCCAGCCTGGGGTGGTCACCTGGCGGCTGTTGTTCATGATGCTTATGAACGGGAGCCCTTTTCGGGCCCACTGTGGGGCACACGTTTGCCACTTCATGTCTTGCGTGGAAATATACACCAAGAGGTGCATTTTTGAAACAATTTTTCGAGGGCGGGGGCCCGGCCGTTAGGAGTGAGGTGAGGGCGCCATGTCGGAGAAGTTGTCGGCGTAGGAGTCGGAGAAGGATATGGTGCAGCCGGCAAGAAATTCTGGACTCGACAAGCAAGAGACACTTGCACCCCGACAAGTAAATACTTCATCACAGAATCACAGCCGGAGTGAACAGGTTGAGAAATTTCGGAGTCAACAGCTTCACAAGCATCCAACCAATGCCTTCATGTAGTACTAGGGCTTTAGTGGTTCGTGCATGAGCACAGCCTGGATGGGCGGCCTGACTTCGGTCAGGCCCCGGCTGCGGGCCTAGATCTCACGGTCTGGGCCCCCAAAACCCGAAAAGGCAACCGGGCAAAAAAAAACAGCAACCTTGGGAGACCGAGACCCAAGAAAAGAAAGCACACACCGAGAATAACAAGAGTGGCGTCGCCAGCTTCGTCCCGGCTGGCACGTGGTACGGTTTTGGGTCGGCTCGTTCAGGCATGAGGGGTTCCGGAATCGACTAAAAGGGCCGCCTGCCAACAATGAGAATTGGGTGGGGGCCGAATAGGGAACCTTTGCTGCCACACAGCGAGGACTTTCTGAGATGGAGCTGGTCCATAATAGCTTTGGAAACGCTCCAGGTCCCATGTCCGTGGAGGTGCCGATTTGGCAGCTCAGCAGACAGTTAGGGGTTGTAGAGAAACTCTTAACTTGCTTGTGTTGAGCTCCATGTGTCGGTGAGGGTGCAAGCGCCGACGAGTACCAAGTTCTCGGCGACGCTGCCGA
This sequence comes from Symbiodinium natans, assembly GCA_905221605.1. Taxonomy (NCBI): domain Eukaryota; class Dinophyceae; order Suessiales; family Symbiodiniaceae; genus Symbiodinium; species Symbiodinium natans. The sequence continues at coordinate 605,100 of CAJNDS010001957.1, forward strand.
TCCTGCCAGGGCCCTCACAAAATTGTCCAATCTCAATGAAGGAAGAGTCGGGGAGAGCGATGTTTTTGAAAACGCAGGCCATACCATTTCCTCATGATGACGGACATGGAGCGTGCACAGGCAGCATGACGGGGCAAAGAACGAAATGGAAACATTTCTTGCATTTTACAAACTTGCCTGGAAGGTTTACCAAAGGTCAATTCGCGATGCCGCCCAGACCTCGATGCAAAGACTGAGTGATCTGTTAATGTGTGCTGCCCCAATGCTTCTCAGCAGAGGTGCAATCCCAACGCAAGAAGCTGGGTCGCCGGCCGCGGGTGCTGGATGCAGGCAGCACATGAAGCTGCGAGACGACGTAGAGTGAAGTGACATCTCGGTGTTTTAAGGCTCTGGCATTGGCCTGCTCGGAATGATGGCGGCGTTCGCGGGCCCGGTAGTTCCGGTATCTACCCATCGGAGAATGCTCATTGCATGCCTAGGCTGGAGGGTGCAGAAGTATGGCTCTGCGAAGCAGTCTGGGACCCCGAAAAAGAGTTTTTTTTGCTTGTTAAAAGAAGCCACAGAGGCATTCTTCTGCGGAAAGGCGTCCCTCTCATTCGCGTGCCTGCCTTAAGGTGCCCTTGATGCGGCAGACCTGCCGCGAGGCGTAGCGCTCAAGAGTCACTTCAAACTATACGGGCAAAATCCACAGCTCACCACAGCTCACCACAGCTCACCACAGCTCACCACAGCTCACCACAGCTCACCACAGCTCACCACAGCTCACCACAGCAGACCACGGCTCACCAGAGATCACCGCAGCTCATCACAGCTCCACAATGTCCATCATATGATATCATATGAGTTTTCTATGGATGTTCAGGTGGTGGCCGCCAATGCTGCTCTCATCACCGAGAAGCGTGGCTTGGTGAACCTTCTGCCCCCGATGATGTCAACCAGGCGTACGCTCCATGCGTGCAGAATGAAGCATAGTCGTTTGAGTTCTGTTCAGCTTTGTGCTGTATTGCTTTATTGCAGATCCGTTGTCTACGGTTGTGCAGCTTGGTGTTCGGGATTGCGCACGGGGGGGGGGGGGGGGGGCTGTGTTCTCTCCCTCGAGGCTCGTGGTTGGGGAGGATGTAGAAGAAAAGTTCGACATTGTCCGTGGCCCAGAGCGCACAGCGCCCCTTTCTGCAGTACAAATGGTGACCTTAGCATCCAATCTGAAAGCAGATGAAAGCAGGTCGTCTCAGAGGCCAGGGCCCTGGTAATCGATCTCCAAGTTGAGTGGCATAGTGCTTAGAATTTGAGCTTATGCCGAACATATGATTAGGTCATGGATCTCTGGTGCTTGGGTTTGGCGCACAGACAAGTGCTCGACAGTTCGTTCCGGGTTTGGCTGGATTGCCAAGTGTAGCGAGGCGAAGGCATCATCCCGACAATGCGGCATGCCCACAAGAAGCTCTTGGCCGAGACCGGCGTGTCTGGAGCCAAAAGTGACTGGCCTGTCGCGCCGTACAGCACAGCATAGCGCGGCCCGTTTGGCCGCTTGGTGTGGTGAGACATGGTGAGACGGGCTTCAGGATGCTCCCTGGACGCTTGCAGATCTTCGTGCAGCCCTTGGAGCTGTCGCTCTGGGGCCAGCCCGGAGCCCAGGCGTTCAAATGGACATGTTATGCCTTTGAAACGTGAAGGGGAGATGATGGAGATGGAGCAGAAACGTTTCAGTTCTTTTGTGTGGCTTTGTGTCGTTGTGGTTTCTCATTGTGGAATTTGGGTTCAATCTTTTTCATGGCAAGGGCTGAGCGGGAGAACGGTGTGGACCTGCAGGCGGGGGCTAAGGGCCTGCGGTCATGGACGGAAGACCACTTGTCTGTGTGCGAAGACAAAGGAAACGCACTTGCAAGTGCGTGCGTGTGTGCGTTCGCATTGGCCAGGCCATGGGCAAACACTTCAGGAGCAAGCTCGATTCTCACGCGTTACGTTTCTCATTCATGATGTGTTGCATTCCTAGAGTGAAAGCTTCTCAGACCCAGGTTTTCGGCCGTGAGAATCGACCAGTTTCCAGGGCAAAGTCCTCAAACGTCCTCCAGCTATCTCAAGCTTGAAGTTGTTACGGATCAGCGCATGACACATGTCCAGACTCAGGCGGTACCTCACCGAGGAGCCCATCGCGGCTCTTGAGGTGAGTGAGAATGCTCGAATTCGATTGCGTTCGAGTGCTCTTGCTGTTACCGTGCCAGCTAGACAACTCGTTGACCGTTGACACGGCAGACAGTTGGACCACCCACTGGTACCAGTACACTAGCCCATGCTTTTGAGTGATGAGCGCGGCAGGTGAACCTTGCCTGTGTACCGGCGCAGCCCGGCGAGGGCGAGCCGAATGTCGAGAACGACGTCAAGCTGTGCATAAGAATGGGCCGGGACGTGCAATTCCTGCAGCCTTCTTGTCGAAATCGCATTTTTGCAGATTTCCTCCAGGTGGAAAGGCTGCTTTGCGGGCAAAAATCTCCAGCGCTTGGGCCCTGGGCTTCTCTTGTTGCGGCCGCTTGTGAGCCTCAGCAGTGCATAGCAGTGAATAGCAGTGAATAGCAGTGCATAGCAGTGCTCCGGAAGCAAGGTCAAGGTGGATCACAGCGGCATGCTGTCAGGTGGCTCGTTGCACCTCCTAATCCTCATTATCAGAGTGCCACTGCTTATGGACTGCTCCCCAATTGTGGAGGTTATGGTATTTGGTGGTCAGCGGATCTGGGAAATGGCCACGTGCAAGCCTCAGCATGATGGAGCCTTGCCAACAAGCTCTGTCTATCTGTCTATCTGTCTGTTCGTCCGTGCGTCTGTCTGTCTCGCTACAGCATAGCATAGCATAGCATCTGTGCGTGCTAATCATGAAAGATGCAGCTGCATTGCAGGAACGGAGATACCGCTGTCAATTTTCATGACAAAGGGCAAGCGAAGCTACTCGCTGGGGCATCGCATCACCCAAAGAGTGGCCACCCAACAGAAGCAGGACCGTGCTAAACTGCGCAAATGAAACGATGTCGCGGTACAGAAAGCAATGCCAGCAGCACAGACGGATACAGGGTCACAAAGCTGTTTTCGGATATGCTGCTTGAGAAACGAGCCAAATTGGTTGGACATGTTGAAGTCACGACTCTGGCTCTGCACGGCAGGTCAGCTACAAACCAAGCAGGGCAAGCTTATACGCAACAGGCCCAATAGGCAAGCGCAATACACCGGAAGCAGGTAACCTCTAACTGCTCTTGTGGCTACAAATGTCGCAGAATGGGGCTTTCAGGCTTTGAACATAGTTGGGATTACTGTGGGCAAGACAAAGTAAACGTGTGTCTTTCACTCTCGCTGGGAGGTCGGTTGCTTTCCTTGCCGCCAAGACATGTACCACACGCTTACACAATTAGACTCTGAGGATGTTCCCGGAGCCTTGCCCCTCTTTGAGGATTTTTGTTTGGTTCGGAAGTTGGGGTTTTGGAGCAGCTGGGGGTTTACACCTCAAAACTTACTTCAACAATGAGCTGAGGTCCGCCAACAGCAAGCTGAAATTCAATCGCCAATCACTCCCAATGCTGCCAATGCTTTGAGCCTTTACCTGCCTTAGTCGAAAACGCCTCGTGTCACCTCGGCCCGAAAATACAGAAAGCCCAAGGTTGGTCCACAGGGAGTTCGGGGTGGAACCGGGAGTTTGGGGATTCTGGCTGGTAACAGAGTCAAGCGAAATTGGGCTGGGGTTTGTTAAGGCCTCAGTTTAGATATGTGGATCTTTGTGGATACACCGGTTGGGGGGTCCTGCTTGTTTCTGCACTTTCTTTGCTGTCCCTCGCCAGTCTACGTGGCGCACTAACATCACTTCCATAAGGGTCGGTCGTGAAGCTTCCAAGCCGCTCGTTTTTGTTTCGGGTTCAGTACACGGGATGCCATGTGTGCTGCGACCCCCAGACACACGGGACATACGTGCCATGGAAGATGGAAGGAGATCTGATGAACGAGCAGAATCGAAAGAACATGAAGGAACCATTCGTAGCTATGGAATAGATACAGGAAGCTGTCCAACCCGTGGCACAAGCCAGATGGCATGCTTTTTTCCTGGTTTGCAGACGCATGGTTGTGAGTGTTCAGTCAAGAGTTTTTCCGAAACAGCAACGTTCGGGTCTTCTCTAAGAGAAGAAATTGGTTGAACGCGGCTCCCGAGCAGAGAGCCGGCGGGTTTGGATGGGTGGTGCCTCCCACATCTCTACGTTCATGCTGCTTGGGGTCGTCGTCGGTGCTAGTTACTTCGGCGGCTTTGCCTCCTGGCGAAAAAGCGGTGCTGAGGAGGTGACCAGCAACCCCAGCAACGCGCAGAGGCCAAGCCACGTGAGTGCAAGATGAAACTCCTCCGTAGCTTTTTCTTTGCGAGGAGCTGGAAGCAGCTGATCCGCTGGCTTGATGCACCACGGTTTGTGTCGGCTGGGGATGACATCCAGGCAGGAACCGCGGATTTGAAGCTGACCGGGGCAGTGTTGAGCATGAGCCGAGAGGTTCTGGCGTGCTACAACGACCACCAGGTCATTGATGGAGCCTTCATGTTGTGCTGTCTGCTTGAACGGAGCATCCGAGGTCAACGTGGAGGATATTTACCTCCCACGTGAAATGGTGGACAAGTACCAGGAGGCTGTTGTGGTTGTTTGTATATGTAGTCGCGATATGTCGCGATGACAGTCACGCGGTCTAGACCAAAGTTTTAGCCGAAGCATCGATACTCAGGAGCTGCTGGCAGCCCAGGCCTGCAGTGTCTTCTGACAACTCAGTCAGACTCAGTCAGACTCTTGTCCGCTGTCTTGTCCGAAGGCCGCCAAAGGCGGGAAGCAGCTTCCTCCCGCTTTGGCTTCTGGTGTGTCTGTGTCAGGGACAGTTCTTCGAATTTGTCGGAAAGCGGTAAGTGGTCAGGCGCCATGCCGGGGCATGCGACGGAGGAGGAGGAGACTGGCCATAATCATGCGAGCTTTGATGGACGACACAATGTTACTGCTTTGCTCGGGTTTGAAGGAGCTTGTAGAGGTCGACTGAGTCCCGACATGTCCCGACTTCGGGTGCAGGGTTTTAGCTCGCACACAGCTGGCACCGCAGCGTGTTGTGTTTAGAAATGATTTTAAGGGCCGGCCGTTTGGCCCTTGCCCATGTCTTGGAGGTGTTGCTCAAGGCATTGTAGGACCCAACATCTTGCCGCTAAGCCGGGGAAAATGAAGAGCTCAAAGGCATGCCAGGTCGAAGGGTGAAGCTACTGGCAAAGGAGCGAGTTGCATCTGCATTTAAAGATGTTCCGGCAGTGGGGAGTGGCAATTTCGGGTCTAGAAGAAGTTAAGTAGTGTTGCATATTTGGTCGCAACCCGAAGCGATACTGCACATTATTGCGTTTGATCTGTGCTACCCAGCGAACTTGGAAAGCGAGGGGGCAGAGGGCCCATGCCGCGTGGGGGGTCGAGTTTGGACATGAAGGGGCATTAATAAAGCTGCCCCGCTGCTGTGACGACTCATGTAGCTCAGTGGACAAAGCGCCATGGACATTGAAGACCTGCACCTTGCCTGTTTGGCACAGATCCCGGAGGGCGGAGGCCCCTGCCGGCTGGAGCTTGAAGACCTTGTAGAGTCCAAGAAGCAAGTGCGAGCTCCGCAAGCACGAGAGGATGGCTTGAAGCTTTTTGCCCGTGTCACAGAATCGGACCGGGCTCGGGCATTGCAGCGGCCGCCGCTGATCCTGTCCTGCTCCAGGCGGACAGATGTGCCCTGGGCTTTTCTGCGGCAGTACCTGAAGGCCTTCCGCGAAGGCTTCATGTACGTGCGGAGCCCCGTGACACGGCTTGTCACGATTCACACAGAAACCGACACAAGACAAGAGACAACGCCAGACCATGCTCTGGAATTTGCTGCTAGAATCTGTGCACACAGGCTGTAGCGCACACACACACACACACATCTATGCTTGTGTCCATAGTGCAGTTGTCCTCTTTGTGTGTTTTGCCAGCAAGCCCTTGCAATGGATAAGGTGACTGGGCAAATGGATCCTGTGTGTCTTGTGCCTTATGATGAGCTTACTGGCAAAGGCGTGCTGTGCATCAGCTGGTGCCTCCAAGGCAGTCGGTACGTCCGGTTTTTGTGTTTTTTTTTTTTACGCAGATACAAGGATTGACGTGCTTTAAGCACAGACGCAGCATGGTGTGGCACTCGGCTGAGGTGGTCGAAGAACTATTCAAAGTGGATCGAGGAGTTCAAAAGGGAGGACAGCATCCTCCGCAGTTACAAAGTTCACATGTTTAACTTCACCGTGAACTCCGATGATCTTGTGCTGGAGCCGGGCTTGACGGCACGTTTGCCGGAGCGGCTTCAGCAAGTCACTTGGCTGGTGCGGCGCTGAGGGCTGCTGTAGCCATCTGTACATCTGTAGCCATCGCCGTAGTCATCTGTAGCCTTGTTGCGTGCAGCTCGTTTACATCCTGGGTATGGTTGGGTGGATGCCCAGCAGTTTGCGAGCGAGTCTCTGGTTAGACGCAGCATGTGAGGCCAAGCGCTTCGGGCCTCATGCGTTGAACATTCGCTTCGACCCCATTGTCCACTATCGGCGCGTGCCGGAGCTCGGCATCCATGACAACCTGCAAGACTTTGAGCAGATCGTGTGCCACATCGGTGGTTTGGGCATTCGCCACATCACCTTCAGCTTCTGCAAAGCCTACAAGCAGTCCGTCAGGAACATGCTCTCAGCAAACGTGGAGCTGGTGGCGCTGTCGGAAGCACAGCAGCGCCAGGTATCGTGGGAGTCGCGGGTCGGTTCGTGGTTGTTCGACCTTTCTCCTCGATAGTTTCGATACGAGCGATTCTTTCTGGTAGGTGCTGGACCGCCTGCTGCCCTTGGCTGCACGGCATGGTGTGGAGCTGCGCTGCTGCTGCGACACAGGCCTCGTGGGCTACCGTGCGCAGGCAGCGCAGGCGACCGCTCCGGAGGTGCGGAAGGTGCGCCGCTGGGGCCTCAAGAAGGAGAAGAAGGAGGAGGGCGAGAAGGGCGAGAAGGGCGACAAGGAGAAGGTAGCGCGGCAACTCCTCGCTGCGCCGCTTATCCCGGAGGCTCGTGTGGGTGTCTTCTGCACGCGTCAGCTGGGTTGACGCACGAAGCTCCGGACTCTAGCCAGTTGGTTCCTGCGCGATGCAGAAATGACCAAGCCAGTTCATGTCAGAGTTCATGTCAGTTGTCAGTGCTGTTACCGGAGGTCGGGGAGTCGCGGTGCCTGGACGCACGCCTGGCAGACCGGCTGGCCCGGGATTTGGGTCTGAAAGTGACCTTTCCACACCAGAAAGACCGAGGTCAGCGGGAGCAGTGCAATTGCACAGGGAGTAGGGAGATTGGCCAGTACGAGCTGCAGTGTCCGTGCCTTAGGCAAGCAGTTGCGGCGATGTTGCTTGGTACACAGTGACCGCTAGTGCTGCTTTTGCAGCATTGTGCAACATGGTGGTTGAGGTCCACACTCTTGCCTCTACTGCTATGCCAACCCGAAGCCAGTGCAACCTGGAGCGCCTGGCGGCGGCTGAGACCTACGTTCTCACACTGTACAGCCACATAACGCCGCCCTGCGCCCCTCGTGGCAAATGAAGGCTTTCCATGTCAGGTCTCGCTGCAGTTGTGACTGCACATGCATTGAGTTAGGCAGGCCTTGGGTGTGCATGTTTCGTTTTGAGGATGCAATGTACCGGCTTGCTACATTTTGGCTTAAGACTTGGCTAGAGCCAAACTGGCAAGCTGGAACATTTCTTTTCTCCCAGGGAAGTGATCCCTGTGTCGCAATGGATGATGAGCCTACAGTCATTCACACAAATTTGCCGACCTTGGCTCCCGCGAACTGGTTGGACTTCCGGGCCTACATGTCTGATCTGGCACGTCAGGGCCGTCAGGACGAGTTGTGGTCCATCTGGAGTCGGGTTGCTGAGATTGCACACCTACCGGCACCCTCCCCTTCGATTACAGACTTTGACTTCTTGGGTTCCAAGGTTCCGGTGCGCCGGATTGTCTGTACCCAGGCTGGGTGTGATCGATGCGGGCGAGCCAGAGGTGGTTACCAATTCCCCTTCCTTGGCCCCTGGTCCAAGAGTGCAGCCATCGTGGAGGAGCCTGAGTTGGGGCCAGCGGTGGCCGTTGCCGCCTACGATCGTTGCCACGAAGTTCTTGCAGAGGACAGGATGTGGGATGCTAGCTCGGGCTTGGAGCTGCAGGATATGCTCACTGCTACATTTGGGCGCGTGCTCTATCAGGCCGAGATCAACGACCTCCACGGCGCAGCCCATCCCTCTGTGGACGATGTGTTTCGGGCTTGGCGAACCTGGCAGCAGGGGCAACAGGCCTGGCGCGATCCACTCTTACTCCCAGAGCCCACGCCCAACCAGGCACGGGCCAATGAAGTGCACAAAGCCCATCGGTCTATGCTGCTTTGGCTACGATGGGCGGCAGACCCCGCGGGCTGGTCTATGCCTGCGGTCTGTGTGGACTGCGGGGGTTCAGGGGATTTCGTGCACCAGATCTTGCAGTCAGCAATGTGCCGTGATTGCTTGCAGGCACGGGTGGCCATGCGTCACGGCCCCTGTCCGACAGTGGCTCTGGGAGTGAGAGCGACTGAGAGGAGACTTGAGTCGAGTGTGGGGATCTGGGGCGGACCTCCAATTTTGCGGTACCCACAAATGCACATGTGTTACGGGCGGGGAGTGACCCCGCAAGCACCATTTTCTTGTGAGCGGCAGGGAGTTACCCTGTTTGCGTCACTGAAGTGCTCAGGTCGTCGCTCGGAGTGGTCAGGCTGGGCGAGTTCGGCGAGGACCCTGGGGAAATTTTGCAGTCTGTGTTCAAGTTCTTTGTTTCGCTGTTCGGGAGCATCTTATGGTCTGAGGGTCCACCTGAGCTTTGGGCTTCAAGCATTGGGCTTAGGGCTGGCCTTGCTTACCATGCCGGGATCTCTCGGGGTCTATGCAGCCGAATCCTTGGCAGCAGACTCTGCGCCTGAAGCAGCATACACGGCCCTTGACGAGTATGCCACCCAGTATGCGTCTCGGTGGCGCACCCAACATGGCTACGCGAATGACACTGACTTCGCATTTGCGTTCGCTAGCTATGAGGAGGCACGCGCTACGGGAGGAACCCTGATTGCAGAAGAGTGGGCAACCATTCGATCTGAGGCATCAGGCTCTCTCTTTGGAGCAGTGGCATCTGCCTTGGATGCGCCGGTGGGTTCGAGCAACCTGGCAGCGCAGGTGGCACGGAGGCCGACTACCTTCCTCAAGAGAGTGGCGGCCAAGGGGCGATTGTTTCGTAGCCGTGCTCATCGAGATCCCCCCCCGGCCCAAAGTCAGGTCAGTCTGGCGGAGGAGTTCGCTGACGAGCTAGCAGAGGCACTGTATCAACTGGGGAAATCGCGGCCCAGTTGGAGCAGGAGTGGCGTGCAGCTCTGAGGCGTTGGGCCACGGGGAAGATCCTCGTCACAGAGCGGCCTACACTGAAGGGGGCGCTTTTCACTTTCGGCGAACTCCAGGTCCATATGTTTGAACGAGGTCGCCGCTTTCCGCCAGGAGCAGTCGATGTGGACGCCTTTCTCTTTGGTGGGACCAAAGCACAGTCGCGGGCCTTGGCCGGCCTGAAGTGGCTAGCCAAAACGGGCACCTTGGGCCTCGAGTTGGGAGGTTACGACTTCCGCCAGAACCCTCAAAAGGAGCCCAAGCAGGCGGCGGTGCTGGTGCCAACAATGGTACCTATCCTGGAGCAAGCAGTGCAGGACATGTATCAGGCCAACAACCCTCTGTGGCGTGCTCTGGTGGGGCTTTGGTGCTGCATGACGGGGTGTTTGCGGTTTGAACACTTGCGGCGGGCATCCCCTATGCGCCTCTCCAGATCGACCTTCCACTTCCACTGCAGTCGAGGGAAGCAGCGCGGCAATCGTGCAGGCTTCGACTTTGCGGTGCCGGCGGTCTTTTGCTCTGGATGGCCTTGGGCCCGTCTCTGGTTGAAGAGTTGGCAAGCCCTGCCCCAAGGTGCACAGACCTACAGCGGGTTGCCATTCGATGCTGCAGGGGCACCCTTTACCACGGCCCAAGCGATCAAGGTGGCGCAGGACATCTTCACGCCACATGTGGGAGCTGACGTTACCAGCTTAACGTCATACTCGTTTCGGCGTGCAGGGCCGACATACGCCAATTTGGCCGGATGGGCAGCTTCGGATCAACTTGCACTAGGAGATTGGCTAGACACAACCAAGCAGAAGGCTCAGGGAATCACTATGCCACTGCGTTACAGTGGAGCCAGGTATACGACGAGTGTCCGTCGTAAGCACTGGCTGGCAGGCTCCATCGGCGTGCTGACCTCCTTTGCGACATGGGATGAGATTCCAGGTGCCGAGTTGGCCAAGGCGGAGTCGACCGGGGCGGCAGTGATGGAAGTGGCTATTCAGAGGGATCTGCGTGCAGAATGGCAGAGCCCTATTCGCCTCCGGGAGACTAAGCCCCGCTTCAACGTGCCACGTACATTGCCGTTGCCTGACAGAGTCGAGTACATGATGCCAAGGCAGATCAACGGCAAGAGGGTGTCGGCTTCGCTTCGTGATGGAGCACGTCTTTGTGTCGAATATCAGAGGGGGAGGTGCAGTGGTCCTTCCCCTTGCCCGGCAGGCCAGCATCGATGCGCGATCCTGGTTCAGTCAGGTCGCGTTTGTGGTGGTTCCCATCCGGCCAAGGAATGCAGGGAGAAGCGCGCGGTGCTTGCTCCTCCATCGCCTGAGCGTGAGGGGACACGCCCCAAGGTGGCCGCGGTGGTCCAGGGGCACCTAAGGCTTCCACTGCGCAGGCGAAGGAGGAGGCTGCGGCATTGCCGCCTCATCCTAAGAAGGGGCCGCAGCGGCGCGCGCTGGCGAGTGACGCCAGCGACCTTCCGCCACTGAAGCGGCAGCGGATGGAATCCCCAGCAGTTCCTGTGAGGCCACCGCCTGAAGCCCCGCGGCGGATTCCTGCAGAGCCTGTGGGCCCGCCTCCGAGCAGACTCCTACGGCCGCGCACCCCTCCGAAAACCCCGCCGCCGTCATCTCCCAGTTCGACGAGACCTGGAGAGAAGCGCCCTGGGCAGTCAGGGGCTGACACTTGGCCTCGGAGGAGTGGGGCGAGCAATCTGGAGGTGCACTTCGATCGTCTGGCTACAGTGGGTGGCATTTCGGCGGAGCGGCCTACGAAGATCTGGGAAGGAGCGAATGGTGGTATCTTGTGGCTGGCAGGGCTGCCTACGGAGGACACAGCGTCTTCCTTTCCGCGCTGTGACATTCAGCTCAATTGGATGCAGCAGGCGGTGGCAGCACGTGGTGGCGTGGCGTTGCCGGGTGCCCTTCAACTCCAGATCAGCATCACTGATTCGACGTCTCGGGACGATCAGTGGCGCGAAGCCTGGCCAGTCATTCGCCAGACCCTCTTCACAGGAGGTAGTGTCCTGGGCCACTGCATGGCTGGCCGCCATCGAGCTGCCACTGGGCAGTCCCTCCTCTTGGCCTTGGTGGACAACATCAGCTTCGAGGAAGCCCAGAGGCGTGTCAGCCGTCTACGTGTCTACAAGGCAATGGCTCAGGGCACGGTGGCGAAGTGGGTCCGCTACACCCGGAAGAACAGCATGTCGGGCAAGGTTTGGCCATCCCCTCGAGCATTCATCTTCACGGACCGGTCCCAGATTCACTTGGAAGTGGAGCAAGGAGTGCCTCTTTGCAAGCATCGCCAAGGGTCCGTTGCTAGCCAAAGGCTCAAGGATGTGACCGAGGTTGAGTCCGTGGAGGAAGCCCAGGGCTACGATCGTCCCTTCTGCAAAGACTGCCTCCAGCGGGCAGCAGCGAAGTTCCACCCAAAGTGAGTGTGCAGAGGGGCTGTACATCAATCCCCCGGAGTTACCGGGTGGATAACATGCTGCGTTTAAGAGAGACGAATTCCACTCTCTGATAAGGCTCCGGTCGTGACCCTCGCAGGTGCTGAAACGGCATCGTTCTTAGGACTCCAGGACAAGCGCAGAGCTTGTCGTAGGGAGTGGGGCGTACCCGTCCGACATAGGTTGCCATGCAAAAGATTGTCTGGGGCGCACATGCTAGGGCCTGGGGCGGTGTAGCATGTGGTTTCGGCTGTGAGCCAGCCGTGTCTGCCATGCAACAGAGTGGCTGTTGTGAGCTAGGGCAGCCAGGCAGTGCATGCGTCCACGATAGTCTTCTTTTAATTTTCTTAAGCCCTCACACCTCCCCCCCCAGGATTGCACACTGTGTTCGATCTCGCAGGATTTCGCGCAGCTGTCAGCCCAAGGCCCGGCCGATCCTTAGTGCAGGGGTGTGGAGTGACCACGGTTTCGGCCTAGCCATGGCATCTTTTCACTTAGTGCCGAGAGCCGGCGCTGATTTTCGTGCTACACTTGTGTCGCTGCAACTCAATTTCGAATTTGCTGATGAAATCCTCGAGGCCCTGGTCAAGGCCAAGCTCAAGAACCTTGAGGAATTCCGGTACTTCTTCGAGTCGGAAGCCGAGATAGGGGTCTGGGTTCAGAGACTCAACTTGGGCGATGTCCAGGGCGTGCAAACCGCACGTTTGAGGCGCACCTGGGCTGCAGTGAAGGTTTTCTTTCAGCATGCTGACGCAGGGAGGACCAAAGTCGGCGAATCGGACTTGGACGATCTCTTGGATGATACAAGCCTGCGTGACATGAAGCAGCAATTCTGGCGCAGGTATCGTACCAGATTCCCCCCCGAGCTCTATCCTTCGGATGCAACACTCTCGCGAGTGACGCGAGAATTAAACAAGCGCCTCCTGTGCGTTTTCTCCGTATGGAAGGTCAAGAGCTTGCAGTTCCAGCTGGTTACTACCAGCAAGAAGAGACGCTTGGGGGACGGCCTGTTCACGGAGGAGACGGAGCAGGAGGAGTCAGTCCCGCGCGATTGGGAAAACTACCTCGACCGCCTCCACATCCTCTTGACAGCCTAAGCGTTGGCAGGGGTGGATCAGGTGGCGGGAGCGCCCCAGGCCAATCAGGAGCACACGCTTGGAGCGGACTCCACGATCTTTGTCCAGGCGCCACTGGACGTCCTTATGGAGTACTGAGAGGTCGGTGGTTTCGCTACCAGCACACAAGCGGCTGGACTGGCTGCAGCAGAGAGACTCCGAGGAGAGGGCAGTCTGGGTGGCCAAGTTCCGCGAGTCCACCAAGACACTCGGCCAAGTCGTGCGTGAGGTGTTCAATCTCAGAGACGCGCGCTGGATCGCCATCCAAAAGCGGAGGCCCAGGAGAATCTAGCCACAATCCCACACCGAAGATGCTGGCCGCGGCAACTACCCAGCTACCGAGCCCGCCTAAACTTTCCTCGTTCCAGCTCGGCACCCCGGTAGCGGGCAAGAAGGTGGCCAGAGTCATGAAGGATGGCAAGCGTCTGTGCGTCGAGTTCCAGCAAGGACGTTGCAACAAAGGAGCCAAGTGCCCTGATCGGCACATGTGCGGGATTGTCCTTCGAGGCGAGCGAGTCTGTGGTTCAACGAAGCATGGGGCTAAGGACTGCAAGCAGAAAGTGAAGGCCTGATGGGGCCCCGAGGGGGGGGAGGCGACCCCCTCCTCGGGGTCTAGCACGGATTCCGAGGATCCGGAATCGCCGTTGATGGCAGACATCTTTTCTGGTCCCAATGCCCCGCTCACGAAAGCTTTCCTGTTCTGTGGATGGCGCTGCCTGACGTTGGATATTCAACTGGACTCCTCGCATGATCTGGCACACCCCCTTGGGCAGCAGAGCCTCAGGGAGCAGCTCAAGGAGGCCGATTTTGTGTCCGCGGCGTTCGACTGTTCCACCAAAAGCAGAGCGAGGGAGGTGCCGAGGGTGTTCGATGATGGGCGCCGGGGCCCAGGTCCCCTCCGCTCTACTCGACAACTCGAGGGACTGGACGGCCTGTCGCCGGCGGATCAGCGCCGCGTCAAGCGTGACAACAATGCCTGTGGCTTTATGCTGCAAGTCATGCAAGAGGTGGCGGAGAGAGGAGCTGGGGCAATGCGAGAGAATCCGGTGAACAGCTTGCGTTGGCTACTTCAGCAAGAGGTGGCAGCTTTCCGCACAGGGCTCTGGGCGGATACTCATTATGATGCCTGTTGTTGGGGAGGAGCCCGATGCAAGAGGCAGCGCCTTCGTCACAACATCCCAGAGATATCCTCATGGCCCCCCCTCCAATGCCACCATGTGCATGCCAGTGACGAGTGGCAACCATATCTGCTGAATGGACGATACGTGTACCCCACCAAGGAGGAGGCGGAGTGCACTGGCTGTGCCGCGCATGCCGACGCCCTGTTGCGTGGGGCGGCGTGAGGAGTGGCCACTGATGGATCCGAGATCTTTGCGGTCATGGGCGCTGGCACCGCTTGCCATCTCTTTGGGTTTGGGGCCAGCTAGTGCCGAAGAAGCAGCTCGGATCCCGCCGAGGAAAGTCGTGGAAGCCGTCATTGGTGCCGATGGGACCCTCCCACGTAACTGCATTTACGTGGGGCCGGGCCATCACCGACATCGGCTGGCGCGCAGTAAATGGGCACCTCCCTTCACGGCGGGTCACGATTGCGCATTCGACGAGTTCCTGCCGCGCTACGTTCAACACATCAGGGATAACTTGAGCGACCACCTCACCGAGTTGATAGGGAAAGTCCTGGTGGTCGATGCCGTGGCAGAACACCCCTCGGAAGGGGATGCTTTGGCGGGCCTTGTCTTTGAGCACTTGTCGACTGTGAGATCCACATCACAGCCGCAGCAGAGCACCAACCCCAGGGGCCGAGCAAGGAAGCGGAGCCATCGCTTCCCTAGAGCGGTGGGGCTGGCCATAGCTCCGCTGGCGGATGCATCTTCCATCTTTTCCGACTTTATGCGCCAGGAAGACGTGGTCCTTGCAGTCCGCAAGCTCTTTCCGGAAGCATGGATGACCGGGTTCACCTTTCCCTGCATCGAGGACCTTATTAATGCCCCCCCGTTCGATCTTTACAGGCGCTGGCTCCGAGTGTCGGAGCTTGACTGGGCTGGTGCTTGCGGCCCGGCCACTGGTCCCTCCACCGTACGCATCCTACAGAGAGCGGCGGGGCAGCAGGCAGGAGCACTCAGTCAACGGGCAGCCTTGCCGCCGGTGATCTCGTTTGGCCTGCCAGCTGATGTACACTTCCAACAAGCGCTGGCGCGCATCCGTACACCCATGCCTACGGAACAGGCTCCCGTGCTGGACAATGACCTCCAGTTTGCCGCTGACTTCACGGCTTCGCAGCGAACGAGATTGCGGCAGTGGCGACAAGATGCAATGGGAGCCCTCAGGGAGCTGAAACGACGGTGCGCAGCTTTGGATGCTCACCTTCGAGGGTTTCAGCAACCCGCACTTCGCCGTGCGACGGCAGCGCGAGACGTGGGTCTGGTAGCTATCCTGGTGGTGCTCTTCGCGTGGCCAGATACCGCTCTCCCCTTCTCCCTCATAGCAGGTATGCCGGCAGTGGGTTTCGCGCCATGCTATGGCATCTTCCCGCAAATGCCAGCAGACCATATCTCCTACGAGGACGTGCTGGGCGACTGGCGGGCGCACAATGCAAAAATTCTGCAGTCAATTGGACCTTCCAGGGACGACGATTTCCTCTTGTCCCAGTCAACCAAAGATTTTGAGTCTGGCTTTTGCTCCCCTCCACTGACAAAGCAGGCCCTTTTGGCACAGCTCAAAGGGAAGCCCTTTCGACTCGTGCCAAGATGCGTCATCGCGCAGTCTTCCGGGAAGAAGCGTATCATTGACAATGCAGACACGGGAGGCCAGTCGGCCTCGTCTCGGGAATCCAACGAGCTTGTGCTCTGCAGCGCGCTGCGACCAGCGCAGCATGCCCAGGCCGTCATTGCCAGGCTGCCCCAGGGTGAGCTGGAGCGGGCTAGGGAGAGTGACTCCCTTGAGTCCGGAGGCGAAGACTGGCCGGATGCTTACAGACATTGCCCTATGTCAGAAGAGGAGGCGTTGTGCTGCCTGGTGGTGTGGTGGCTCCGAGAATGGCAGGCTCCGGCATTCCAGATCTACTCCGGCCTCCTTTTCGGCCTGCCTCTTGCAGTCACGTCATTCAATCGGTACAGCAGATTCAGTGAAGCTGCGTCACGTAGAGTGGCGCTCACAGTGACCTCTTCCTACTTTGATGACTTCAATATGGTGGATTGGTCCTCCTCCAAAGGAAGCGGACAATGGGCAGTCGGAGAGCTCAACAAGTGTCTGGGAACGCCGTTTGCCGAAGAGAAGAGGCAACCCATGGCAGTTCAAGGATCCTTCTTGGGCTTGGACCACGACCTTTCCGAAGCCTTGCAGAGGGGGTTCGTCACCTTTTGGGCGAGAGAACGCCTGTTCACCAAAATGTCCGACCTCATCGAGCAATCCGAGACTGCGTCTTCGCTCAAGGCCGGGCTTGCTGCGAAGATGTTTGGCCTGATGAACTTCTTGGAGCAGGGCGTGTGTGGAAGAGTCGGATGCGGTGGCCTCGCTGCTCTGTGTGACAGGCAGCGCAGCAAAGAATCCGACCTCTCGCCGGACATCCTCCAGACGTTTCAGCTTATTCGCGCACTCCTAAAATTTCGTCCTGAGAGGCGCTTTTGGGTGTCCAACCCACCAGTGCAACGCTTCATAGCTGCGAGTGACGCAGCAGAGGAGAAGCCTCAAGCCGGAACCGGAGGTTTCCTCTTGATTTGGCAGCAAGGTGCGAGCCAGGTCCGAGAGGGTTTTGTCGCGGCATGTCCGGAGGAGCTTTATGCCCTTTGGGGACCGGGCGACAAGAAAATTGCACAGCTGGAGCTCAGCATGGTGCTTTTCGCTCTGGTGGCTCGGCCTGCAAGATTTCGCATGAGGCGCGGAATCTGGTACATCGACAACACTGCGGCATTGATGGCCCTCATCCGCGGGAGGTCCGACAACTCTGATTTGTCCCGCCTGGCGCAGTTGATACATTTGTGTCTCTTTGTCTTTCAAACCTGGATATATTGGGAATGGGTGCCGTCCAAATCCAATTGGAGCGACGCCATTAATGTCGTATCCTGATTAGTCTGGACCCCCTCAATAATGAAAAGTTTTCCAAAAACTATTCAGGAGACCCAATTTGGATTGCCCCCCCACAATAAAGTAAAGTTTTTCGGGCATGGGTTTCGGAACAGAGAAAAAAAGAGAAGAAGATGATGAAAGAAAAGAGCAAAAGAAGAGCAGCTTCAAGTCGGAGTTCTGAGCTGTCATCCCCAACCTGAGCTGAGCCTTCAAGCTTCCCGGGTTCAGGGTCTACGACCAGGCCGGAAAACAAGGATTCCTTATGACTTCGCTTATCTGAGGAGGCCTAGCCATCAAATTTTGAAGGGGGTAGTCCACGTGCTGCCCCGAAGCCCATTAAAAAAAAAAATTGCACCCCCACAATAATGTCAAGGTTTTCGGGGGGAGGGGGGGGGGGCGGGCCTTCAAGCTTCCCGGGTTCAGGGTCGACGACCAGGCCGGAAAACAAGGATTCCTTATGACTTCGCTTATCTGAGGAGGCCTAGCCATCAAATTTTGAAGGGGGTAGTCCACGTTCTGCCCCGAACCCCATTTAAAAAAAAAAATTGCACCCCCACAATAATGTCAAGGTTGTCGGGGGTACTGAGCTTACCTGAGCTTACCTGAGCTTTCCTGAGCTTACCTGAGCTGAGCTCACATCTGAGCTTACCTGAGCTTAATTATGTAAGAGGAGAGGGAAAGGAAGAGGAGAGGAAGAGGAGAGGGAAGAGGAGCGGAGAGGAAATGAAGAGGAGCCGGTGGGGGGGGGGGGGGGCCGGGGCCGAAAATTAGTTTGGGGGGGTCCCTTTTTTTTAACACTATTACGGGGGTGGATTTAGTTTGGGGGGGGGGAGGGGGGGGGGGGGGGGGCCCTCACACTAATCAGGATACCACATTAGCAGGCTGGGAGTCGACGACGAATGGCATCAGTCGCACTCCTTCTCCACTAGTTTAGCTTTCTTCCCATTTCAGCTCTGGGCGTTACCGCTGGAAGCGGAATGAAGTTTCATTTGCTTCTGCGTCAGCAGGTTATCGGATGTCTTGGGCCCTGTGGCCTGTCACGACCCTCGGCCTGTCCTGAACGCACTGAGTCGCACCGTCACAAGCTGCAATTTTCCACACTCTCCCACCATACATTGCAACACGGGCTCCACGGTACCCAGCCACGCACTGAGTGCACACACATGCACACACAACACCCACCCTGCACCCCCATTTACCTCAACTTTCGTTGCGATTCCTGCTTGTTTGGCCCTCGAGTGCACCATATTCAATGTGTGTCGTCATAAGCGAGTCAAAGAGAAGCAAGCATCCACTGTCGTGTTTCAGCATCGTCGCTTTGAGAGGCGTTTTCAGGGTACAAGAGGCCATGACAATCGGAGTCGGCGATTGCCTTGTGTTTGAGTATACATTGTAGACATGCGGGCATGATCTAAGCACTCCAAATCAGTCAGCATCAGCAATAGCTCCCACGTTGTGGATGAGACTTTCTTCGTTGACTATGTTGTGACTGCACTCGGGCTCAAAGCTTCAGCAAAATCAAGATCGCTTGGCTCCAGCAGTAGTTGCCATCGGAGATGCTGCTGGTAGATTGTTGCAGATAGATGCACTGCTTACGCTTTTGACGCAAGGTATTCCAAACCTCGGTTTGCACGCGGGATTATGTTCATGGAGACATCAGCTTGTTGTGATCATCTGCCCATACCTCGGCAGCGGGCGTCTGCTCAGTCGCTTTGTGTGCGTAAGGCAACATCTCTTGCAAGTGTGCCTTCTTCAAGGGAAGATTTGGCAGGTGCATCGATGACCGATCAGGAACAGCCTTTGAAGCCAGCCAGGCTGGCTTTCGTGAGAACTTGTTGATCTCGTACATATGCTTTAGTTTGCTTATTGAAAGGCTGTTCACCAATACAATGATGAGAGTTACGGTGTCATGCTCTTGTCAGCTTGATTCCATTTTGCATCCACCGCATCTCGATTCCGAAGGTACGGCGTTGCTGTGCCACAATCTCAGACTTAATGCCTTGCAGTGTCTTGCAGAAAGATATTTCAGCATTCCAGACACAAGGTCATGGGATTTGGCAGGGAAAGCCGTGGATTTAGATCTGCAGGCGACAAAATGAGATACATTGAATGCGTGTGGTTTTTCATTCATGCAGGCTGTCGTCGTTGATGATCGAGGATGTATTGTCGATGCAGTGTACTACAACAACATGAAGGCTGGTTGATAGTTTTCCCCCAGTACGTATGCGTGTGCGTGCTGATTCAGCAGGCAGCTCTGTGTTGGTTATGCTGTTGATGCGTTAGCCTGCCTTGTGAGAAATGATGTCTCAGGCAATAAAAGGGTGCATCACGCACTCCGGCGATGAACAATCCGGTCAGAAGGCGTGCTCGGTATGTCTGCGGGCCACAACTTCTTTGAGGCTACCTTGATTTTTATCTGAGAGGACGGCCTCGACGAGATTATCTGGGTGAATCTGCCCAAACTGCCTGACAACATAAGGCATTTCCGTTCAACATGTTCTTGGCATTTGCACCTTCGACATGTCTGAATGCTCTTGAGTGTTCATGCGTGGGTTGATGCGGGTTGGTGCAGGTTGCTGATCTTCGTAGTTGCCGCGTTTAGCGGCGGCAGCTTGCGTGATGCGCGGTTCTCGTCTACCATCGTGACAGAGTCTTTGTCTGCGATGTGTCAGTCAAGCCTCGGATGCAGTGATGTGTCATTGCAACGAGCGCTCAGAAACGGTCAATGTGGCCAGAGGTTTGCTTGCTCACGGCTGTTGCTTGTTGACCACTCGAAGGCGCAGAACGGGAAGCTACATGTTCTGGAAGGAAACAAAGACTCCGAGGCTGTGGAAGGGCGCAACCCGAAGTACGGCACGTTACCAGACATCCTTGTGTGCGTTCTTCGATTGTCGTTCACCATTGTACAGCTATTGGATTGCACATATTCGCAGTCTACCTAAATTCAGTGAGAAAGGTAAGCCTTGACAGCTGAGCCTCGATACCGGAAAGCGCAGGTGGCTCGATTTCCGCTGGAACAAAGCATCCACGAAGTAGATGCAGTTGCATCCATCCTCCGAAAGGACCGAGCTTGTCAGTAGCAACAGCGAAGGCTTGGCTACTACTCCACGCACATTGATTGGTATGAGCGAGATGGTTGAAGAGATGTGACGAGTATAGGATTCGAGAAGCAGAGCGCGAATGCAAGAGTTGCAAAGAACGCATCAGGACAGCGGATGGCAATTGCAGATAATCGATGAGCCCGCGAGAGAAGGAGCATCTCATCGAATGTGAAGAAGGATCGAACTCTCAACTTCTCAACTCTCAATTGCCATGTGCGAGGCCGACACTTCATTGACATACTCGAACCGGTTCTGGGGAGCCTCGTCTCGCATCTCTTTCGTTGTCGTGTTTTTTACAAGCAGGCGCCTCAAGCTTCTCAGTGCAGGAACATCATTCGTGGTGCCATTCCGGGTGCTCCCAAGCGTCAAAAAGTGCCCATGGCTTTTTCCATTCGCTTTGTTGTGAGACTTGTGTATTATGCAAAAAGCAGAAGAGAAAGGCTGCAATGCCAGGTTGCTTTCGCCATGGAGAAGGCATCTGTGGTTGACTTGCCGGGTCCTGTGAAACACGCGAAACACCCCTGTTCACTGCCTGTTCACTGCTTGTTCACGGTATCACTCCTTTTCTGTCAGCTCATACTTTTCTGCCAGAGGCCGCAGGCTGCATCCTGCGGAGCAGTGCAAGCATGCTTAGGCCGGCCTTTGCCGCAAGAGCAGCTCAGCTGTGCGCAAAATCGTCCAACTTGTATATTGCCAGGGTGGGACGTATGTCCAGATGCGGGTGTCGACGTTGATCTGGACGTACCTGCCCCAAGTCAAACCCGAGCCGACGAGCATTTCTTCACTGTGGTCGTCACGGGGTGCAAAGGTGTCTGCAGTTGTTGTTGGCAGTGACGGATGTGTGCGGCTCCAAGCATTCCAAAGCAAATGAAAGAAGTATCCAGTGAATGCATACCGAAGCTCTTCTTCAGTTCCACTTCGAAGAGCAGTTTTTTGTGGTTCAGTGACGTATTGTAGACTCGTAGACCACATAAAGTTGAGACTCAAAGAGAAGTCCTCACTGAAGGTCAAAGGTGCCGTTTTCTTCGGTGAGCTGCAGGCCACCGGACTCTTACTCGGCATGTCAGAGCTTTGCAAGTCTCTGAACTCAGCTACCTGAACGCCAGAGGGTTGGGCTTTGACGCACAGCGGAGACAACCTCACTGGAGAGGCGAGGCTAGGGCCAGGGGACCTAAACTCAAGTGTAAGGAACGGTCCGCATACCGCCGATGCTGCTTGAAAGCCATTTCTCAGGGCGATGGAGACGACGAGGCCTAACGATTCTTATGCTTCAATTTGGGTCCCTGCTTCCTTGACGAGATGTTCACGAGATCTCACGAGTTTGCAGGTCATCACTGCCAATCTTCAAGACATCCCTGCTCAGCTTGCATGTTGAGAACTGCTGAGGCAGATTGGCACGTGTGGTGCTCGTTGAGATAGGGGTCAGAGGGTGAGTGCAAATAGTTCTCAAATGCCAGGTCGACATTCACCAGATCGTTTTCATAGTCAATGCTGCTTTCTAAGTAATCACATCTTTGCCTTCAGCTGCCTGCCGATCGGCCACCGAGCGTGCCAACCCTGTACCGCAGTTGAGGTTTACACGCGCGGTGTGACCTTTGAGAAGGTGTCTAATGCGTATTGCCTCAGCCCCAAGAATGCAAAAGATGATGCAGTAACAGCCCTGGACCTGCTCTGGGACCCTGTAAAGAACCCTTTGAAATCTAGAGCTGACCGATGCAGTTGACCTTTGATACCATAGCTATCATTGGGCAACGCTCGTTGAGACAACGCCGAACGTTGAACAAGCAGCGGAGTTGCCTCATGCATGCCCAGGCCGCATCTTGGACTCATCCGGTGAGGAGATGGCACGCTATGTGCTCGTCTCAGATGTTCTGAGACATAAGTGGAGGGCTTCAGGGGCGGGTGTGTACATGCGGGGGGGGGGGGGGGGCTTGTGATGCATGTGTGCATGTTGCAGGTGATCACAAGAATCTGTTAAAAGTTCTCAATCACTAGTAGCCTCGCTGGAGACGGCTCAGGTGTTGCGGGAGGGTCGTGGTGAGCGAGGGCTGATCATGGCCAGACTGTTCAGGGAGCCTGCATCTTAACTTACAGAACAGCCTTTCGATGTGTCGATAGCCCTCAGAAATGACAATCCTCCAGGAATGGAGCGGGCGAGCGGTGGGGCTTCCAGGCACGACACTGCAGCACGAGATCAAGATTTCGTTGCTAAGTACCCTCCCCAAACGATTTCAAAGCGCAGCCAAGTGACGCCTGGACCCTGCTCTGGCCCTAGCTTGTGTTGTAAGCTTCGTGCTGCTTCACATCAGATCGCTTCATTTGTGGAGCGACGGACAGCATCAAAGTCAAGCAGCTCTAGCGCAGGTGGTGCTTCTTGATGAAGATGCTTTTTGCATAATTGTGCATTGTTGAATATGAGCGGACCGCAGGGGCTGAACAGAAAGTGTGAGAGTGCACGCCACAGCGGAGAGTTATGATTTTGATCCCAATGTTTTGCATTGTTGTCTGTGCCGAGCCGGCAGCCTGCCCATGACACTTTCGATTTGGTCATCAAACTCAGCAGAGCATTCTGCAGCACCAGCAGAACTGAGTTTCATGTCTTCAGCCGAGGAAAACAGCTAGTTAAGTTGGGGATGTTTGGCCACCGGCATGCTGATAACTGCACCTTGTCTCAGGCGCTGGGCAGCTTCTGTCGGGGTCAAACGTGGAAAGATTCGGCCTCCAGCCTACCTTCAGGAGCTGGGTTAATGGTTAACGTCCTTTTGATCGTCCTTGTAGCATGACTGACATAGACGTGAATCTCCAAGGTCCCTGAAATCCAAGCACTTGCCAAAAAGAGCGCACGCGAGCAGGGGCCTCAACAGGCAGCAAAGAGTGTAGACTCGGTGTGGAGTACTGTGTAGCGGGGCTTCGGTCATGTGCCTTGCCACTGCCTCGCCACAATCCCTGAGGCTGCAGATGCGTTCTGGCACCATGAGCTTCGCGCAGGACTTGTGCAGAAGCCTGCAGAACATATCAAAACCTGGTTGAGGTCACATGCGGTCACCAGCACCCACCCTTTAACAGGGTGCCCGGACCAAGAAACCAACAACTCAGACCCCCAAAGCTCTCAAAACAGCAGCCCTTCGCTACGATCCGCCACGCATTCGGGATAACACACATGCATCTGCAACTGTCTGCAACGCTTGCATCTTCAAATATTTGTGACACCCAGGAGTCGAGCAGTGAGGCCGCCATTTTCGCAAGTCCGATTCAAGAGGCCTGGGGGGGCATGTCACAGAAGCGTTTTTATCCAATTTCAAGCGAGATGGTTGCATGACGTTACATGGTTGCATGATCGGATGCTGTTCCAGGAAAGTTCGCCAAAGTCTGGAGCTTGCCATGTTCAGTTCCCAGATTTTTCTGGCAGTTCCTGTTGCCGGGTCCATCTGCGGCACTTGCGAGATCAGGTCATGTAGCCTCAGGTTGCAGCCTCGGCCTGTGCAGTGGTTCTCTTGCGGAAATGGCCTGGACATCTCCCGCTGATGCTTTGAGATTTAGCTCTCTGACCGGCGTCCTTGTACAGAAAGCCTCAGAGGGTCGCGATATGTCACAATGGATCAAAGTGGGGGC
Organism: Symbiodinium natans; assembly: GCA_905221605.1. Lineage (NCBI taxonomy): Eukaryota > Dinophyceae > Suessiales > Symbiodiniaceae > Symbiodinium > Symbiodinium natans. The sequence continues at coordinate 628,886 of CAJNDS010001957.1, forward strand.
AGGGCCGAGCCCTGTCTTGACGGATCTACTTCAGACACTTTAGACGGACTGCACAGCCGTCCGGCCAAGGGAGTTCTTCGGCCGCAAACTGATTGGATTGGGCATGTCCAGATTCATCGCAGTATCGTTGGATTGGGCGCCGTCATGCGCCGTCAGCGCATCTCCAACCGCTCATCGAACTTATCGGCTCAGCGAAGGCGAAGACCTTTGTGCTTGATTTGTAGTCTTGATTTTGTAGTGTTCATTTCCGTTCATTTTCGAGCGTGGGCGTTCCGCCTGAAGCGAGGAGGAGTGCAGCAGTGCATTGAAGTTTTGTGTAGTGGCTTGACTTGTGCAGTGCCCTACACTTGTTTGCCCTGAGCCGCCACTTGTTTCGTACTGCTTCATACCCAGTCTCAGGACCACGTAAGCTCTCCTCTCACAAGCTTCAGGGCGTTTCGAGTGTTTGGCGCCTACTGCTCTTGTTGCGGGTTTGTGTTGTTGGTGGATGTTGGTGGCATCTCTTTGGTAAACCCATGGCATGAGCAGGCGGGCTGAAGTCGCGCGCCGCGAGATGTCAGCGTGACCCGGCTTCCAAGCAAGGACCTGTGCTTGTTGTGTGGCATTCGCATTCATCGCCAGCTTTTTGTTCTCTGGACACCTCGTTCTTCACAGACATGTCTTATTGTTTTTAACTTTTCTGGTTGCCCATCCATCTTCTCCTTGTGGACATTTCGCATTTTTCCCCGTGGACATTTCACCATTTTCGCGGACGTTTCATCAATTTTATTTTGGCCGTGGGATTTCGTTTTCATGTCTCAGACGTCCTACAAACTGCGAGACCATGCAACGTTGCTAGTTTGTCTAGTGCTGTGGATCAGGTACACCAAAGGGGAGTATGAACAGCTGGAAACAGCGGTCTCTGGCAGAGGCCTTGGGAGATCAGTGTTGTGGCCATTGCCTGCCCTCATGGTACGTGCACGTCGACGAGTCCTCGCCCCACCGTTCATGAAAGCATTGTGGGCGCACAGTTTCAGAGAGTCTCAGTGAATTCAGTGCCATGGCTGGGCTGCAGTATTTTGTGTAGAGGTTTTTTCACAAGTTCAGCTGCTCGCCTGGATAGGTGTTGATTCACCAGACATCCCAATGCGGCGCTTATACGAAGTCTGCATGGTCTTGCTGGCTTCTTTGGCAGTCTCATTGGTGGCATGCGCGTGTGTTTGTGTGTGTGGGTGGGTGCAGATGGCAGGTGTTCCAGCACAAAACCCACAAAGGAGTCCAGCATCTCTGCTGCATACTATGAACTAACAGCCTCATCTCTCGGTGACATTCCGAGGGGGAGATGTGAGCGTGCCGTGATTTCTGGGGGTTCTTCTCTGCATGCGGTCTGGTTTGCTTGGAGCGCCTGGCCACGCTACTGCCTGGTGATCATGAGTCCTCTCTCTTCCTGCGCGCACAGGTTTGACGAGCAGGAAAGCGAGTTCTACAATGTTAGGGTGCGCCAGAACTCCAATATCTTGAAACATGAGATGTACACTCTTGCGATCAATAAGACGTGTATCGAAGTTGGCAATGTGTCGCGTTTTGGCAGGCGCTTCCACCTGCTGGAGAGGAGGATCAAACCAAGATGCAGGTGGCGCCCCTCCGTGTCACTGGTTTTTCTTTGCTTGACTTGCGGCGTAAGCCATTGTTGCCCAGCTACTGCCGCATGTTTCGCCTTTGCATAGACGATGAGCATAGCAAGCCACTAGAAGTCCTGATGCCTAGTGGAATCGGGATCCTTTTTGCGTCCTTTGCTTTGCCTGTGTCACTATGGAGGGTTAGAACTTTGGCCGTGCCGCTGCGCGCCGCAGTGTCAAAGGGGGGAACATGAGAGCGCAGGAAAGAGGAACAGGAAAGCACGCAAATGCTGATACGGGAGGTTCGCAATACCACGCAAGCAGACCTGTAAGCCTCTTGATATGAGCAGCGCATTGGCTCGTGCTTCGAATCATGTCCAGCATGACTCATGCCGAACAAATAAACAGTGTAAGCTCGAAGAACATGTGCGTGAGTGTGCCACGCCTTTCGCCCACGAACGAGGTCTGCAACTAAGATTGCATCAGTTAGGCTGTCAGTGTGATTCCTGCGGCTGGAGGACTGAAGTGACTTGAAACTTGCACAAGGCAAAAAAGGGCGCGATTGAGCTCTTCCAGCTGCGCCACAAAGGCAGAACAGGGTCCCTGACTTCGGCAAACAGCAGGTAAGACTGACCGAGCCAGGATGCAGCAGCCATCGCGCGACCTGTGGCAGAAGCTTCCGGGTTATACTTCAGATGAGGTGCCAGAGCCGCCACTGGATTTGAGGGCTACAGGAACTCACCATTTTCTGCCCGTGCCCATTCCCCATGCGAAGGAAGAGGACACCAGCAGCGAGCGAAGCGGGCGAAGCGAGCCGACGGCTTCGCAGCTTGAGGGCCGGCTCACGGAGGCCACAATACGGACATGGACGGACATGGACGGTGCAGACATCAGACTGTTCTTGATGGGTGTCTTGCAATGCGTCAGCTACGTCGGTTGTTGTGTCCTTTGCCTTTTGCCAAATTGGACATGCGGTTGGCGTCCAAGAACCCTTGGCGCTGAACCAAAAAATGAAGGCATGTTCGACGAACCCCACAAGGTCCACGCAAGAGCACGCTCCCCCCCCCCGCCAAGGTCCGAGCAAGGTCTTGAAAATCATGTGTTGCAAAACTACGCCATGACTTAACACCACGGAAAGCAAGAATGAAGAATGTGCACGGGACTGAGCACCTTGGTGGGTGTAGGGATTGGGAAGACTGCGTTTCAGGTGCTGTCTTCGATGTCCTCCCGTGGCATGGATCGCCCCATGATTCAGCCGAAGTCTCACACGTGCTGAGCAAGGGAGATCATGAGCGCAGGGCGATGACTTCGCCCATGTGCCGAGGTTTCGGCCTGTACCGCCTCCGGGCAGCAAGGCTTCCTCTCAGCCGGGACCCGAGTTGATGTGGGCCATCTCGGGCTCATTTCAGGGCCAGGGTCCCAAACGATTTTGTGATGGGGACTTTTTGAATCTTTTTGAGTCACTTGAGGACCGCAGGCAAGAGTCGCTCATCTACCTTGCCAGCATTCCTTCTAAATGGAGCGGATGCACCTCTCCTGCAAGAGACATTCGCCTACAACGGGATGACCCAAACCATTGGAAATGACTATGCGATTCAGTGGTCTGGTCCAAATATAAAGGATGCAGTGTACCAGAACATGACGGAATGGCAGAGGATCAACCACTTCCCGGGCTCAACGGAGCTGACCCGAAAGGATCGACTCTGGCTTCACTTTGCAGAGATGGCTAGAAGCTATGGCAAACGTTGTTTCGACTTCGTGCCAGAGACCTATGTCTTGCCAGAACAGTTTGATGAGTTTCTGAAATGCTATCAAAGGACACGATGCACATGGATTGTAAAGCCGAACTCATCATCGCGAGGTCGAGGTATATTCATTCTGCAGGATCTTGCCGAGCTTCCTATAGACGAGAATGTCGTGGTTTCCCGGTACGTCATGAACCCACTTCTGATTCAAGATCTCAAGTTTGACTTGCGCGTGTATGTATTGGTAACTTCCTTCGACCCGTTGAAGGCCTTCATCTACCGTGAAGGTCTAACCCGCTTTGCTTCGGCGCCTTACAGCACAGAGCCGGAACACATGCAGGATGCATTCCGTCACTTGACGAACTACTCGATCAACAAGAACTCCTGTACTTTCGTAGAGAATAGCGACCTTCGATGTGACAACGTTGGCCACAAGTGGAGCTTATCCGCGTTGAACAAGCACCTGCGCTGTGTTGGAGTGGATGTTGATCTCATGTGGACTCGGATCATGGATTTGATTGTGAAAACCTTGCTGTCAGTGGAGCCTGCCATTAGCGCCAGGACGAGGCAAGTGTCGGCAGGAAGGGAGAACTGCTTCGAGCTTTACGGCTTCGACGTGTTGGTAGATGACGAACTGAAGCCATGGCTCCTAGAAGTAAACCTTAGTCCAAGCATGCAGGCGGATTCGCCATTGGACTGGCAAATCAAAAGCTCCCTGCTGGCTGACACCTTCAATATAGTGGGAGTTTGCTCGTCGGAACGTACCAGCCCGAAAGTGGAGCGGGCACGCAATCTGTATACGCAACCCTGGAAGCAGGTACCCAAAGATGCCAAAGGTGAATGCATGCAAGAGGACATTCCGGTGGACGAGAATCTTCCTCCGGTTGTGCTGAATGCGCTGCCCGACTCGGCGCTCAGAATGATCGCCAAGTCCATCGGCGAGCGTGCGCGGTGTCACAATTTCGTTCCCCTTTATCCAACTCGTGCAGCCGTGAAGCGTTATGGTGTCATCACAGAGGCCCGTACGCAGTCAGGCACGCAGTCAGGAAGTTTGTGTCGCAGCCCGATCTTCCCCACTCCCATTCTGCCCAGTCTCTCACTCTCCCAGATTTGGGCTTCCATTTTGTATGGGCCTCCTCCGCTGCGCTCAGCCACCCAGATCAGACCCGACTCACTGGAATCTGGGTCTGAAGACAAGGAAGCTCCGAGATTGCCAGAAGGCTTTCAGCCCATTCAGCCAATTCCGCCCTCTGAGCCACAGCGAGCTGTGTCAGATCTGGAGAGCCTTCTTGGACCGACTGGAACACCGTCTTGGAAGGACACATGTTCTGGGCTTTCTGGCTTGGAGAGTTGTGGCAGTTGCAGGTTGCGACGCAAGCGCGAAAACTTCATGGGCTAATGCCAGAGGTTTCTGGAGAGATATCCAGCAGTTGAAGAGGGGGTTTTGGCTTTTTGTTTCTCAGGAGACGTGGCCAGGACCTGCTGCGCCTGCGCAGTTGCCGGCCAGTGTGGCAGACCCTGGAAGCAGCCTGGAGGACCGAGAGGCCGAAGGGGCACAGCCTCAGAGAAAGATTCCCTTGAATACCCTGATGCTGTACTTCAGCATGCAGTAGAGTTTTGCAGGCTTCTGAGCAGTTGCAATGGTGTGTCCCTTGGCAGTATGCTCTGATGGCCGCCCGCCGCACTCTACGAGCCCTTTCAGGACATATCTCCAAGCTAAGTCTCAGAAGAGTTCCCGAGGCTCTTGCATGTGCCACAGATACAGCAGGAAAGTCGTGTCGACCAAGTGGCAAGGTGGGAGGCCTACGCGGCCCTAATTTGCCCTGCGCATGCCATCCTCAGCATGAAAGGCTTATCCCAAGGACTTGAGCCCTTCTTGAGCATGCTTGAACCCTTCTTGAGCCCTTCTTGAGCCCTTCTCTGGTTCCAAAGGCTGATCAGGCCGCGGGAGTCGCTTCCTCTTCAATGAACATGGCATCATGCCGAGCACTTGGGCATGGCCTTGCCTTGGCTTGTTTCAAATGCAGTTTCCAAAAATGAGAACACCAATGTGCACACACGGTCCCCATAGGTCTCTTGCTTATGGAGTACCTCATGCGCATGGAGGTTGCGAGTGGCTGGAGACAAGAGACATACAGAGACATACACTTGCTATCACGTATCCTTCGCCAAAGACATACTCTTCCCACCCTCCGAGCTGATGTTGTTGTGGTTGCTGTGTCAGGTGGCGTGCGATAATCTGGGACCAGCTGCTCGTGCACGGTTGGTGCGCACCTTTGAACTATGGAGCCATAAACAGGCTGCATGCTCCACTTTTTGGAGCAAAAGGGCCGATGACAGACTGGTCCCTGGCCATAGAAACTTTGAGGCTCGGAGCGCTTCGTATGCGCGTTTGTCCAGCTTTCACCAGCAGCTTCCTGGAGCATCTGGACAGAGGGCCTGCACCTGAGGCTTTGCTGAATAATGACACTGCTTGTTTTGATGTGGGATGCTCCCGATTTACCTAGTGTAGAAAAGCTTGTGAATGAGGCTAAAGACATTGCAGAAGCTTCGCCCAACAGCCAACAGGCTGTCAGAAAGATGTGCATCGTACCAAGTCGAAAGGTGATATCCTTCGGCGGTCTCGTGTGTATCATCTGTGGCCAGGCCAGCGAGGGCAGTCTAATTGAGGATCTCGGGACTGCATGTGGGGGCCCAAGCGGATTGGGATAACCGGGATTAAATTGGGGAATTCTGGCTAGGCCTAGCGGCCTAGTGCAGTGCCTCTTCTTCAGGCCGACACAGCCTCGATGTCTTGGAAACGGCCGCGTGGCAAGAGGCCGTGGGGCCGTGGAGCTTGAGTTTCCCACCCAAGGGTGCTCTGCTCTGCTGCTGCGAGGTTGATCGTGCCCGGTCCCTGGAGAGCTAAACTGTCAATGTTGATGCTGTAGTTGTGGCACATCTACGATGCATTCCATATAGTATCTATCGCTGCCACAGCATCTAGAATTCTAGAATGTCGTCAGGACATGGACTCGCTCGGTGACGAGCCAGACTGCAAGCCTCGTGAGAACCTCCCAAGTGAGAGTCCAAGGCTTTCACCGTTGTGTGGGTTAGGTAATGTTAGGTTGCTCATTGCTCGCCCGAGATCAGAAATGTGGTGCCGAATCATCAGATGAGTGTCAGCCACAAGGTAATCGTTCCAGGATGCTGACCAAACGCAGGAAGCTCAACATAGCTCCGAGCAGAGTCTTTGTAGTGTCCAAACTTTCACTAAGATTTGCATAGTTACCAAGGCCTACCAAAAGCTTTCGTGCACAGCAAGGAGTGCAAGAAGCTGCTCAAGGTCTCAGCTAATGACGACTAGGCCTTTGCTTTTGCTGTCGCCGTGCCTGCCGGACGAGCAGGTTTTGCCAGAACTTCGCGCGGCTGACTTGGAAAGTCTGCTGCACTGAGCCCAGCTGGTGATTCAACGTGATTCAATCAGTGCAAACTTCCAATCTCTTGCGACAATAGCCGTCGAAGACGGAAGATGATCAGGAGCGGGCCTGTGGCTGGCAGTTGCCATTCAAGCAATGAGGACATTTGCTCCCTGCTCTGGCCTCAGTATATCTGAGTCTTTGTGAGTGTGGTTTTCCAGGGTAGAACCTTTCAATCTTTTCTATTCCAGGTCGCTCTAAGATGTTGTAAGACCCCAGATTAGTTCATTGTTTTTTCCAGGGCTTGTCCTCGCTCTTGCAAGCTTGCAAGGCTGGAGTGCTTCAAGGTGTCCGATGCGCCGGAGGTTGGGCAAGTGCCAGTACAATGATATACAATGCTGAGAAAGAGAAGTCGCAGTCAGCAATGCGAATGCAGCCGAATGCAACAGCCAGGTTCAGGAGGGAGGGGACCTCCACCGGTGCCTCATCTCCTGATTGGTAAATGCATGGCAAATGCTGGCTGGAAGCGACTGGTGTCTTCAACATGGACTGCTTGTACTGGCAGGTCGACCTCGCAACCTGGTAGTGCTGGCCCCAGTTATATCTGAGAGTCAGGGCGGAGTGCATGTTGCGGGAGATGGTGCTGCTGCACGAGGTCTTTGGCATGCATCTTCATCGGCAAATCTGTGTTTGCCTTATGCCAAATCAGGATGTCAAGGTACGACATTCGTGTGCATGTCCATCTGGAACCGGAGCCGGTGGATGTGCATGAAATTTGGGACTTGGGCTCGGTTGCAATGGGTACCGGGGCGACAAAGCACCATCGCATGACAATTGTGGCGGTTCTCTCGTGCTCTTTCGCAGCTTGGAGTGCCACACCCCAGCTTGCGTTTCAATCTGATCTTCTTCGATCTCGGTGTGCGCAAGCATTGCTTAGAGGCGGGGAAGTGGTCAACGACTTTGAAAATTGGTCCAGCACATAGTGGACGGCGGTGCGCTCTGAGCGAGCAGCTGTGCGCAGCTGTGCGCAGCAGGCGACTCACTTGGGACACGTGGGACACTCGGGAGAATCTTTTTGACCACGCCTTCCGCAGAAAGAACGTGCAACCCCTCGCAGATACAGCAAGCCAATTCGAACAATGAAAGTCGAGAACAACTCGGCATTTACAATGTTCTTGTCGCTCAAGCCGCCGATGCTCATGGTGCGGTTGTCCGGCAGTACATGCCCCGGACAGCCACACCATTAGAAATCATGGGGCCGTGTCTGTGGGGGCATTTTAGGCATTTTGTAGGTTCCAGCCTCATCGGTAGTTCGGATTTGGTGGAGCTGTCCTTCCTTGTCAGAATTCAGTTTACCACCTGGGAACACATGCCCTGGCATACTCCAAGGATGCGAACGAGATCTCATGTCTTGCCGATGATTGGAACAGAGCTGCGACCCCAGAATGACCAAAGCATGGCATGTGTAAACGTGCAAGTGCTGCGCAGGCCCAGCGGATGTCAAAAAGGCAAATGTCAGAGCCTTCCACTTTTGTGTTTGGGGATTGAGATTGGTCCAGATGAATCTTCTCAGGTGAGGGAATCTGCGGACCATTGTCGGAGATCCTTGCCGCGGTAACTTTCTTAGAGCAAGGTCCCCATTCGACAATGTCTCAGCATGTTTCTACCGCCTTAGGCTGCAGTGGCGCACGCCGAGTCACGATCTCAGTGGCTTCGTGGCTTGGCTGAGCAAGGCAGAGCCAGACTGAACTCGTCGGGATTGAGGACAAGCCGGCCTTGTCGGCGACCTCACGTTCCCGGTCGAAGAAGTCCTCCTAAACACCGAGGCGGCGAGCGTGTTGGGCATCGTTGTCCTTGGATCACCGCAGCATGGAGAGACGAATGGAGGCTTGAGCAGCTCAAACTTCGCATCATGGTCCAGATTCTCCAGTGCAGGGCTTTTGCTCCCGAAGAAACAACATTCCAATTGTCCATGCAGAGCTGCTAGTAAGCTGCTAGTAAGCTGCTAGTAGCTGCTTGCTTCATGAGGTGCAAAGTCCTTGCCGCATTCGACGATGATGAAGGAGGTCACTGCATCCTTGGCCCTGGCCTCTGGAGATACGGTGCTTGTGTGGATATGCCATGATATGCCCGGATGAGGCACATCGCATTGCGATGCCCGTCCCACGCTTTGTGTTCGGGGCTTTACTTCTTCTCAGTTTTCTTGTGTCGGAGCTTGGAGGTCAGTCCCTTAGCCACAACTGGTTCCTCTCAGGTCAACAGGTGCAACAGGTATCCGGCGCGCATCAAAAGTACGAGCCGGTGCCCAAGGGGCAAGTTCCCACGAAACTTTTACAGTGCAGTTCATGTGTAGTTTGGAAGCGGTCGGAAAGCTTTGCGCTAGCGAAGGCCTTGCCGGAGATTCCGCCAGAGGACCGGGCCTAAGGACCTGAAAGGACCTGAGAGGGCCTGAAAGGACCTAAAAAGGACCTCGTATATAGTGAGCTCAGCCATCAACGTTGTGAGCTGACGGCAGGTGCGGGCTCCAGCTGAAGGCGGAGCGGGCATCCACGCAAGACGTTAGCGCATCTTTTCGTTAGGTTGCTGTTGCAGAGTCCCTCCATGCCCACCCTCTTTGGTGGAACTTTGGAGGCATTTGCCTCAGGAATGGGTGCAATGGTCAGGGCCGCAAAAGTAATCCTTTTCGAGATCGTTTTCTGAAAATGGTTTCCATGACCCCTGCCAAAAAGGGTGCGTGCACACACGCTGGCTGCAAGCACACCCAGTCACAACACGCATTGCAGGAGTCAAATGAAGCCCAGCACCCCGGGTTGTAGCGCCGCAAACACTACAACCGTTCTATATCCTTGTGACTTTTGCGGTTTTTGAATGCTACTTTGCGACTCGCACAATGCAGGCAGACTTGGCAGCAAGGACGCTTGCTCCTCAATTTTTCAAGTGCCGAAGTCGTGGCTTCTTTGCGAGAGCCATTCGGAGATATCGGGATGCCTCTGTAAGGCTGGTGACTCCTCGCGGGCTTCCTCAGCGACTTGATGGCAATTGCACGCGTCTGTGAATTGCAGCCACGGAGTCACTGACGGAGTCACCGTGTTCACTGGGCAGCTTGTGTCTTATTGAAGGCGACTCGGGCAGCTGCCGCTGCAAGGTTTGACATAGAGCTCTGAAAAGAGCTCTTTCAGTGCGTCCTGGCTCACCGGGGTTCGAAGGGCTTACGCGAAGCACTGTTGTATTCATAAGCAAGATTTCACCTGTGGAAAGAGGACTTTCCAAAGGAGAGCTTGTTCAACAGCATACTGGCAGTAGACGTATGCAAAATGCAAACGCTGAAGAAGGAAACTCCTCATCCACCGAGATCAGATGTTGTGCTTAAGGCAAACCTCGGCTTGATCTCATTTGTCAGCTCTAGAAGCACTCGGTCCCTTGCCAAGCAAGTCAAGGCCCAGGTTTCACCGGGAAAAAGTGCACCCGTTCATTTTGTTCGGGTCGCAATTAGGGAGTAGGATGGTTAGGTCTGAATTAACGTTTCTGCAAGAATTCGCAACCTCCAGGTTGTGGTGCTGCAAGGCTACAGATTCACGCCGAGCTACGTATGCCGCGGTCAACAAGTTCTTCTTTTCACTCTTGGCATTGCTTTGTGTCTTGTGTCTTGTATCGTCTTTACTGTCCTTCGCAGATGTGGAAGCAGCATCGGGAGTCGATCCTGAAGACGTTGCAGGACTGCTTGCCAAGATGCCTGCACTTGTCCTCCCTGGTACCAGTCTAGATCGTCACGTGTAGATACATTCGCGAATGGGATCGCAGAACTGCGGCCTCAGCCTGTACTGCTTCTACAGCAGAGATAGAGATCAAATCTTGGCTCCATGCTCAGCTCCGGAAGAGACGTTGTGACGGCAGCTACGGTGGCTGTTCAATCTCGGCAGTGCGCAGGGCAGATCTGTGCAGGTAAAGATTGGTGCCGGTGCACAGAAGCTCCGAGACACCGCCGCCAGGTCCGACAGCGTCGGGCAAGAGCAGCCAAGAAGTGTAGCCATGCTGCTGTCCGGCGCAATTGCTAGACCAGCGTAGCAGGCAACATTGGTGAAACATGCGCTGTAGCTGCAGCTTCTATGAGGTGTTCTTTCAGTCTGTTCCAGTCCATCATTCCCCATCGAACCGCCTGTGAGAGAAGCAAAGGATCGTCTGTTGTTGCCAGGAAGCGATACAAGCTTCAACTGAAGAAGGCAAGCCGAAGGGAGACTAGTTTGCGGGGACTTGCTCATGCCATGACATGGAGCAAAGCCAAAGTTAGACTCAATGCTAGTGCCGATCCTTACCTCACCGGTGTCGAGGAGTACCTTAGTGCCTTTGCGGAGTTCCGCCATGACTATCCGGGGAGGTGCCTGAGCAGCATTGGTGACGAACAGATGTGCCCCGTGCAAAGTAGCTTCAGGCCGGAGTTTCGCTTCGCCGACCGGCGTATTATCTCCCACATCTATCAGACGCACACAGAGGACCCACAATGCACAAGTGAGCATGCTGGTCCTTGGGCATGCAACTGACAGGACAACTTGGATGGCAGCAGCATCTTCAAAACGATCGACAAGTACCTCAGCATAGATCGATACGCTTTTTGGTTTTTGAGACTCCGTTGAAACTCAGGATCCAGCTGATCTACCATATCATCCAATCCAAAGACAAAGACTGTGCAGGCGTTTGTGAGCGTTTGTTCGTAAAGACAAAGAGCCTCGTCCTTGCCGCCACAACAGGCATCAACGTGGCGAAGCTTCTTCACCAAAAAGAGGTGAAGGCGCAAATAAAAGACACAGTGGCTACCAGCGGCTGCAGCTAGTTCGAGCATGGCGACTGGCGACTGGCCATATCAGGACACACAGGTGGTCAGCTTTCTTTTGCCAGGCTTTCTTTCCGTTGCATGAGCCGTCTGTGATGGATAAGTTCAAGGCAGCTCAGGCTACGGGACTGTTCATGACTGCCCACGATCGCATGGTTTCATGTCAGCTCTATGTGCCCTGACTCTGCCAGTGGAAATGGTTCTGGCCGGACGAAGAGCACGCGAATCGGCTGCGAGACTACTTTGGTGACAAGGCAACTTCAGCTGCATTCTTTGCTTCATGATCATGTTGATGGGACGAAATCACAATCCGGATCCATACAGACGCTTCTAGCATGGTCCTGTTTCAGATCACATTCTACTTCCTGTGGATGGCCTTCTACGTGAAGTGGCTCTCGCCGTTGGCGTGCCTAGGTGCTCACTGATAGTAAGGTGGCAACCAACCACCAAGCAGTTTCAATATAGCAGGCCTTGTGCTACAATTCATTGACTGGTGTGTTCTTGGCTCAGACCTGCTTTGCAGACGTTGGCTCCTGCCACATCTGGCTTGCTTTCTGCAGCCCCTGGACTCAGGCACGGACGCCCGACAATGTGACGGCGATTCCTTTTTGCGTTCGCCCTGTACATGCCTATTCCACAACATGCATGAGTAAGGCCATTGCACTCTTCATGCTAGGTGTTGCGTTCGTTGCCTGTGAGGTACTGATGAGCATCTGGTCTTTGTGCTTGCCACATTTCTGGCGCCGGCAGGAGGCCGTGTCCCAGCGTTTCAAAATGCTCTTCAGGGATGTTTTGAGGTGGGGTGACATGCGTGTCATCACAGAAAGCATCCGCGAGGCCAAATGTGCCATCAGCTGGGGCTCGATGGATCTGGTTGCTGCCTTATGCGGTCTCACACTGCTTAGTGCCTGAGTGTTTCAACGCACATGAGTCCGAGGTCGAACAGCTAGAGCCTCACCGACCGGAGCACACGGGAGAGCAGCTCATTAACCCTGTGACTTCGCAGGCTCTCGCCAGTTTGGCCCTCGTAGCCTTGTTGTCGATTGTTGTCCAAGGCCAATGCATGTCCAGCATATTTTGACAGGCAGAGCCGTACTACCCGTTTGCTAAGCGCATCTTCAAGTGCGCTTGGGGCGATGTTTTTTGTCAAAGCTGTACTTATCACAGCCGGTTGCATGCATGCCACTCGCGTGATGTTGATGCTGATAGTGCAAACGCTTCTGTCCGCTGCCTCGGTTCGTCATGGAAGCATTGTCCGTGCAGCAGTGTTGCTGTGGTAGGAAATCATGGATGGTTCAGATGAGCACATCTCCAGATTCGGAGTGCAGGACATGACTGCCAGCCCAATCCTGAAAGCTGACGACTTCGCAAGCCCGTCGCTTTCAGTTCCATCGAGCCCCAGCTTGCCTGCAGAAGCATTGCCAGAAGCCTTGCTTCCGGCCGAGCGCGCAGAGCTTCTGCGGCTGCGACAGGAAGTGGCCCACTTACGCTCGCGCCTAACAACGGCCAGCGAGCCATGTGAGAGAGAAAGGCCTGGCCCTGTGGAGACCTCCGTCACACCGTTTGAGACGCCTGACAAGGACAGGCGCAGCGACTCGAGCCCAGGCTTCAGCGAGAGCGGTGAATGCGGTGACCATCAGATTGCTATCAGCGAGGTCCGCAGAAGAAGCGACTGGGCTTTGCGGGAGCGTGCCTACCGTTGTGCTCGAGACGCTTTCATGGGTCCTGATGGTGTGATGGGGGCAGGGCGCGTGGTGCGCTCGCAGCTGCTGGCAACCATGCGCCAGGAAGAGCCCGATGTAGCTGCCTTTTTCGAGTCTCCCAGGCAACAGTTTCGCTGCCTTATGGTTGAGGGAGACCCTGAAGGCATCATTGAGTGGGATGACTTCGTCAATTGCTACGTGCGACAGTGCAAACAGAGCATCTCTGCTGCCAAAGCCATGGAGCCCGAAAGGGAAAGGTCGCCGGCGACTGCTTCGACTCGATCGCCTGTCCTGCCACTGCAGCGGTGCAGCGAGATCGGTCGGAACGGGACGTGTCTTTCCGAGGATGTCTCGCCTTCGCGGATGCAGGAGATTTGCTGAGCAGCGATCTTGACAGCTTGACTCGCATGACCATTCTTCCTCCCTCGCGTGTCCTCACTTTGCCCCAGGCCGTCTAAGGCCCGACTCACCCTACAGCAGCAACAGCGTAGCAACATGTAGCAAAACAGAGTCTGAAGCTGACCAGAGGACTCCCTGCTGATCTCCACATCATCCGTTGAACATGACCGAGGCTGGGATGACTCCATGACTAGAACGTGTATCCTTGCACTTTTCTGCGGAAAACGACAGCTTGCCATGAGCAGAGGTGCAACGCAAGAGCTTCGGACTTAGCTTGGGTGGCCATGGCATGCTGCTTGCCGCTTCGTAGTGGATTGCGGCTGTGCGAGACCAGCCCAATGGCCCAATGGATCTGGCATGTACTGAGGCAGGCACCACAGCTGATGCTCTGGTCGACCTGAGCTAAGCGCATCATTGAGACTGGAGCGGTTGGATGCGGTTGCAACACGTTGCAACTGCACTCCTCAGAGTGAGAGTTTCAGTCCTGTGCCTTTCTGTTCTCAAGCTTGGCGCATGTATACTTGACAGCGTTACCATGTGTTACCGATGCTAAGCCAAATATGTGCAAATCTTCAAAAGAATTTGCAGTGCAGCCTGTCATTGCGGCATCTTGATTTCGAGCTGAGCATTACTTGCTCGCTGATAGCATTGGGCTTTTGCCTTTGTTCATGGCATGTCCCTGGTGGCTTGTCCTGACTTGCCTCTCGCTTGTGGCGGCAGATATCTGCGGAGATCCTGAACCTGGTTCTTCGCTCAACATCACATGCGGTGGTTCCAATTGCTCTCAGAAGTTCTTCTGTGATTCCCCGACGCGTTGCCAACGGGTTCTGCTGGTGGCAGCATCTGTGTCGTGCGAAGGGCGGCACGCAGTTCTTTCACGTGAACTCCGCCGGGGCTTGGAGCTTTGGGCAGCGGAGGTCAACGCGCCGACGTCTTCTGTGCGCGGGTTCTGGGGAGAGCGCTTGCTGGTCAAGTTGTGGTTTGTCGACGATCGGAGTGAAACTGGTGAAGTAAGGCGGATCTACCAGGATTTCGTGTCCAGACATGGTGCTCAGCGAGCCGAGCTCAGGGCAGTGAGCAGTACATAGCAGTAAGTGACTCAGTAGTGGGCCATTGGAGCAGTGCCATTCACGCTCTCTTTCGTCATGCACAATCAAGGACCTGACGCTTTGGTCGGTCCTTTCTCCACTGAACTCTCTGAAGTCGCCGCGGAAGCCAGCTCGGCTTCAGATGTGCTGCTTCTTCTGCCTGGGGCTGCCTCTCCCACTATCTTTCAGCGTGGCTTCACTCACATCATTGGCAGAGGGCTCAGGCATCATGTTCAAGGAATTTGGGATTTATTTTAAGGGGCTGCGCCCATGGGCGGGCAGCGCAGGCAGAAGCTCGAGGAGTGTTCTGCAAACCGGGAAGGGGGCACGTGCGCACGTGAGCGCCCGGGCGCGCGCGCGCACACGGGCGTCCGCCCCCGCCCGGCGTGCGTCCCAATGGGGTCTGTAGGCTTTCATAGTCGGAACGCACGGGTTTGGCGACAGCGGGAAAGCTCATGCATGCGCGTGGGCCGCCGTGTCATCCAAGGCCGGAGCCGCTGATGCTCATGATGCGCGCCCGGCATCCCGGACTGGGGCCGCTGATGCTCCTGATGCGCGCTTGGGCTCCGGAACTCAACCCGCTGATGCTCATGATGCGTTGCCTTTGGGGGACCTTTGGGGGTGTCCGGGGCTATCCCATTTTGCAAAAAATCGTTCACGGCGGCACGGCCCGTGATGAACAGGTCCGCTTGCCATCACCACAAGGGCCATGCCGCTGCCCGATTTTAAGGGGCTGCGCCCATGTGCGGGCAGCGCAGGCAGAAGCGCGGGGCGAGCAGATCCGTCACAGGGTTGGGGACGGTTGGGGTTTCTCTAAGCGTTTGAGGTTCCTAAACTCCCTTGAAGTTTCTAAACATTTTTAGGCCACTAAACTCCCTTAAAATCTCTAAGCGTTTGAGGCTCCTGAACTCCCTTAAAGTTTCTAAGCATTTTCAGGCCCCTAAACTCCCTTCAAATCTCTAAGCATTTGAGGCTCCTAGACTCCCTTAAAGTTTCTAAGCACTTTACAAGGCCCCTAAACTCCCTTTTTCCTAGCCCCGGGCTTAGACACGTCGCTTATGCCCGCCCTTTGGGGGGCATCATGCTCCTGATGCGCCCCGGGGTCCCGCCCGGGAGCCGCTGATACTCCTGATGCGCGCCTGGGGGTCCCGGGCTGGACCCGCTGATGCTCATGATGCGCCCCCAGAGGCCTCTGGGGCCTCCGTCGCGACGCAAAAAAACACGAAAAAACACCGTTCACTGGGGGCACGCGGGGTCGGCGGCACTGGCGTCCGGCCTAATCCGGCCCCCGCGCCGCCCGTGGTCCAGGGCGGAGCCCGCGTCGCTCTAAAGCGCTAGCTTTAAGGGGCGAGCGCCCGGGCCGCCAAATTGCTTCAAATTCGCGCGGGGCCCTTCGGGAGGCCTCCCAAACGGCATCCAAGGGGCCCTGGCCCGCGGCCCCACGGCAGTAAAAAACGCTGAAAAACGCTGAAACCACCGTAAATACCGTGGTTTTATGAGGTTTTTCACGCCCCCACCCTTGTGGCCCTTGACCCGCTCCCAAAGTGCGCATCATCGAAACCCACGTCCGCGCGGGTCTGCTGATGCTACTGATGCGAGGGGGTCCGGGGGCGTCATCGAGCCATCGTTTCTCATGGGGCTTCGTGGGCCTGGCCCACGGCCCAGAGACCCAGCTGATGCTCATGCTGCTTTTTTGGGGGGTTCCAAGAGGAGAAAACCTCGTAAATACCAAGTGTCTTGTGGGTCCACGTAAAACGCCCCTAGAATCGCTCATGTTACGCGCTCGAATGGCTTCATGCCTACAAAACACCTGAAAAGCAGGACCCCGAATGCCCTTAGGGCATTCGGGGTCTTGCTTTTGGGGCAAAGCACATATAATCGGCATGTTGAGGGGGGTTTTGGATGGCCTGGGGGAGGCCGCTGATGCTCATGATGCTCCTTTTCCTGGGTCCCAAAAAGCTTCCCAAGCCCAAAAACACGTGTTTACAGCGTTTTCTGGAGGTTTTTCGAAGGCAAAACGCGTGCTTAGCGTGTGTTTAGGGCTCCCAAACCTGATGCTCCTGATGCGGTGCGCGCACGCGCGCGCGGGGGGGGGGGGGGGGGGGGGGGGGGGGGGGGGGGGGGGGGGGGGGGGGGGGGGGGGGGGGCGAAGGCAGGAGAAAGAGAGACAGAGAGAAGGAGACGCAGAATGAAAAGAGAGAAAGAGACAAAGGCGAACGAGCAAGAGAAAGGTGAACGAACAAGAGAAAGTGAGAAGATAGAGAGGGAGAGAGATATATAAAACAAAACAAAGAAGAGAGAGAGAGAGAGAGAGACAGACAGAGGAAGACCGACAGCTATAGAAAGAAAAGAAAAAAGAGAGAGGTGAAGGAGAAGCAAAAAGGTGAACCGGAGGAGAACAGCAAGAGAAAGAAAACAAAAAGAAAGGTGAGGGAGAAAGAGAAAGAGAAAGAGAAAGAGAAAGAGAAAGAGAAAGAGAAAGAGAAAGAGAAAGGGAAAGGGAAAGGGAAAGGGAAAGGGAAAGGGAAAGGGAAAGGGAAAGGGAAAGGGAAAGGGAAAGGGAAAGGGAAAGATAAGGAGAAGGAGAAAGAAGGAGAAAGAAGGAGAAGGAGAAAGAGAAAAGATAAAAGAGAAAGAGAAAGAGCAAGAGGAAGATGAAGAGAAAGATAAAGAGACAGAGAATAAAGAGAAAGAGAAACAAAAAGATAAAGAGAAAGAGAAAATGAAAACAAGGAAGCGCAGGAGAATAAAGAGAAAGAGAAACACAAAGATAAAGAGAAAGAGGAAATACAAATAAGGAAGCGCCGGAGAAGTAAGAGAACAAAAGAAAGACAGAGAAAAAGAAAAACAGGCAAGTAGAGAGAGGAAGAAACAAAGACAGAACAAGACCACGCGAGAGAGCGAGAGAGAGAGAGAGAGAGAGAGCGAGAGGAGAGCGACAAATAGAAAGGACAAAGAAAAAGGGAAAGAGAGCGAGAGGAGAGCGACAAAGACAAAGGACAAAGAAAAAGGGAAAGAGAGGACAGTGCCAAGGTTTAGGTTTCGTGTTTTGGGGGCGGGGCCCGGCCCGTGCCGCTAGGCCTGAAATTCTGCTTCGCAGAAGGCCGACGGCCAGCAAGGCTATTCCCGGCAGGGACCCGGGCCAAAAGGTCCGCCAAGCTCGGTCCTAGGGACCTCGCGCTGCCCGATTTAATGGCTGCCGCCAGTGCCGCCGACCCAACAACGGTGGGGCTCCGTGAAGGAAGGGTTTCGGGGTGGGGTTGGTGGGGGGAGGGGGGGGGTGGGGGTGGGGGGGGGGTGGGGGTTGGGTTGGGGGGTGGGGGCATTAGGTTTTAGGGTTTAGGGTTTTAGGTTTTGGGGTTTAGGGAGTTGGAGTTTTTGGGTTTTAGGCGAGATTTTAGACTGCGTTAGGGTTTCTTGGGCTTTTAGGGTTTTAGGTTTGGAAATCTTCGGAAGTTTCTTAGGGCGGGAGCGGCGGCGGGCTGTAAAACACGTCATCTCAAGCTTCTATACAGATTACAGGCTGAGAGCAAGCATATGTTTGAGATCGGCGGGCATGCAGGTCCAGGGATGCGTTGGAGCCTTCAAAACATAATTTTAACGCTACGCGACCCGCCTCGGCCCGGCCCAGCGCATCCGCGTGAGCATGGTGATTCCGCAGCGCCCAAGTCGCTGGACCCCAAGCAATAAGGGTTGGGTTGAGGGTTGAGGGTTGAGGGTTCCGGGTTTATGGTTTATGGTTTGGGGTTTGGGGTTGAGGGTTAGTTTAGGGCTCAAGGTTCACGCTTTGGGGTTGAGGGTTTTTTTGGGTTTAGGGTTCGGCTTGGAGTGATCGTAGGGTTGAGTCAGGCCCCTTAAGGTTTAAGGCGACTCTTCGGCAGGGTGGGGGGGAGGTGGGGTGGGGGGGGGGGGGGAGGGGGGGGGGGGTTGGGGGGAAGGGGGGTGGGGGGGGGGGGGGGGGGGGGGGGGAGGGGGAGGGGGGGGTTGTGCGTCCGCTTGCGGACCCCGGTTTCCCAAAAGGGTACCCAATTTGAGGCCAAAAAAAGGGGTCCGAAAAAGGGCTTTGCGTGGGGGGGAGGATTTAGAGGGGGGTGCCTGTTCTGACAACCTATACACCTCCGGCCCGAGGCCTCGGCGGATTTAAAGCAGCAGGTTGGGAGCAGGCTGGGGCAGGGGAGTAGCAGTGGTGGGCGGCCCTATAGACGAAGCACTCAGACCATGGGACGGGAGAATGGAGAGAGCGGGGAGGGCGGGGAGGGCGGTGCAGGGAAAATGAGTCTTCACTGACGCCGCCCTTAAAGGGTCGGCGGATATGACGTGGCTGATAGTGGCTGACGAGCGATTCGAGCGATTCACCAGTTTGAACATGTTGAGGTTTGCTGGCATCCGCTGAGAGTTATATGGTTGATGCCATGCGAAGGACCCAAGCTCCTGCGCTGCTTCAAAATCTAGTTTGGGTGAGCATCCTGAGTGCCGTCTCAGTGACACTTGCAGTTCGTTGAGGTCTGACAACAGGAGGTCGCAACTTGCTTTCGTCATTTTCGTTGCTCTTGCGCTCTTGTCCAGACTAGGCTTTGTCCGTCACCTCCGCAGTGTTTGCGAACGCGGATGGCGAGTTCCCTACGTCTGTCTGCGCCGGTGGCGCGGCCGAAGCGCGTCGCTTGGGGATAGATATACTCGGCAACTTCACGTGGTCATCCAGCGACATCACGGCAGTTGTTCAGCAAATCAAAACTCTGCAACCAGATGTCCTGGTTGGTTGTGGCTATGTGGCTGATGCTTCGATGTTTGTGGTTGCTGCCATGGCACTGGATTTCAATCCCAAAGCGATGGTCCTCACGCAGGCTTCACATCCGGATTTCATCGGTGCTGTAGAAGCACGGAACGCGAACTTCATCGCTGGGCCTGCGCTTTGGGTACCAGAGCTGGGAGATGATACCTGCAGTCGTCCCTGCCCAATATTCGCGAATGGTTCCCATTTTGCCAATGCTTACAAATCTGCTTACGCCCGACCACCGCCATACCAAAGTGCCGCTGCGGCTGCAGCTGGGATATTGCTCATTGATGCTGTCGCTCGCAGTGAGACCTATGACCCATCAGCACTGCGCCCACGCATATTGGAAGCCGGATTCTTGAGCACCTTCTACGGCCGTCTGGCGTTCACTGATGATGGAATGATGGACGATGATGCTTTGATGTCGCGCACGGTGCAGCTCAGACCACTGGCAGCTTGGGAATCGCCCTTGTTGCGCTACAACTCGAGCATGCTCACGGTCCTTGGCAAAGGCTTCGTGCAGCATTGAAGTTCTCTCGTAGTGTAATGCACACCACGCCATGCTTATAGGGGAACGCTGTCATGCTTCTATGGATCTAAGCTATAAAGCTTTTCTTGTCATCCAAGCTACTTCTAGCGGCACTTGGCCATCATGAGCTCGCGATAGTTCACGCGCATATCGCTAAGGTGGTCAGGAAATGGAGGAGATGCCTAGTTGGCACGCAAAGCGAATGCTGGTCTATCCATGCGAGGAAGGTTATCATCTGCGCCTGAAAGAGTGCGTACCCTGCGATGCGGGTCGTGATTCTGTGGCAAACAGCGGGTTGATGGAAACCTACTGTAGGGAATAATCCCACATCATGGCAGGGATTGTCAATACCTTGGGACTGAGGCTACCGCCGCTCAGGCACACCAGCTTGCCTCGCCTGCGAACGCGGCACCTATGCTGCGATACCTGGACAAGGGCATTGCCGGCCTTGCCCGACAGGACATCTCCCGGAGTCCCCAGTGCGAGTGTTTGAGTCTTCGTTCTGAATCAGGAGCCAACTGCACAGAGCTGGGCACCGCTCTGCCAGAGGCGCGAGCGGGCTACTATCGGATGCCGCTGCAGTGCCTCGATTCTATCTAGTGCTTGACATGGCACGTTTCATGCGAGAAAGATGGATTGCTGGTTCGCTGAGGTCTGGGGGGGACCTCATGCCGTGGAACTTCCAAAAGTGTCGGCCTGAATCTACATGCCTTGGTGCCAACAGATGTCAGGGAAGCAACACCGGAACGCTCTGTGAGCAGTGTCAGCCTGGCTTCACGAATCAACGTTCCATCGTCTTCGGGGCCGGCAGGGGCGTCTTGGCACTCATGACAGCTTGGCTCCTTTGCGTGTTTTCACCTGTTCTAAATCGTCTCAAGTCAATTCAAATCATAGTAACTCATATGCATCTGGGCAGGCCACTGCCAGGAGTGCCCTTCCACGGAAGTGAACGTGTTATTGGTCGTCCTGCTCATTTTCGCGTGTGCGGCTTACATAGCAGTCGTCTTCAAAGCCACGATCTCCTCAGCTCTTTCTGTTCGGCACCTTCAATCGATTATCTTGAAGATTGTGATCAACTACCTTGTGTTCGCCCAAGCTCCTTCGCGGCAAAGTAAGACGCACCCAGTACCAAGTATCTGTTCCACTGACCTGAGCAGGTTACGCTGCAGTCTACGGGCTTTTGGGATCAGATGTGGACGGAACTGCAAAAAACCTTTCCCTCAGCGTCGCCTGCTGATGAAGGCCGAGAGAAATGTAGTGTGGTCCACGGTTGCAGAAACAAAGACGCTCATCAACGGTTCCATGTCGTTGTCTCAAAGTTTTGCCAGGTCCAATCCTGCTCAGCTATGACTGCTTGCTTCAAAGCTCTGGTTGGCAGGTCTTTCGTGCTCAGATGTACCTCGCAATCTTAATGTTGCCAACAGCCCTGTTTTTCAATATGATGTTCTGTTTGATGCGGATGCTTGACGCAGATGGCCTTTTGTTTCTGTCAATTGTCAAGTCAATGTTCTCGCAGATGCATTCCAGCTTTTGCCGGGACCTTGCTTGTCCGGTGCCCGAGGAATATAATTCTCATTTGCCGTATCAAGCGCAACAAGGAAGTTGTGGAAAGGCTCCGTCAATTCGACGACCACAGCTGGAATTGGACTTCTCTTACAAGGCACGTTTCTGATGACCAGCTGACGAGGAAAGGTTCACCACCACTCCGCTCGCAATCGAGCCTGGTCATCTCAGAGGCTCTCCAATCTGCCCTAGTCGTGCGCCGTTTGGCGCCACCTTTGCACCACCTTTCAGCTTGTCCCTGAGGTAGCCAGCGTGCACAGTCCGTCGAGCGCCGGCCTTGCAAGCCGCACGAACACCGAAGATGAGCCGGAGCCCCAGTAAACGTGCCAACGATCCACAGGTAGATACAAGTTGCGGCTGAGGATTGCGGAGTAGTCGCAAGAATAGGTGCCATCAGAATGTTGCTGTCTTAGGATCAGGCAGTGGAAGGAGTTCAAGTTGGCAGTTGTGCAATCTTCGGCTTCTTGGCTGAAGTTGAGTGCATTCCATTTGCTTCATCGCAGAGCCGACAAGTTTTGAGAGTCTTGCGTCGGGATTGGTTAGCAAGATGCAGATGCAGGCAAGGTTTTCGAAGCCACTCTTCAGCTGATCGTGATTTGCACTTCCGCGCTAAGGTGGTTTGGGCATTTGTATTGTATCCGACTATCATTCAAGCGTTGCTGAAGGCCTTGCAAAGAGCAGAGATCTAGCAGCTTTCTGCCGAGTTTGGTGGCAATGGAAGCTTCGGACGAGATTGGTCTTTACTTTGGCTAGCTACTGTAGCATTCGTTTCTGCCGCGTTAAGGCAACGGGCTGCCCTGAGTTGTCCGGCACACCCGTGTAATCGAACCTGCACGCATTTTTAAACTTGGAAGCACGAAGTCGACGAAGGCGACACCTCTTCCTGTGTACAACCGTTGCTGAAAGTGGAGCATGAGCATCTTCTTCTACGTCCTGGTGCAAAGATATGTATACAGTAGATCACGGCGCTTCGTCTGTCTGTACACTGTACAGGAGAAGGGTCAGGTGTCAGCACCGTCATACAACAATAAGCGGTGTAGGTCAGCATGCCTTGGATGCGCATGTCTTCTAGCTTAGCCTTTTACAGAAGCTCATCATTGTGGGCAGGGCATTGTGTGTGAAGAGTACGACACGCTGCGCCTGATGGTCAACATGGATGTGGAGTGTTTCGGTTCCCCGGCCCAGCACTTCAACCACGAAGCAGCCAACGCGATGCATGACGTTATCACATTACGTGGTTCTACAAGAAACAGGGTTGAATCAAAGGAATGACGGCTAAACATATGTCGTTCAAGAAGGAACACTTGGTAAAAGGAGAGCGTGCAGCGTTGACACACACCCTGGACAAAGCTTTCAACGGTTCCATCATTCATTCCGTGGGTGTGACAGTGTTCAGTTCGTTTGAAGCTTTCAACAGCTTGAGTTTGCCAGTGCTTGTCCTGTGCAGCTTTGCCAGAGTTCAGCCTGGAGCCTTTGTCCATTGAACGGCTGACTTGACGAATTCTTCAACATCCTCAACCAGTTCAAAGATTGAAGGTTCTGGGGCGGGATTTTCTCGGGCCTGTTAGAAACGTGGAAGAGTGGAATGAGGACACGTGGCGTTTCTCCACAGTTGACTCAGTTACCAAGGCTTCAACCGTTCCCTCCAGCCTTTCCATCTGTGCAGATTTCCATCTTGCAACGATCAAATCTGCGACTTTCGCAATCCTTAAGCTTCGAAGCCTCAAATGTTTGCTCACGAATGTGACCCTCACGGAATCTCTCAGCAACCAAGGTGGCGACCATGCGCAGGTGTTTGCTTTGTGCCTTTCTGGACTTCTACTCTACGGCCTTGGGACTCCCGCTGTATTCTTTTTACTTCTATACAGGAGGAGACACAAGCTGATGATGCCTTCGACCCGACGAAAGTTGGGATTTCTGTACAATGGCTTTCAGTGGCGATCGTATCATTATGAGTGCATCTACATGCTTCGAAAGTTCTCAATTCTTTTTGCAGCCAGCCTTCCGCAGCAGACGCTCCGATCAACGATCATGCTCTGCCTCGGGATGTATTTCTTCATCCAACACCTGCGTTTGGACCCTTTCGACAATCGAGAGTACAAGGTCCTAGACAAGCTGGAGCTGCTAAACTTGTGGTGTTTGGTTGTTACGCTCCTGGGTGTGTCCCTCTTCGAGGAAACCCAGTTTAACACTGGAAATGCATCATCCTTGGTCACTGCGCTGCTGTCCAGTGTGGTTTTCAGGGCGTGTGTAATTGCTATCGTCATTGCAAGCCATGTGGTCTTCTGGTTTTATGCGATCCGAGCACTGGTGAGTGACATGGTGGTGCGCCCCTTGCGCTTGAAAGCCTTGGCCGGCATGAAATTGCAGTGGTGGCAAGAAGTACTGCTAGCCTTCTATCGAACTTGTGTAGGTTCGGGAAACATGCTCCGTTTTCGTGGCAATGATAACAGTCTGGATGTGAGTGAACTCACCGACAGAGAGAAGCGATTTCTCACAGTGGCCCTCCAGAGCACGTTGGAATGCTACATGAACTACTCGGGACAGGCTACACCAGGCTTGGTCTCGGTGGCACTTCGGGAGGCCGTGTTGATTTGTCAGAGAACACGGCGCCTTCAAATCGATTGGCTCCGGCGACATGTGGAGATCAATGTGCCGTGCATGGCCTTGCTTTGGGGCGCCTTCAGGGCAAGAATCTGTGCAGCTTACACGACAATGAGTGCGACATGCGCCAGGCTCCGGCGGAGGCCTGGCCTCAAAGAGACGGAAGATCCTGAAGAGGACAGTCCTGTTGTTCAAAAGCAAGCCTCTTTGCTGCGAATGCCCATTACGCGGTGGGACACGCACTACATGCGCAACATTGCTGATCGTGAGAAGCAACCTACAGTGAATGAGTTCTATGTGGAAGAGCTACATGATGCCTTGATGGTGCTTTGGCCGGAGATCAAGAGAGGTTGGCCAGAGCTGCACCATTTCTCAAGCGGGGACACGCCAGAGAAGCGGTTTGTGGTGTGGGAGGGCCAGGGAGCTGAAGCTATCATGAGCGAGATGCAGTGCCCTCAAGGCGTCCTGCAGCAGGCTTTGTGCCGCCGAAGCAGCCGTGACACCTTGCATACTCTTCAAACTGCAAGCCCGAAGGAAAACGTGGAAGACAAAAATGCAAGTGAAGGAGCAGGCGTTGCCAGTTCCACTGATAAAGGTGAGAGAGATGCGAATTCCGCGGTCGAACGCACAGCTGAGCAGGGCTGGTTGCATCACATGCTGGATGCCGAGGATACGGAGACAGAGCTTGCGCGAGTTGGTGCTGCCTTACGACGTGCAAACCAACGAAACTTTCAGTTTGCTTGTCGAATCATTCTGGAAAGACATCGCGCCTGGAAGCTTCAGCAAAAGCTTGAAGAAGCACTGGATAAGCTGGCCATCTCGAGCAGTCTGGTCCAGGGCATCATCAAACCGACAAATTGCTCTGTTCAGAGAACCGCTGATGAGGGTTCCCAGGGAGGCGCGGCTCGTCGTAGAAATGCATCCAAAGCATCTATCTGTGGCCTCGACCATGAAATCCCAAAGCCATCTACAGTTGACAGGAGTGAATATGTGGAACAAGAAGTTGCTTCACCAACTGCTGTCTCTTCCAAAGCAGAGCAAATGGAAATTCAGGAGATTCCTCGGTTGCAGGTGGCTGCAGCGCACGCAGCGAAGACCTTGTCGCTGAGCAGTGAGGCAAACCCCGATGAGAGACCGAGGAAAGCAGCGAAAGCAACGAGAGTTTCGAACGTCACGAAGGCACCAGAAGCACCGGAAGCACCGGAAGCACCGGAAGCAAGCCCAGAAAGCGCGACTGAAGGCTCTGTTCTTGGGCATTGGGCTGGATCGCTCATACGGGCTTTTGACCGCCTAAAGCCGACAGAGGCACCTGAGGCACCTGAGGCGCCTGCGCCCGCAGCCTCCGCGAGTTCCTCCGCAGCCTCCGCGAGTTCCTCCGCAGCCTCCTCTGTGCCCAACGTGCCCAACGTGCCCAACGTGCCCAACTCCACAAAACCTGCAAGCAACTCTGAAGGGGCGCAACATTGGTGGGGTGCACTTCGACCGGTGTCGGACCTGAAACCTGCCACCTGGTTGCTTATAGGGCTGTCGTGATCATTCGTGATCCATCTGCAATACCGTAGCTTAGGTACAGGCTGCCCACGACGATTTGCGAGATTCACCATCCCTCGACACCTGTCCGCAAAGTAGCAAAGTAGGGGGAAATCAGGACAACCCGTGGGAGCTTTGCTCACACAAGTGCAGACCAACACGCCGCAGCATGCAGCGGAGTGTTAGTCCACATACCGGAGCCGCCATGTTGAGTCGAGGAGCAGTCCTGTCCAGCATGCTTGAACTTCCATCCGAGGACATCAACGATCCTGTCTCGCTACAGGAGCGTTACATGCGTGCAACGGCAAGAGGCCGCAGTGCCTTGGCTAGAGAAATCAGGTAGTCATCAGGGCGATGACTCGGCAACAGTCGCTGGTGGGGCGATGCTTCCATGGCGCTGTAGAACAATACCTCAACTCCTTCGCAGGCTAGTGATCGTGGCCGCGCTCTCTGGATTGTCCGGGTTCTTTGTCGAGGGTGGGTTTGACGGCCACGCTTGTGTGTCGCCTTGTGGAGGTTCTCGTTCTGTCCTACGAGTGCCAGCAATGGTCGTTGCCAGCTTTTGCTCGCAAGATCTCATTCACACGCCCAGCTGCTATCTCTGAACAGTAGGACAGAATGACAGCGCGCCACGCCTCACCAAGCCACCAAGGTGAAGGAAGCCCAGAGACGAGCCCCCATGTCGCGCTCGGAGCTCAAAGGTTTCCTTGAGGATCGAAATTTGCGCGAGACTTGTCGTAGTCTTGCTCAGACAGTGTCATTGCTTGTGTTTCGTCTGAGCTTGAGGTTGTCAGACCATAAGCTGCCAAGAAAGAACAGTTTACACGAAGCAAGAATACAAACTGGTCGGTGGAGTGACCGAGGTCACTCGAGGTCATCCGAGGTCATCCGAGGTCATCCCAGGTCATCCGACGTCACCCGAGGTCAACCGAGGTCATCCGAAATCAGAGTAGGGCAAGGAGTGTCGCGGAGAAACGAGCTGGGGAACGGGCAGCGGGATATCTATCGAAGGTCAGTGGACGCAGAACCATTATTGTTAATATGGCTAGGAGAAAGGCTGGATTTCTAATCGGAGCATCAGCGTGCGCTGACCCTAATGAAACCCCACTTGCCGCTCACGGCCAAGCCGACGCCATGCCCATCAGACTTTATCCCGTCGAAAGCCACGTCAAGGAAAGGATGGAGGATGCAAGAGGCTGCAAGTGCCAACATCCTGCAGTTGACTTGAGAGATCAATCTTTCAAGGGCCAATTCTCACGTGGAGCACGTAGTCTATGCCTCAACATGCAGCAGGTATGTGAAGCGTAGCTGCCTTCTGGAGCATGTGCCTACAGTATTGAGTGCATTCAGTGGATCAGACATGCAGCGCAGAGAGCGCAGCATCAGACGAGCACCGCGTCGGACTGGCACCGCTGAAACACTGGTCCAGCCCCAGAGCACAGTTGCACATTAGGCGACATGCTTAACATGTGGCAAGTGTGCCGCTGGAACAATCCTGCAGAGCATCTGCAAAAACGGATGCATGCAGACTTGTAGTCACCGCCGCGCAACATTGACCATCATGACCGTGTCAACAGGCGCAGCAGGACAAGGCTCTCCGGAGTACGGCGTTGGGTTCAGTCACGGTTCACCGTTGTTAAAACCGTGGTTGTTGGCACCGTAATTCCGACAGCATGCGTGTTACCAACGAATGTCTCGCGAGGCATTGCTTAACCTATGGCTCGCTTGCATTTGCAAGACTGTTGAGCTGACTCACACAAACATTGCACACTCATCGGTGCTTTGCATGATCGCAATGCGTACTGTCTCGAGAAAGACAATGTATGATAATGTATGGTGTATTGTAAACAGCAGATCCGCGCTGGAAGAGCGATGTCCATTCACTAGGCAAATCGACGTGATGTTGCAAGTCAACTAGGATTGCATGTCGAAATCGCTCTGAGTTACACAGAGGTGGTTGTATTTGTTGAAGGTGCACAAAGTGGCCTCAGTGCTTGCGCTCTGCGTGCGAAGTGCCAACGTTCAAGGTCCGCTGGTCGTCCTAGCAGCTGGCGACGTCGAGTGGAAGGCGCTTTGGGAGCATTGCTGTCCCTGTTCTACCCGAAAGTTTACCTGTCTACACATAGTGTGGTGTGGCTAAGGGCAGAGAGGAGGGGGCGACTAGGACAAGGGGCACTACTGAGCGACCTGGACTTTTCGCATCATGCTGCGGTGGTTTAAGAGTGGCTTTCCTGCCCTTGTGTCTTCTCACATCCTGCACAAAGCTGCACGTGAGTCGAAAACATCCATTTGTGAGTAGCCATATGTAGCCATATGTAGCCATGTTGCTAGGCCCCCAGTGGCTGTTGGCATAAGAGATGCTGACCTGCCGCTCGGACGACAACCATCATACAATAGCCGCAGCAATACCAATTTACGCATCTGATTCTGATGCTGATAATGTACCAGCTCTGGCAAAACCCTGCATCGACGTTTGGCAATTGCAGCTACAAGGGCTGCTGCCAAGTGGATCGAGTAAGCAGCAGACTCGGCAGACCTAGCGCCGATAGCGGTGCGGCCGCTGACTTGTGCACTAAAAAAGGAGCTCGGTGCGGCGTACAACGCGCCAGTCCACAACGGGTCTGAAGTTTTCCAAAGGGACCATGCCAGAGCGCCTGTCCCGTTTAAGCTTTCTGCTCCTGTTGCACGTTAATGATCCAGCAACCGATCCTTTGTCGCAGAGCGTGCGCTAATCTGGTGCTGTGGATAGCCCTGTGACAGCCAGCAAAATGCATGCTGCTGGCGCCTTGCGTTGCGATCTGTGAAGTCTTCAGTTCACAAGGGGCATCAAGGGGTCCTTACATGATGGACTCGCTGGCTGTGGCTTATGCTTGTAGCCAACGGGTCCGACTTGAATCAGGACTGGCCTCGCTGCTCGCAGTGCAGAGCGCTGGGCACAGGCACAGTGCAGTCATCGGGTACTAAATAGCTGTGTGCTTGAGCGTCACATGCTTTCCCCCATTCTCGTAATATCTCGTAACTGCACTCACCCAACTACAATGGCAGCACCTTGACCCACAGCTCAAGAGATTGGATGTCCAGTCGGAAGGTGTGTGACAACGACCAGCATGCTGCTGCAGAAGGCTCGGTGCACTTCTTATGCATGATGCCAGCGCAGAAGCTGCCCAGTATCTATCAGCAGCATAAGATTCTGCTGTCAGTCGAAGTGCTCGAAGTACAGGTTTGTCATGCGGACGAAGCTTGAATGCTAGACTCCGTGCAGACACCTTTTTATGGTCGTTATTTGCTGCTGTTGCTGCCGTATCCGTTGTTGTTGCAGCCAGCAAAAGGCAGCCGGCAATGGTCGAGCGGAGCAGAGGTACCGCGTCTCAGAACATTCTGCTTGGTTGTCTGCAGCACTTTCCACGACCCACAAGCAATGGTGGATCATGACCTTGCCGATTCTTGCCTGAGGCGGACGCAAATGGTGCAACGAGCGATATTGCATCGCCTTCTTCAGATGCCTACTGTAGCAGGATGCTTAAGTTGGCAGTGATTACACAGCCTTGTCTGAAATCTTGACCATGAGACCACGGCAGCGTGAAGACTTTGCAGATGAGTGGAAGTTGACGGAGACCGAAGCCATGTTCCGTTTGCGAGGCAGCTCGCCACCTCGCAGGCATCGCTTGGCGTGGCAGCCGCTTGCCAGATGAGTTGTGCTCAAGCGAAAGAGCATTCAGCTGTGTGCGTGTTATTGTTTCTGTCAACAGCTGAGAACGAGGCCTGCTCAGCCAACAAGTGTTGCCACTCTGCCATGCAGCTCACGGACATGCTCTGGCAGGAGCCGTTCGCGCGAGTCAAGTGCTCATACCGCAACGCCCTCGGCAGCAGTCAACTCTCCAACTTCGCCTTGGGAGGGAACCTCACGTCCCTCATCAAGTCCGTCGCGGGACATAGAAGAATCCTTTGCAGCGACAAGAGCCAGCGTTGCAGAGTCTTTTGCGAAAGCTCAGATGGAACCTCTTAAAGCGCCCCGCCTGAACTGGAAGCTCCCAGCCAGTGCGGCTGGCCCGCTTCCTCCGGCCGAAGGTGGGCCAGCTTTGGCCAGTCCACGACATCGTACGGGACCAGGGCGGCCAGCAGACGGATCAAACGGATCAAGCGGAGTTGCTGGAGTTGCTGGAGTTGCTGGAGAGCTCATCTCCGCCGAAGCTCCCGCCTCGTTGCGCGCAAGCGCTCGAGCCCGTTCTGACCGCCTGCCTCAGGCTGTGTCTATTGTTTTTCCACAGCCGATGTTGTCACATTTGTCACAAGGTCCACCACAACATGCTCCACTTTGGCACCCACCCATGCCTTCCACCACATTCGCCCAACCAAGCCAAATCAATCCTTCATATGGTTCTCCATGTGCACCAGCGCGCCTGCTCAATGGCGAATCCCAGGCTGGGGCGTGTCAGTGCTCGCACCTTCTTGGGATGATCCAAGCTGGCCAGGCCGTCGATGCCCTCAACCAAGGCGTTGGAAGCCTTGGCAATGTCGGACCACGCGGGTCGTCCAAAGCTCAAGTGCAGATCAGCTACCATACAGTCTCGCCCAGTTTTCACCAAATGTTTGCACGAGTTGCAGGGCCTCGTAACCTAGTAGGGGAAGCAGAGTGCGGAGAGTTGGCAATTCTGGGAAGCATGATTCAGGCCGATGACGAGTTTTGGTTCAGTACGCGTCAGCACGTGCTTTTTACCGGTATCCATGGTTTGGCGGGTTTTGCCATGGGCCGCTGTGTTGAACTGCATCTATGGGGACTCGGAAGACTTTGATGTTCCTTTTGCGCAAGCCGCCATCTTCACTGCCGAGCTTCCAGACGTGCGCAGTTGTGATGGAGGGCCCGGCGGTAGCTGTAAGAATCCGTTTGCAGCCATGACTGCCTGGCGATATGCTAGCAACAACTTGCGTCTTGCCGTTGACCATCTGCCAGAGTCTGAGAAGCTCATGCACAAGAGCACCATAGCCCTCATTGCACAGATTTGTGCCGAGATCGAGTCCTTCTTCAAAGAGCCTACAGCTGAGACCATGGGTGTTGCTGTGGGAAATTCTCGTCAAATCTTCGATGCATTGAAAGACTGGATGTTACACTCAGCGGCAACACGCATGCAACTGGACAGTCAAACCGTAGGCCTGCCTTTCCTGTACGGTGGCAGCTCCCTGCGGCTTCCAGCGCATCCCTATGCTCAGCCTGCAGATGCGGAGGTCCGCCTGGCTAACGGAGTGGAGATGCCAGTTCTGGGTTTTGGAACGTGGCAGCTGCTCGGTCAGCAGTGTTTCCAAGCCACTCTACATGCGCTCAAGATTGGCTATAGGCATGTGGACACCGCGCAAGCTTACGGCAACGAGGCCGAAGTTGGACGAGCGGTAGCTGCAGCCGGTCTTCCGAGGCATCAGCTTTTCCTGGTGTCAAAGCTCAGCAACCCGGAGGAGTACACCAATCTAATGGCTCGCTTCGAAGCTCAACTTCGCGAGCTGCGAACTGATTATTTGGACTTGTACATGCTTCATTCTCCTGGGCCTTCACTGGAGTCCACGCGCACTGCATGGCAGATCCGGCTCGTCTTCGGAAATCATGTTGTTGTCTTTTGAAATTTTGTCGCCTTGATTTCTGTTAAAAAGAGGTTGTCGAGACGTGGAGAGAAGGCCTAAGCCTGTCAAATCTTCGATATTTGTCCGTCTTTGGGTTTTCAATGGGAGCCACAGGCAAGCGATGGAGCAGCTGTACCGCGAGGGGCGGATTAGGGCCCTTGGTGTATCCAACTTTGGCAGGGACGAGTTGGAGAATTTATTGAAGTTCGCGGTCGTGCCGCCGGTTTACGTGCAAAACAAGTTTTCGATATACACGCCTGGTGAACAGAGAGTCAATCATGACGTCTCTATCATGAGCTACCTGAAAGAGAAGAACATTGCGTCTTAGCTCACATTGAGTCTGGGGCTATCATGAGCTGAGCGTCCCAGGGGCCTTAATTTCCAAGTCTCTTCATCTGTCGTTGTGGCAGGTGATGATGGGCTACTCTGTGATCAATCCTTGGCCAGGAATCATTCCACCGTTGCAAGATCCTCACGTCACAGCTATGGCTGCGAGAAAGCAGAGAACGCCTTCACAGGCCTGTGGATGCCGTTTCAAATCATAATCAGATTCAAGTCACAACTGGATTTTAGCAAACTTGAGGGGACACTCCGTGAAGGTCCTTCATCGCTGGGTGCTGCAGCTTGGTGCGGGCGTCATCCCAAAGTCTTCAAGTGAGGGCAGAATCGCAGCTCGGACAATGCGCAGCTCCAAAAGCACCCTGTGTCCATGTGTTTATTGCAAATATTTGCAAATGTTGATTATCATTGTTCATCATTGTTCATCTCGTGCAACTACTCACAAGCTGAGGAAGAGAACGCGCGGCTTTTCGATTTCAGTCTCAGCGATGGAGAGATGCGGCTCCTCAGCGGGATTGTCACGCTGGTCGAAAGCACTGTCTCAAGCACAGCACCGAAGTGGATTGACGACACTTGGAATATTTCAAGCCTTCACGTGCTGCATCAGGTTTGAAGTCAAACCACCGAACCGCCTGTCTCACCGAAGGACTCCTTTCATCTTGGAGCGGGAGCATGATGGACACACTGGGCTCTGCATTTCTGGACCTGTTGCCCAGCATGTTGGTGCTGAGCATTCTGGAGCGACGAGGAAAGTACAAGAAGGACGAGGACAAAAACGATGATTTGTTGGCGCCAATGGCCAGGGGACTTGCAGGAGACGATCGGAGCGAGGTGCGAAGAAGCTTGAAAAGGACGCCTTCATCGGTGGGAGCTAATTTGTAGCATTCGCTCTGCTATGCTGCGAGAACTTGCAGCAGCGAATCCATGTGAGCTTGCGCAATAGCTTCTAAGGCAGATGATGTTCGTGTCGCAAAGTCGTCACCGCAGCGTCCGTGCCCTCAGCAACAACTGACACTCGTCTTGATAGGATGCGAATGCGTGTAGGCTTTTGGGCAATACAAGGTGTCTCCCGTCGTCTTTGGAACGGGGCCCCGTGCAACCCTGCAGAGGCGGGCATCAGCGGCACTTGTCCAAAAAAAGGTTTGCAACGTTTTGCATGCAATGTTTGCAGGAGTTGCACACCACCACCTGCACCTGTGTGCAAGCCTCGATGAGGGTACTGGCAACGCAGGGGAGCTGCAGCAGAAGCTTGGGCGGTTCACGCATTGTGCCTGAGGCCTTCCTTCCCGTACATATATGCCAAGGCAAGTGTCAGCAAGATCTGGACAAGCTCCATCATGCACCAAGCCTTGATGCGTTGTAATTGTGTTGCTGCCATGCTAGGCCTGGCAATGCTGGCCTTGAGCACCTCATGCCATAGCTTTCAATCGCGTAGTGCGTGCCCTTCGCAGGATATGCATGCGGCCGCATGCGACATCATGTTAATGTAAGTAGGTCAGTAAGCTTTTCCCCAGCTACTTGGTCGCAGAGCTAAGTGTTAAGAAAGTGTGGTTTTCATGCTTATGCATCTGTGACCTTGTGGTGAACGGATGGCAGAGCTGGCAGCAGCAATGCTCCTGAGAAGTGGAGTTCAGATCTTATCAAGTTCCAGTGCAAATGTTTTCCATGTCCTGGGTTTTGGGAGTGCTTCACGCTGCTGCAGTATCTCAGCGCCACGTACCATATGCTTGGGCAACTTCGTTGCTTTCCTGTCATGCCAGAGGCACGCATGGAATCGAATAAATGTCGCGTGTGCTGTTCACTCGACGTCCAGAAATTCGAAAAACGCAGTCGTGCCGACCCGGCGCAAAAGAAAAGCAACCACTGCGTCCTGCAAGAAGCCAGTCTTCGCAGAAGCTGTGTCTATCCCCCTGCAGTTACCTGGTAAGTGCTGCAGCCATGGCAGTCGCAACCTGCATTTGCGCCCGGGCCTAAGATCATTCCGGAAAGCAGGCTGTTGCAGCATGTCTTGGGCGGAAGCTGTTTGATGCATCTCATGCTTAGATGCTCTGCATTCTCATTCTCCTTTTCGTGCGGCACAACATCAAGAATGAAGCTGCGGACTGAGAAGTGCGACATAGACCTCTGCATGTTCGGCAACGCAGCAGCTGTGTAATGCCGGAGGTGCATCATCACATCATCAGCTTCCAGATCTGCATTGCAGCTTATGTTGAGATTGCCAATGCCTTGCTGGATGTGTTTCCGGCTTACAATCGGCAAAACCTTTGGCATTCGATTTCAAGCAGCAGCACATGCGACGTATGACGACGTGTGTATTGCGAAGATTTGCGAAGGCTTGCAAGAACCTTGACGGATCAAGAGAATCATCGGACACAAACAGAATATGAAACAGCTCTCCTTTGCAAGGCTGGGACTAGACAAGAAGCGTTTTTTCCGAAAACTCTCTCTGCTCACTTTTCAAGAGGGGATGGTGCTCAAGTTCGTGAACTCCTTCTTCGCCCTCTATTACGTGGCCTTCTTCAAGGAGCCGGGACGCTCAGGAAAGAATGAGGTGAGATCAGAAGCACTACATTCTCTCGGTTGCCTTTTTGTAGTGATTGTAGTGGACTTCTTTCTGGCTTTACGCGCAACAAGAGCACATCCCTTCCTCGAGGCATCAGACGCTTTTCAGTGAGCCCATGGAGTGCCTCAGCTGGTGCCTTACTGCCTTACTCTTGTAGCATGGCACGGTCCCCCGAGTTAGTGCTTCAATGCACATCATGCGCACCTTTTGCCAACGAGTTGCAAAACGACCGTGTGATGAGCACATCTTGAAACGGTTCACTCCTCTTCGAAGGTCTCTGAGCATGTTGTAGGAATGTAGGGCTAACAACTACTGGCTCTGTTGGATGCTCGGGTCAGTGCTGACACAGATGCCAAGTACCGGCACTCAAAGATGGTTAAATGGTCTTGCATCTTTTGGCAGCTGTGAGGGTATTTCGATGTATCAGACGGCAAGATGTGCCACTTTCAATTGAAACACTTGTGTGTCCAGAAGACTCCAGAGTACACGCACATTGCGAGCCCGCCTGCCGCTACCCGCTTTGCCTCAGGAGACCAGTGCTTCCTGGACATCCAAGCACAGCTGGGGTGCGCCCCCATGTGACAGTGTGAGTTGACCATTGCTCAGCGGGGCTCGACATGTCAAATGCTGTGCCGCAGAATCTTCGTGCTCTTCCGACTCTTAGTTTCCAACGTGTCTTGATCTCAGACTTGGACGTTGAAGCTCGCAAGATTTGTCAAGGCTTGCTGCCTGAAAAAGCTCTCCAAGTGCTGGTTGCATGTGAGATGCTGTATGTCTGATCCAAGCGTCGCCCAGGGTTGAGCACTACTATCCAAAAGTTCGCCTTTGGCTTCGGAGTTTGTGCTCCCCCCCCCCGCTGGTGGACAGATCGCTTCCACGTGCTGCTTCACCTTTCATGCTCAAAGTTGCATTCAAGCCAGGATGCTCAGTGCGATGAAAGCCTTGGCTCAAGGTAAGCTCACCACGACAGCCAACTGCTTCATCGACATTTTGATCGTGCAAAATCTCACCTGTAGCCTGAATGGCCCTATAAATCCGAGCCCTACGAGTGCCCTACGTGAAGTGGAGATGCAGCAGCAGGGCCAGCCATGTTCTGAGAAAACTGCAGCAGTCCAGAGATCTGATCTCTCAGGCCGAAACTCGGTGATCATGCAAAACCTTGCTGTCCTAGTCTTGGTACTCGGACTGTGCTCTTTTGCAAGGCAAGGACCAGACCTTGGAAGCGGAGAAGCGCTCATCAGAGCAGCTGCAGCCGCAAGGAGATGATCGCAGTTTTGCGTCAAAACGGACGGAATTTGAGCTTCACACCCCTTAGTAGCAGCCACTGCAAAGACACGCAAAGAATCTTCGTTTTTTGAGGAGGCCAGAAGCGTCGGGCTGAAGGGGATCTTGATGACCAGACACGAAGGGCGGAGTTCACGGTGGTAGAGACCATCGCGACGCTTGGCGAAGTTCTGATGCAAAGTTCCGTGCGCGATGCCATGGTTCAACTGCAGTCTGCTCCTCTTGGCATGAAACCCTCCTCTAATAAGCTGCAACGATCTGACAAGCAGTACACAAGTCAGGTGGGATGATTGGTGAACGCGCTGAAGCTGTATGCAGAACCAGATGTTGGCCCGAATCTGCTGAGCTACGGCTTCTTCGGACCACAAGCAGTCACAAGCAGTGAGCACTGAGCCCGCCAAAGGATGCGCTCCTCGAAACGTCTGCAGGTCTTCCGAACCTGTGAGATTTGGAAGACTTTGGAAGCGGTGCCGCGCGGGATGCCATAAGTTTGAAAAGTCCGCTCTGATGTTTCATGCTTGCATAATTTGCATCCCTGATCTGCGTCTCCGGCCGCTTACGTCCCTTACGCCCCTTACGCAGGTCTTCGCATGACAAGATCACCTTCCAGACGTTGTACCACGGTCCCCTGGCACTGAGAGATGTCTGTACTGAAGCGCAGAGCCGTCGCAGAGCGCTCCAGCGCTCCCCCGCCTTCCTCTCGCTCACTCTCTCTTCTCTTTTTGTTCTCTCTCCGCCTTCACTTCACGCCCCCGCTTCCAGTTCACTTTCTGTAGGCCATGCCCTGGAGTTGGCGGAGATGTCGGCGACAGAGCAGCAGGCCAAGAAGGCAGCGTGCTGAGAGCTCCGTGATGCTCCGTGACCACATCGAGCCTCTTTGCAAGCAACGTCCGGCAGGAGAGTCACCGCAACTTCGATCAGTTTGACGAGATGCTCCTGACGTCAGGAACTTATACTGCAAGGTCCCACAAGGTTCCATTCCATGATGCACATCGATGCACTGAGCATGCGCAGAAGTTCCGACACGCGAGGCATGGCTATGCCACACTCTTTGCAGTCACATCCCCTTGGGTATGCACTGCAGCCCGCTTCCATGTTTGATGCAGCCCATCCGTGGTACCCATTGTTTGAAGGACGTAGTTGGATTTGCATGAGTCTGCGTGCTGGACACGAGACATGGCATGACAGACACTGTTGGCCGTCCTGGTGGAGATCTGGGTTGACATGAGAAGTCCGGATCCAGGATGCTGAGCATTGAGTTGTTGTTAGCCCCAAGCAATCTAAACCGTCTATCCGCAGTCAGTCGAGGCGTGATGCTTTTCTGAGTGCACTCTGTGCGTGAAGATTTCAGAGTACAAAACGTGGTATTTCCAAGGTCTCCTGGACAACAGGCAGCGCCCCTTCCCAACGCAGGCGCGCAACAACGAGAGCTGGCCTCAGCAGAGCCTGATGGATTCTTTCCACGCGCGATGCTTCCTGGACTGAGGCCTTGGGGTACCGCCTTTGAAATCTACGGCGCGTCAGTGTGTGTTGATCCACGTAGCACACCATTCACGCTCACACTAACCTTGTTCTGACAGGCGTGATGGCAGCACTGACAAACGTGTTGTTGCTCATCTTCACGTCCTCGCAGTACTCCAGCTGGACCATCACTGAGAAGGCCGGGCCTCGACATTTTGCCTTCTTTGTCCTGCACGCTGAGAGCGTGCGCAGTCATCATTGATTGCCACTTTCCAGATCGTCTTCTTTGCCTTCCTGGAGCACTTGATCTTTGGCGCACGGTCCGTTCCACAGCTAGTCTCTCCACGACTTGTAATTGGTATGCATGTGTGCAAGCACCAAGCCTCCTCTACTTTGATGCATGTAAGGGGGCCCAGAACCTTGTAAAGCGATAGTAACACCAAACGATCCCCTCGAGTTGAGGGAGCATTCTGCGGTGACACTTCGATTAAACAGCAAAGTGACATCTTCATGCATAAAGCAACGGTATCAGGTGCAAAAAACGTTTTCAAGCGAAGTGCAACACGACGCTGCGCTCAGTAGCCCAAAAAAGTGCAGCCGTTCAGCCCTTCATGTGTGGTCTTGTTTAGGGTGCATGCCATGCTTGTAATCCATGTTTTTGTGGCTGTTCCTGTTGCTGCGTGGC
The DNA here is from genome assembly GCA_905221605.1 of Symbiodinium natans. Classification (NCBI taxonomy): domain Eukaryota; class Dinophyceae; order Suessiales; family Symbiodiniaceae; genus Symbiodinium; species Symbiodinium natans. The sequence continues at coordinate 666,587 of CAJNDS010001957.1, forward strand.
CTTAGGTTGTTCGTTCAGATCATCTTCCCTCAGGCTCTGGATGATCCGTATGAAGTCCTTAGTCCGTTCATGCTTCTGCTCGAGGTGCCGCAGGCCGTGGAGGTTCTGTCTCTCAAACAAGACAGTGTGGTCCACCGATGCTTGGAGGGCATCAAGGCCAGGCAACTAAGTCTAAGTGACTAGGATTCTGATGTCATGTCCCTGCCCCAAGGTGGAAAGCAACACGGACTTCAGTCTCTTTAGGGAAAGCCGTGTACAGGAGGACGTGCAGGCTCGCACTCGCTTGCTGCCTGTCTGGGTATCAATTTCAAGTTTGGTTCGGCTGCAGAAAGCATCGCAAGCATGACCGTTGCACCCCAGCCAGACCTCTTCCATCTGCGTGCAGATGTTCTGAAACAGGTATTCGGATATGACCTCCTCGAAACAGATGAGGCATCGAATGCACGTGGCAGTGACTCTGTGACTGCTACGTTGCTGCGCGGAGCATTGCAGGCTGACCTGACCTTGTCTTTGCGAGACAGTGGCAAGTCCATGTGGCCGTCTTAATCTGAAGAGCCGGGCTTGAGCTCTCCTTTGGTAGAGCCTGATGAGTCCATGCTCCAACTCAGTGCCAACTCTCAGACTCTCAGGTACCAGGGAGTGATTGACGAGGTTGGCACTCTGCGAGTCAACATCGGCATGCCAGTGAGCAAGTGAGGCCTAAATGAGAGGGTGTGTTGGCAACGTAGCTGCTTGGTCCAACATGGTTGTAGGCGCTCATGATCAGCGTCCCCCTACTGCGTAGACCCGCACGGAACTATGGTGATAACAGAGGGCTAGTAGGGATATCCAGTAGGGCCTTCGTAGGGAGGTTCTACTCACAGTTTCACTTTGACAAGCGGGCAAGTGCACCTTGAGGAGATGTGTTTCAACTGCGGTGAGCCATGACCGCACGGGTTAGTTGGAGTACATTTTTCTTCATTCATTGCTCGTGCTTCGCACTGTTGCGCTTGACATTGCCGCAGGCAACATGCCGCGCTGTATGCACTTTTCCTTTTCCTTCCGACTGCTCTCGCAACGGTTGCAGCTGACATGCTCAACAAGTCTAGTTCGTTCCCTAAACAACTTCCACAAGATGTTCGCACAAGGCAAGTGCCCGCTGCGAGAAGTTGGACGTTAATCAGGACAATCTTGAACAGTGGTTGAGCTTGCGAGAATCAATCTGCACCTGCATCTCTACATGTAGACTCGTAGTCGTAGACTGCCTGCGTGCAGCTACTTAGTCACTTAGTCTTGTCGTAACTTATCCATAGGCGATAAGGGCAGCTCCAACAAATCTATTCTCGCTGGAGTGGCAGCTCTTCCGAATGCGCAGGCAACCACATATGTTGCTTGACGAAGCTGTCGCATCTAAAGAGATGCGCAGTGGTAGAGGTGCAGCTATGCTAAATCTTTGTATCGCCTCGATATCGTGCAACTATGGGTACACAACGTCTCGAGTTGTTTGTAATTACACGTCTGCATAAGCCACCAGACGTTCTGACATGTCCACAGCGTTTGAAGTCACTTACATGACATATGCCATGACTGTGCCCTGCAGCTGCAAGCGGCGGCTCAAGCAGAAGCGAGTTCTGCTGCGAGAATGTCAGGCCAAGCAGTTGTGCAGCTAGCCCCCGCCTTTGTCGGGGAGCAAGCGGTGTACGGGCCCGACTATAGGGGCGGCCTCGCACCCCCGCCCGAATGGTGGGCCAAGATAGCCCACCCCATGGCGCCGTGGCCACCTGGACCCCTCCAATGCCCCCCACCTCAATACCCACCGCAATACCCACCTCAATACCCACCTCAATACCCACCTCAATACCCGCCTCAATACCCACCTGCACACTTGCTGCAGTTCCAGTGCTACTGGCAACCACCACCGCCACCACAGCAAGTCATCCAGCAACTTCCAATGCAGGCCCAGTTCTGCTGGCCACAACCACCGCACCAGTTCTCCCCCCTGAACTGCTATGCAGTCCCACCTGGTCTCAGTTACCAGCCAATTCCGGTGTGGCAACCTCCACCTTTAACCCACTTCCAAATCCCATCCTACCATGCAGCACCAGCCCCAACACCTTCGCCTGCAGCCTTTGTCAATCCCCCTCCGCCTCCGGCAGCAGCCCCACAGCTGCCTGGAACCATCGACGCCCGAGAGACCTTGGTGCCAAGCGGACCTCCAAGGCCGTCCTGGGCTGATATTTCGGAGGAGGTTCCCCGTAGCCCATGCCAGCCAGAGCCAGAGGAGGCAGCCGCTTCCTCGGCCCCGAGTCTCCCAAGTCTCTTGGTGAACCGTTCAGCCCAGCAACAAAAGAAGTCCAGCAAGTCCCGAAAATGTGGCTCGAGGCCAGGGGAACTGCAGCTTTCAAATACTTCCCATCAAGAGATATGCGACTTGGATGTCGGTGGCCAGGTGATCGCAGAGATGATGCGCAAAGAGGATGCGCAAAGATGATTTTGCGCCAAGATGATGGCGTGCCTGAGCTGCAACTGATCCTGTGAAGTTTTTGAAGCAGATGTGCGAAGTTCTTGAGCGTCCTTGATGCAGAGAGGTGGCAGTCACCAGACCGCTTTCGAAAACCGCAGCCGTATGAGATGAGACGTGGGCAAAGCTTCCCGCTAAGTGATGCCAACGGCGCCGCAGTGTCACCAGCCAGCCTTCCTTAAAGGAACGCGGCTACCATCTGCTAGCGCTTCAAGCAGCAAGCCCACCATGATGCCCTGCCCCAGAGACCCCTTAAAGAAGTCGCCTGCACCATGACCGTGCTCTTGAATGTCACAAGGCGTAGGATAAGATTGTCTGGGCTTCGGCGAGCTTGAGTGTTCAAAGTTTCCATGTAGGTTGTAGCTGTCGGCCTAGGAAGCATCGCGTGCTCGACCGAGCAGGCGCAATAGCGCCTCATGCTTCTGACAGAAATTGTGCAATGAGGGTGTGTGTTGATTTTGGAATCCTCTTTGCGATTTACAAGAGGCTTCCATGTGGATTCAGCTTTTGGGGTAGGCACTAGCATGGCAATAGTGGCAATCTATATAATCTACATGGCCAGATGTTTTCTGCTTTTGCGATGACAACATGCCATGCCCCAAAGTCATACATTGGTACACCATGATACAGCGTTCTATGTGAATTGGCAATCCCCAGAGACACATGACACGACCCAAAGCTTGGAACGACAAGTGGAGCAGGCGAGGTCCTCCCAGTTTTGCGCCCCTGTACTCATTACGTGCCTCGCATTGCGCCTGAACCCATCATTGCCAAAGGCAGAGCAGCGACATGTCCATGACTCGCGCCGCTGCATGCCACAGCACGGGCGGCTCAAGCAGAAGCGGGTTCTGCTGCGAGAATGTCAGGCCAAGCAGTTGTGCAGCTAGCCCCCGCCTTTGTCGGGGAGCAAGCGGTGTACGGGCCCGACTATAGGGGCGGCCTCGCACCCCCGCCCGAATGGTGGGCCAAGATAGCCCACCCCATGGCGCCGTGGCCACCTGGACCCCTCCAATGCCCCCCACCTCAGTACCCGCCGCAATACCCACCTCAATACCCACCTCAATACCCACCTCAATACCCGCCTCAATACCCACCTGCACACTTGCTGCAGTTCCAGTGCTACTGGCAACCACCACCGCCACCACAGCAAGTCATCCAGCAACTTCCAATGCAGGCCCAGTTCTGCTGGCCACAACCACCGCACCAGTTCTCCCCCCTGAACTGCTATGCAGTCACACCTGGTCTCAGTTACCAGCCAATTCCGGTGTGGCAACCTCCACCGTTAACCCATCCCATCCCACCATGCAGCACCAGCCCCAACACCTTCGCCTGCAGCCTTTGTCAATCCCCCTCCGCCTCCGGCAGCAGCCCCACAGCTGCCTGGAACCATCGACGCCCGAGAGACCTTGGTGCCAAGCGGACCTCCAAGGCCGTCCTGGGCTGATATTTCGGAGGAGGTTCCCCGTAGCCCATGCCAGCCAGAGCCAGAGGAGGCAGCCGCTTCCTCGGCCCCGAGTCTCCCAAGTCTCTTGGTGAACCGTTCAGCCAAGCAACAAAAGAAGTCCAGCAAGTCCCGAAAATGTGGCTCGAGGCCAGGGGAACTGCAGCTTTCAAATACTTCCCATCAAGAGATATGCGACTTGCATGTCGGTGGCCAGGTGATCGCAGAGATGGTGCGCAAAGAGGATGCGCAAAGATGATTTTGCGCAAAGATGATGGCGTGCCTGAGCTGCAACTGATCCCGTGAAGTCTTTGAAGCAGATGTGCGAAGTTCTTGAGCGTCCTTGATGCAGAGAGGTGGCAGTCACCAAACCGCTTTCGAAAGCCGCAGCCGTGGCTGCCAAAGAGAATGAGATGAGACGTGGGCAAAGCTTCCCGCTAAGTGATGCCAACGGCGCCACAGTGTCACCAGCCAAGCCTTCCTTAAAGGAACGCGGCTACCATCTGCTAGCGCTTCAAGCAAGCCCACCATGATGCTCCGCCCTAGACCCCTTAAAGAGGTCGCCTGCACCATGACCGTGCTCTTGAATGTCACAAGGCGTAGGATAAGATTGTCTGGGCTTCGGCGAGCTTGAGTGTTCAAAGTTTCCATGTAGGTTGTAGCTGTCGGCCTAGGAAGCATCGCGTGCTCGACCGAGCAGGCGCAATAGCGCCTCATGCTTCTGACAGAAATTGTGCAATGAGGGTGTGTGTTGATTTTGGAATCCTCTTTGCGATTTACAAGAGGCTTCCATGTGGATTCAGCTTTTGGGGTAGGCACTAGCATGGCAATAGTGGCAATCTATATAATCTATATGGCCAGATGTTTTCTGCTTTTGCGATGACAACATGCCATGCCCCAAAGTCATACATTGGTACACCATGATACAGCGTTCTATGTGAATTGGCAATCCCCAGAGACACATGACACGACCCAAAGCTTGGAACGACAAGTGGAGCAGGCGAGGTCCTCCCAGTATAGCGCCCCTGTACTCATTACGTGCCTCGCATTGCGCCTGAACCCATCATTGCCAAAGGCAGAGCAGCGACATGTCCATGACTCGCGCCGCTGCATGCCACAGCACGGGCGGCTCAAGCGGAAGCGAGTTCTGCTGCGAGAATGTCAGGCCAAGCAGTTGTGCAGCTAGCCCCCGCCTTTGTCGGGGAGCAAGCGGTGTACGGGCCCGACTATAGGGGCGGCCTCGCACCCCCGCCCGAATGGTGGGCCAAGATAGCCCACCCCATGGCGCCGTGGCCACCTGGACCCCTCCAATGCCCCCCACCTCAGTACCCACCGCAATACCCGCCTCAATACCCACCTCAATACCTACCTCAATACCCGCCTCAATACCCACCTGCACACTTGCTGCAGTTCCAGTGCTATTGGCAACCACCACCACAGCAAGTCATCCAGCAACTTCCAATGCAGGCCCAGTTCTGCTGGCCACAACCACCGCACCAGTTCTCCCCCCTGAACTGCTATGCAGTCACACCTGGTCTCAGTTACCAGCCAATTCCGGTGTGGCAACCTCCACCTTTAACCCACTTCCAAATCCCATCCTACCATGCAGCACCAGCCCCAACACCTTCGCCTGCAGCCTTTGTCAATCCCCCTCCGCCTCCGGCAGCAGCCCCACAGCTGCCTGGAACCATCGACGCCCGAGAGACCTTGGTGCCAAGCGGACCTCCAAGGCCGTCCTGGGCTGATATTTCGGAGGAGGTTCCCCGTAGCCCATGCCAGCCAGAGCCAGAGGAGGCATCCGCTTCCTCGGCCCCGAGTCTCCCAAGTCTCTTGGTGAACCGTTCAGCCCAGCAACAAAAGAAGTCCAGCAAGTCCCGAAAATGTGGCTCGAGGCCAGGGGAACTGCAGCTTTCAAATACTTCCCATCAAGAGATATGCGACTTGGATGTCGGTGGCCAGGTGATCGCAGAGATGATGCGCAAAGAGGATGCGCAAAGATGATTTTGCGCCAAGATGATGGCGTGCCTGAGCTGCAACTGATCCCGTGAAGTTTTTGAAGCAGATGTGCGAAGTTCTTGAGCGTCCTTGATGCAGAGAGGTGGCAGTCACCAAACCGCTTTCGAAAGCCGCAGCCGTGGCTGCCAAAGAGAATGAGATGAGACGTGGGCAAAGCTTCCCGCTAAGTGATGCCAACGGCGCCACAGTGTCACCAGCCAAGCCTTCCTTAAAGGAACGCGGCTACCATCTGCTAGCGCTTCAAGCAGCAAGCCCACCATGATGCTCCGCCCTAGACCCCTTAAAGAAGTCGCCTGCACCATGACCGTGCTCTTGAATGTCACAAGGCGTAGGATAAGATTGTCTGGGCTTCGGCGAGCTTGAGTGTTCAAAGTTTCCATGTAGGTTGTAGCTGCATTGTAGCTGTCGGCCTAGGAAGCATCGCGTGCTCGACCGAGCAGGCACAATAGCGCCTCATTCTTCTGACAGAAATTGTGCAATGAGGGCGTGTGTTTTTTCAGGGTCTCAGGCCAGTCAGTTGCCTGTGCATAGCGAAATCTATATTATCGATCTCGCCAGAAGCCTTTTGTCTGATACTGCAGCTCCCGATCTCAGCATTTGCGCTATCTGGGTTTCCAGAACTTCGGCTCCCTTCCCATTTGTCCCTCGAACGCCCTCAACGATCTCCAAGAAAAGAAGCCTTGATTTTGGAATCCTCTTGCGTTTTACAGGCCGCTTCCATGTGGATTCAGCTTTTGGGGTAGGCGCTAGCATGGCAACCTATATAATTACGCCCAGGGGCGGGCAGCGCCCCCAGGAGTAGCAGGCAGAGGCATGGCAGCTCCCAAAGCAAAACCCCTCCCCCCCTCCCCCCGCGAGCCGCTGATGCTGCCGATGCTCACCTTCCGGATCCCCAAAAGGAGAAACGAAGCCTCGATGATGCGCACCCCTGGCCCCCGCCCGGCCGCGCATCATGAGCATCAGCGGCTCCGGCCTCCAGGCATGCGTGGCTTATGGGGGCATATGCCGGCCTCAAAACGGACTGTCCGTAACAGCACGAAAACCACGGTATTTACAGCGTTTTCTGCGTTTTCCAAGCTCGCAGCCGCATCCAAAACCCAAGACCCAACCCGCTGATGCTCATGATGCGCGCTCTTGTGGGGGTCCTTTGGGGTGGCCGATGCCCCCAAAAAACATCAACAACGCGTCTTCGGCAGAAGTTAAAAAATAGAGTCGATGATGCTCTCCGGGGTCGTTTTTGGGACCCCCAGCGATGAACCCAAAAAATGCGCCCAGGAGCCAAATTTCGTTGGGGAATAGCGCGTTTTTGGCGATAAAAACTGTACCTGAAACATGAAGCCCTTCGGAAGGCATTTGGAGCCGGATGTCGGCGAGCCAACCGGGTCGGCGGCACTGCGTGCTGAGCCACCTAACCCCTCGAGGCGTATGGTGTGGAGGCCACCAGCTACGCTCGAAGCCAGTACATGTAATTATGGTGGTGAGGGCGGAAGGGCAGGGGGAGCAGGGGAAGCATCGGGTGTTTGGGCATGCACTAAACCCTTTCAAAATCTCTAAATCTCTGTCAGCTTCGGCCCTCGGTCCTGATGCTTTTGCGATGACAACATGCCACGCCCCAAAGTCACACATTGGTACACCATGATATTTTAAGGGCCTGCGCCCATGGGCGGGCAGCGCACGCAGAAGCCCGGGGCGAGCAGTTTCTAAGCATGTTGAGGCCCCTAAACTCCCTTAAAATCTCTAAGCGTTAAGTTTCTAAGCATTTTCAGGCCCCTAAACTCCCTTCAAATCTCTAAGCGTTTGAGGCTCCGAGACTCCCTTAACGTTTCTAAGCACTTTATAAGGCCCCTAAACTCCCTTTTTCCTAGCCCCGGGCTTAGACACGTCGCTTATGCCCGCCCCTTTGGGGGGCATCATGCTCCTGATGCCCCCCCGCGGTCCCGCCCCGGGAGCCGCTGATGCTCCTGATGCGCGCCTGGGGGTCCCGGGCTGGACCCGCTGATGCTCATGATGCGCGCCCTCTGGGGGCCTCCGTGGCGACGCAAAAATCCACGAAAAAAAAACCGTTCACCGCAAGGCTATTCCCGGGACGACCCGGGCTAAAAGGTCCGCATTTGCTCGGTCCTTTGGGGACCTCGCGCTGCCCGATTTAATGGCTACCGCCAGTGCCGCCGACCCCCTCCAAGGGGGGCCAAGGCACTGTGGGCACCCTGCCCCGCCGCCCATGCTTGTCATGGGCCCCTTGCTCCTGGCCCCCCACACACCCCACCCTTTCCGCACCCCGCCCCCCCACTGGACCCATGGCTCCTGGCCCCATTGGCTCATGGTCCACGGCCCATGGATGTGGCTTCTCAGCTTGGCCCGCTTGCCCTATCCCCACCACCCACGCACCCCGCCCCGTTCATCCGCCCTTCCCGCTCCGCATACTCCCCTCTTGCCCAAGCCCCCCACGCACCCCGCCATGCTTCTCATGGACATGGCTCCTGGTCCCATTCTTCATCCCTCGACCTGCATGGCTGCCAATGCTGGTCCTATATATGGCCCCTGCTCCACCCCCACCCCCAACCCCCCCTCGCTTCCTCGCTCCCTCACTCCCCCACTTTTCCATTCTCTCACTTCCCCGCCCTTTCTTACTTTCACTCCCCATTTCACCCCACTCCCACGCTCCACCCCCACCTGCGCCCTCCCCATCCCTCACTCGTGTGTGGCTTCTCAGCTGACTTTAAAGGGCCCCAGTGCATGCCCCCCCCTCCGCCCGCTCCGCCCGCTCCGCCCTCCACCTACTCCCCTTCTGGCCCATGCTCCCCCTCTCCATCCCCTTGACCTACCCCTCATGGACCCAGCTCCCTACCCCTTACCCCTCACGCACCCTGCCCCGCCGCCCATGCCCCTCATGGACCCATGGCCCCATTGGCTCAGGGCCCACGGCCCCTGCGTGTGGCTTCTCCGCCCCTCCGCCCTTCCCGCTCCGCATAATCCCCCCCATGCCCAAGCCCCCCACGCACCCCGCCGTGCTTGTCATGGGCCCGTGGCTCCTCCATTCTTCATCCCTCGACCTGCATGGCTGCCATGCTGGTCCTGTTTCTGGCCCCTGCTCCACCCCCACCCCCAACCCCCACCCCCACCCCGCACTGCCCCGCCGCCCATGCTTGTCATGGACCCATGGCTCCTGGCCCCATGGCTCCCCCCACCCGGCCCGCTCCGCCCTCCGCCCTTCCAGCTCCGCCTACTCCCCCCTTGGCCCATGCTCCCACTCTCCATCACCACGCCATGCTTCATGGACCCATGACTCCTGGTCCCATTCTTCATCCCTCGACCTGCATGGCTGCCGTGCTCCCCCCCTTGCCCGCACCCCGCCATGCTTCTCATGGACCCATGGGTCCTGGTCGCATTTTTCATCCCTCGACCTGTATGGCTGCCAAAGCTGGTCCTATATGTGGCCCCTGCTCCACCCTCACCCCCAACCCCCACCCCCACCCCGCATGCACCCTGCCACCCCCAACCCCCAACCCCCCACCCCCACCGCCTCGCACCCACACTTCCAACCCCCACCCTCACCCCCCACACACCCCGCCCCCCACTGGACCCATGGCTCCTGGCCCCATTGGCTCATGGTCCACGGCCCATGGATGTGGCTTCTCAGCTGACTTTAAAGGGCCCCAGTGCATGCCCGGGCCCTCCGCGCTCCGCCCGCTCCGCCCTCCGCCCTTCCGACTCCGCCTACTCCCCTCTGGCCCATGCTCCCACTCTCCATCCCCTTGACCTACCCCTCATGGAACCAGCCGCCCATGCCCCTTATGGACCTATGGCTCCTGGCCTCATTGGCTCCCTCCACGACCCAAACAGGTAGCTTCTCCGCCCCTACCCCCACCCACGCACCCGCCCCCCGCCCATCCGCCCTTCCCGCTCCGCATCCCAAGCCCCCCACGCACCCCGCCATGCTTCTCATGGACCCTTGGCTCCTGGTCCCCTTCTTCATCCCTGCTGCATAGCTGCCAACGCTGGTCCTATATATGGCCCCTGCTCCACCACCACCCCCAACCCCCACCCCCACCGCATTTAGCCCCAACTCCCTGCGCATCAGGGCTCCATGTTTCGCCCCCCTGAACTCTACAACCTGACCAAGCCCTGCGCATATATATCTATATATATATATATATATACATAATCCGCGGGTGGGGGTTGGGGGTGGGGGTAGCAGGGGCCAGAAAAAGGACCAGCATTGGCAGCCACACAGCTCAAGGGATGAAGAATGGGACCAGCGGGTGCGTGGGTGGTGGGGGTAGGGGCGGAGAAGCCACTTGCTTGGGTGGACCATAACCAATGGGGAGTCATGGGGCCAGGAGCCATGAGGGGCATGGGCGGCGGGGCAGGGTGCGTGAGGGGTAAGGGGTAGGGAGCTGGGTGCATGAGGGGTAGGTCAAGGGGATGGAGAGTGGGAGCATGGGCCAGAGGGGAGTAGGCGGAGCTGGAAGGGCGGAGGGGAGCGGGCGGAGCGGGCGGAGGGCCTGGAGCATGTACTGCGGGCGGAGGGCCCGGGCATGCACTGGGGCCCTTAAAGTCAGCTGAGAAGCCACATCCATAGGCCGTGGACCATGAGCCAATGGGGCCAGGAGCCATGGGTCCAGTGGGGGGCGGGGTGTGTGGCGGTGGGGGTGGGGGTTGGAAGTGTGGGTGCGTGGGGGTGGGGGGTTGGAAGTTGGGGGTGGCAGGGTGCGTGCGGGGTGGGGGTGGGGGTTGGGGGTGGGGGGTGGAGCAGGGGCCATTTTTCGGACCAGCGTCCATGGAGGTGCGTGGGGGCGGGGGGCGCGGGGTGCGTGGGTGGTGGGGGTAGAGCAAGCGGGGGATGGAGAGTGGGAGCATGGGCCAAGGGGGGAGTAGGCGGAGCTGGAAGGGTGGAGGGCGGAGCGGGCAGCGGGCGGAGGGGGCGGGCATGGGCCCTTTAAAGTCAGCTGAGAAGCCACATCCATGGGCCGTGGACCATGAGCCAATGGGGCCAGGAGCCATGGGTCCAGTGAAGGGCGGTGGGGGTGGGGGCGGTGGGGGTGGGGGCGGTGGGGGTGGGGGTGGGGGTTGGGGGTGGGCCATGACAAGCGTGGGTGGTGGGGCAGGGGTGGGGGGGGTTGGGGGTGAGGGGCCATTTTTCGGACCAGCATTGGCAGCCATGCAGGTCGAGGGATGAAGAATGGGACCAGGAGCCATGGGTCCATGAGAAGCATGGCGGGGTGCGTGGGGGGCTTGGGCAAGGGAGGGAGTATGCGGAGCGGGAAGGGTAGAGGTGGTGGGGGTAGGGGCGGAGAAGCCACCTGCTTGGGCCGTGGACCATAATGAATGGGGGGCCAGGAGCCATGGGTCCATGAGGGGCATGGGTGCGTGAGGGGTAAGGGGTAGGGAGCTGGGTCCATGAGGGGTAGGTCAAGGGGATGGAGAGTGGGAGCATGGGCCAGAGGGAAGTAGGCGGAGCTGGAAGGGCGGAGGGCGGAGCGGGCGGAGGGCTGCACTGGGGCCCTTTAAAGTCAGCTGAGAAGCCACATCCATGGGCCGTGGACCATGAGCCAATGCGGCCAGGAGCCATGGGTTCAGTGGGGGGCGGGGTGCGTGGGGGGTGGGGGTGGGGGTTGGAAGTGTGGGTGGGTGGGGGTGGGGGTTGGGGGTTGGGGGTGGCAGGGGGGTGGGGGTTGGGGGTTGGGGTGGAGCAGGGCCATATATAGGACCAGCGTTGGCAGCCATGCAGGTCGAGGTGAAGAATGGAACCAGGAGTGAATGAGGAGCCATGGGTCCAGTGGGGGGGCGGGGTGCGTGGGGGGTGGGGGTGGGGGTTGGAAGTGTGGAAAGGGTGGGGTGTGTGGGGGTGGGGGTTGGGGGTGGGGGTGGAGCCATGACGCCAGGAGCAAGGGGCCCATGACAAGCACGGGCGGCGGGGCAGGGTGCTTGCGGGTGGGGGTGGAGCAGCTCAAGGGATGAAGCACTTGAAGGTTCATGGTACTTATTAACCAATTATAAATGGGCTTATAACCCTACTTACAATTGGGATAACCCCTCCATGAACCTTCAAGCATGGGCGGCGGGGCAGGGTGCGTGAGGGGTAAGGGGCAGGGAGCTGGGTCCATGAGGGGTAGGTCAAGGGGATGGAGAGTGGGTGCATGGGCCAAAGGAGAGTGAGTAGGCGGAGCTGGAAGGGCGGAGGGCGGAGCGGGCGGAGCGGGCGGAGGGCCCGGGCATGCACTGGGGCCTTTAAAGTCAGCTGAGAAGCCACATCCATGGGCCGT
>CAJNDS010001957.1:678909-731735 GCA_905221605.1 Symbiodinium natans
CCTAAACCCTAAAAAACCCTAAACCCTAAATAAACCCTAAAAACCCTAAACCGAACAACAACAACAACAACAACAACAACAACAACAACAACAACAACAACAACAACACCACGACGCAGCACGCCACACAACAACACGCAGCAACACCACACAACAACCAACACGCAGCAACACCACACAACAAAACGCACCAGCAACACGACGCAACAAAGCGCAACAACACCACGCAACACGACGCAACAACGCGACGCAACAACGCGATGCAGCGACACGATGATGCAACAACACGCAACAACACGACGCAACAACACGCGGCAACACCACACAGCCTGACGCAACAACCCGCAGCAACACCACACAACAACACACAGCAACGACGCAACAACACGCAGCAACAACCCGCAACAACACCACACAGCACACACAACAACACGCAGCACAACAACACGACGCAACACAGCAACACGACGTAACAGACAACAACACTACAACAGCCAACAACAACCAACCAACACGCAGCAACACCGCACAACAACCAACACGCAGCAACACCACACAACTCAACAAAACGCAGCAACAACACGCAACAACACCACGCAACACGACGCAACAACGCGACGCAACAACACCATGCAACACGCAACAACACGAGGCAACAACACGCAGCAGCACGACGCAACAACACGCGGCAACACCACACAACAACACACAGCAACACAACACGCAACAACACCACACAGCACACACAACAAAACGCAGCACAACAACACGACGCAACGCAGCAGCGCAACGTAACAAACGTAAGAACACGACGCGACACGAAACAACACGACGCAACCAACGCCACACAATAACACGACGCAACAAGAACACCCAGCAACACGACGCACCAACACGCAACAACACCCCACAACAACAAGCAGCATCACGACGCAACACTATGCAACAACACGCAGCAACACCACACAACAACGCCACGACGCAACACCACACACAACACGACGCAACACCACACAGAAACGCGACCAACAGCAACAACAACCACCTTATTATACCTCCGGGCCCAGTGGTGATTATCAAGGCAATTCTTGTAGGCCAGATACTTGCGAAGGGCGAACCAAGCTCACTCACCGTGAAGTCTCGCACAACCTCGCTGGTTCTGGGTCGTGTGTCCGGCCCGTTCGGGCGCTCTCGATCCTGGACGGGCCGTGGAAGTCATCCCAGAGGGCTCACCCAAGAAGGCTTGCCATGGGCTCCTTCCCCAAAGGGCGCTGCCAAGAAGGAGGTCCACACTAACCGTCCCCAGGTCGCTGGAAGGCACTCCAACACGGTCAACCGCGAGGCCCGGCCCCACCCATCTTCCAGGAACCCGGTATTGCCGGAGCACACAGGGCCAGCTGAATAGCTGCCTTTCGTGCCAGGTTCCCAGATGACAGATGGTTAACGACAAGTAACTTGGCTCACCACCTTCCGGCAATCATCCAGAAAACCCTTTATAATAACCACGTTTGCCCACGCACTCTCACACCTGACACCCACGCCGCGCTCTCGAACACCACGCTCTCACACCTCGCATACCGACGTCCACTGCCGCAGTAACAGTCTGTACCACCCCGATTGCATCTGTGCCCTGACCTTCAGGGCCGTGCGAGTGGTTGTGGGAAATGCACACAAATACATGGTCACCGGCGGCCAACGCATGCCAACTGTGGCATCTGAGTACATGAATGACATACTCGCACGAACTCTGATGGTTTGCGGAGACGTGAGTCAGAACTGTTCCGAACCGTGGGAATGCTTTGAAGTTCTCTGCTCAACCTCAGTCGCCCAAAACTGACAGCGTGTGCTAGAAACATTGCGTGTGCAAGGTGCAAGCTGTTTCCTGGACACCGGAGTCACTGCTTAACCGGGCGGTCACCCCGACACCAGAAATGTGGAGCTGTCCAGCATATGTGGAGCTGTGACCGGAACGATTGCAGGGCTTTTAACTGCTCTCACGCAAGTGGCAAGTCTTGACTTTGCAGTTGCTTTGTTTTGTTTGCAGCTGCTTTGCAGCTACTACGGGCTCAACAGCACATCTGTGGCAAGCCTCACCCTGAAGCTGCAAGAAGACCGTATGCCTTGCTGCCATACTCTGTTTTTTCGAAAACAATTACTTACCTACATAGTTTCCCAGAAGCAAGTGAATAGCGATGATTTATGTGATGTGCTATCATGATTTGGGCAAAGGGCGTGTCTTAGTTTTCCTGGCCGGTAAACAACGACATCGTTGGGAGGTGGGCTCACAGGCCATCGCCCCAATCATCATGATACCTGACAGGCGACGGATGTGGTTTGGTCTGCGGGGCATGCGCAGGCTGCTGACTGATGCAGAGGGTGCAGTATCTGTAAGTCCGTGAGAAATACATCGGCATCCACGACACAACAAAAACAACTTGGAACCTGCTAAAGATGCTAGCAGTTGCTAACAGTCAGCCTTAGCTCCTTTGCGAAGCGGCTGTCAGCAAGGGCATAGAATTCTCTCCTCGGTTGATTTGCGCCAACTGCAAGTACATTCCGCCCGAAGTTCGTCCGGCCTTTTGTCCACTTCACCGGCAGGTCCGAGCTCAGCCAGTTCAACCTGTCAGGACCATAAAAAGAGCACCGATGCGACAGAGCCTGCCGCAAGCACAAGCCTGGACGTAGGCCGCTATTGCTGCCATGTTTGCAGCTAGCCACCACAAAGACTGTGCCCCAGGCAGACTAGAGCCACCTGAGCCATGCCAAGGGCGCACGTAACCTCGTTAGAAGAGTCTGCAACTCACCAGGTTGGCTAAGTAACGTATCCCACCGTAGCACCATTGACCCCTGGCTGCTCTGATCTGAACAACAAGAAGTGCAGTACCACGATCCTGAAGCTCGGACACTCTTCTGCCTGACCAGGTCGGAACCTCAGCGACAAGGGCTGCAGGTCTGGGCCTGGGCTCATGGGCTAGGCCAGGCTGCTAGCTGTTGTTGTAGATCCTGGAGCACTGCATAGACCTCCTCGGGCGACCTGTACAGGCTATCTCATGCCCTCGTGAAGCACGCAGCCGGACATGTGGCCGGTACGAGATGTGCTAAGCATGTGCAACTGCAGATCTCGCGAACTAGACGCCTGATCGTAGGGTCCTTCCATCAAAGTAATTTGGTGGCCTAGCCTAGCTTAATCAGTCACAGCATGCGAGAGTTTGGATTGATGCTTGTGCGCCGCATCTGGTCAAACGTGGCGCACACAGCTGGGCAACTACTCTTCTAACAGTCCTCTGTCATCAGACCTGGCAGGGCGCAGATGCACGATCGAAGTACGAAAGCCAACGCGATCAAGCATGTGCCTGCAGCAACTTGACTGCGAGTTTCCTGTCGCCAGGCTGACTGACTACTTGCCTGCACTCTGAATGTCAACAATCTCAAGCGGCCCCGATTCCCAGCAGCGCATCTGATGTCAATGCCAATTAATCAGCGCGAGAAGCACTGTGAAGTCTGGACGCAAACGTTGATCTACCATGGCGACAATATGGTTACCTGGGCTTTCTACAGTTCTATTTGGATGTGCTGAAGATTTCAGTTTGTGCTTCGTGTCTGCTGCGCATTGCTGCGCACTCATCATGTCACGTGACGGGTGGCAAGAAGACTGGCACCTCCACCAAGCTTGTCCAGGCTTCGATGTGCTGAATCTCGTTCAATGCGCTGCTGGCCATCCTACCAAAGGCAAAACACTGCTGGAGACCAGTTAGCGCTGAGTTAGGGGGAGCATGCGCAGATGCGCGAAGTGCAGAATGCTTGAGTCGCTAACTTTGCAATGATGTCTTGGATCCGTCGAAGTCGGCACTGCACCTGGACTTCTATCATGGCATTCGGCTTCAGGAAAGATGTCTTGTTTTTTTTTGGGCGACCCTGTAGCTTGAGGAAAGTTGTGGAAAGCAATGCCACAACCACCGCGCCGAGGGCTTGGCTGCACTCATTTGTCGTGCAGAAGTCGTGATGCTTGCAGCCTGAGTGCATCTGACAAACAGGCGTACCTTCGCCAAAACGTGGTCAGTTTTACAGGGCAGCACGTGGAACTATAGCTTTGCCATTGTCAATACAATCATTGGGGTTGCCAATGGGTGCTGTAGCTCTGGGCCATGTAAGAAGGCCAACGAGAAAACCGAGAATTGAGTCTAACTACGCAACGAACTTTTTGAGCTTTGACCGAACTTGTCTTGCTGCTGTCCAAGATCCAAGCGGAATTTCGTATGGAAGCACTCAAAGCTAACAAACTCGGAATGCACGACATTGCCGAGGCAGGCAAGGAAATGAAAGTATGACAGAGCCCAAGAATTAGGAACGGAATGCCAGCTGCCCTTCAGCATCTCCACTACATGGCACAATTTGGGGGTTCTTGAGTTGTGAGATTTGAAGAAACTAATGAGGAGGTGGTTAATTGCTACAGTGCTTGTGCGCGTCCGACGCCGGCAGTGCCGGCTGGCGTCACATGAACGCACAGTTTAGCGACTCGACTTCGGCACGTGCTGCTGTTCAGAAGCTGAAGAAGTCCAAATTTTCAGAGAAAGCTGAAAGTTGAGGAAAAGGTGGCAGTATATCTTCAGCGCTCACTTTCACGCCACATCATCCTACGTCCATTCCAGTCATGTCGTTAGACTCAGAATCGGGCCGCGCGCAGTACAGAAAGTTTCTGGCGAAGATCGCTAACCTCCTGCAGCGCAACGTGCGATTCCCGAGCTTCCGCGCAGCAACCAACATGCAAGGCCCGCCTGCATCCGCTCCCCGCGCTGCCGCTGCAACTCTGCTACCTGGACGGGTTCGAAGTTTCGGGCGACAGTGGGCTTCCTACACAATTTCGATTATTGAGTTACTTTTTCCTCAAAGTTCCCATGGTGGACAGATTGTCTCTGGTAGACACACCCTTAGGCTCAGGCCGACCGGAGCATAGAGTCAATTCGAGCTTGGGATCGCCGGGTTTCCTGCACGTGCAGTTAGCAGGTTGCACACACTGGGCCCCAATACTGACAAACGAACCGTTTTTAAGAACTAGTGGTTTTTGATGTCACGAACAGAAGGGGGGCATGCGTGTGGAAGCAAGACAAACTTGCTTTTGGCACGTGCGCGTTTAAGTGTTTTAGCTTGACATTGACAGTACACTTGCACTGCTCTCAGAAGACCTTCCCACAGCTCGCACATGTCCACAGTTCGGTAGTGTGGATCCCCCCCTCGCAAACTCGTCCCTTTAAAAACCATGTGGATTCCTTGTAAGTTCATGTAAGCTCATCCTCTAAAAACCCACATGGATCCTTTTTGAATTCATATAATCATATACATTAATAATGTTTACCATCATATGGATCCCGTTTTAATTCAGATAAACGCATTACTTTGAAATCATATGGATCCCTTCCATATTCAAATAAACTCATCCCGTTTAACATCATATGGATCCTTCTTTAAATTCTATAAACTCCTCCCTTCAATCATATAAAGCCAGACCCCCCGCCACCCCCAAAATTGGCCCCCTCCCCCCCCCCCCCCCCCCCCCCCCGTGGGTGGCTTAAATAGGGTTTATTTGGAAGCTGGCACTCGGGTTTTGTCATTGCCAAACCCATTCCAACGAGGGTCCGAGGCTGTCACGTGGGAGCTGGGAGTCTATGTCTTTTCGGGGTTCTTACTTAGATAGGAAGAAAACTTGAACCCAATCAATATCTTAGGGACCAGGGCTTACGATTTGGCTCTTTGGAAGAAAACTACTTGAACCCACAATCTTCGCCACCCGCACTGCGTGCACATCCAGCGCCCGCATCCGCAGGGTCAAGTCGAGGTTACCGGAGGAAAGACGCGCAATCATTGGCGCGTGGTGGACTGAGCAGTCCCCTTCCGTAGAAGGTCTGTGTCATTATCTTCCCCTGCCCTGCCAATGGATCAAACACACAACCACTGACACACATACATCTGTCAGCACAGTCTCCATGTGGGCCGGGCAGGGGTGTCTCTCGCAGTAGCTATCTACAGTAACGGTTCAATCCGGGACCCAAGAGAACACTCAAACCACCCCACATGGATCCAAACGATGTAACACACCTTACCCTGAAATGCTGTGTTCAAATATGGCCTGGAGCTGGCCCTAGGAGCAGGGATTGCGATTTGGCTCTTTGGAGGAAAACTTGAACCCAAAATCTTAGGGACCAGGGCTTGCGATTTGGCCCTTTGGAAGAAAACTTTTGAACCCAAAAATCCACCCACCAGGGCTTGCGATTTGTCTCTTTGGAAGAAAACTTGGACCCAAAATCTTAGGGATCAAGGCTTGCGATTTGACTCTTTGGAGGAAAACTTGAATCCAAGATCTTGGGGACCAGGGCCTGCGATTTCTCTCTTTGGAGGAAAACTTAACGTTCCCATGAGTGCACGCTGCTGTCACGTAAGTCGTGCTATGGTGGCCTCTTCTTACCTTGTTCTTGCCCCTCCCTCTTCTCCCCCCCCTGACCCTGTCTCTCCTTCTTTCTATCTCCTCATTTTTCCTTTAAAGTGGTACGAGAAGGCGGAATGACATGAAGGCAGCGTACCCCCCTGGAGGCACACAAAAAAAACGAGCATCAGCTTCCACCCCTTCCAGTTCTACGAGACATACCACTCAGAAAAGAAAGAAAAAATAGAGCGAGAGAGAGAGAGAGAGAGTGCAGCGTGGGGTTGGGCGTGGGGAAAACCCTTGCCCTCAAGCACGCTGAAAAAGAAAAAAAAGAGAGCGCGAGAGGGGGGTGGAGAAGAGAGACGAGTGAGGAGCGAGAAGGTGTAAACTCCCTTCTCTCCTATGTTCTTGTCTAAACACAGAACGAGATAAAGGGAAAACCAAGAGGAGCTCTCTCTCCCACGGTCTACGCTTCTCTCCATGCCCTGCGTTATCTCATTCCCTCTCTCCTTCTGCAAATCTCTTGGAAGCTGATGCTCGTTTTTTTTGTGCGGGCAGGTGCCTCCAGGGCAGGACGCTGCCTTCATCTCATTCCGCCTTCCCGTACCACTTTAAAAGAAAAATGAGGAGATACAGAGAAAAAGAGACAGGGTCAGGGGGGAGAGAAGAGGGAGGGGCAAGAACAAGGTAGGAAGAACATGTAAATTCATCTTCTCTCTTCTCTTTTCCTCTTTCTTTTCCACAAGAAAGAAAACGAATATGGACTTGAGAAAGGGGAAGCTAAGAGTCAAGAGACCCTTTCTCTCCCACGGTCTATGCTTCTCTCTCTATGCCTCGCCTTGTCTCACTCCCTCTCTGCTTCAGCAAATCTCTTTGTAGCTCACCCTCCTCCTCGTCTTCCAATTCTACAAGGCATGCCGCCCATGAAAGAAAAAAGAACAACAGAGAGAGAGAGAGAGAGAGAACGAGCGAGCGAACCGGAAGAAAAGAACAAGGTAGGAAGACATGTAAACGCCTCTTTAACAAGAAAAACTGATTGGGAGCATAAGCTTGTCCAATCTTTTTGGAGGGCTGTGTCTGTTGGGAGCACATCTTGCAAAAATCTTAGGCGAACGGTGCTTGCGATGTGTGTTTTGGGAGCATCCCCTTTTCCAAAATCTTGGGGACGGGGCTTGCGATTTGTCTTTTGTGAGCACAGAAAATCTTAGGTCTTCGGCCTGCTTTCTTTCAAGGTTCCAAAAAATGGAGGTCTCCGGTGTGGATGTCCTTGAAAAGTAGGTCTTGATACAGAAAAAGAAACACAGGACACCCTAATTTTGGATACTGAGAAAAAGGAGACTATGTGAACTTCAATGTGAACGCACACACACACACACCCACACGCAACCCCACACGCACACGCACACGCACCAGTCCCCAGAGAGAGGCGCCGTGCTTGCAACTAACTCGTAATTGTCGCTGCAGCACTTGCCCAGGCCAAGAGCGCCGCTAACACGGGGCCTCCTTAGTATAGTTATAGTAGCTACAGCAAACTTGCTTGGCATGTATCAGGTTAAGTGGTTTTACAAGTCCACTGTTAAGCACGATACCTTCTTGGCTTCTTTCCCAAAAACTGGAAAAAACAAAAACGAGTCTTAAGTTTGGCCTTCCTGAACAGTTCTTTGTGTTACACTCTCAGCCTGTGCAAGCACGCAGCACCTTGCCCACTCCACCCCATCAAAGCCCCCTGCAACTCGGTAATGCACATGTCGACCTACGGTGGCTGTGGCTGCCTCCTCGCACACATCGACTTCATCTGAAAGGCATGCCGCTGCCTCAGCGCGCATGTCGTAGATAATAGTTCTCGTGGTTAGGATGGGGCTGACATTGCCTGATTCCAGCTGTACCCTGCAGTGTTCCCCACGGTGCGTTCAATGGCCAAAACATAACTGACCATCGGAGCAGCACGGGTGCAACAAATCTATGCACTGTCCTAAGAGACACAAACAGGGCGCTTGTCCGTCGAAATCGACCTAGACGCTCATCAAATGAAAAGACCCCCAAAGCTGGTTCGGAGTGCTGAAAGAATTCCCTGTCCAACAGACTCAACGACCGATGGGCAAATTCTATGAACCAACTAAACCAGAGCATTCCGTCCCGTCCAGAATGTTCTGGACAAGGTTACCAGTGCCAGAGTTTAAGATAAGTCTTGGGTCTTCTCAAGGCTTACCAAATGGGGTGGGCGCCCTCCGCCCTGGAACAAAGTGAATCAGTCTTCACGCAAGCGAGTGCGAAATGAGCGAGTGAGAGCCGCGAGTGAATGAGAGAATGATGTGCGCAAAAGCCAGCAACCGAAAACCCATTTGGGGCGCGGGCAGCGGGTGGGGGCTCTTGGAAGGTCCCTGTGGTGACAAAAGGGCAAAAATGAAAGGTTTCGTCGTATTCAAGCTATCCCCGTGTCCGGACATCGAGGTGAGGGGTGGGGGGCGGCAGAAGCATCCATTGAAGGAGCTTTGAAGCTTCCTTAAAGCTTCCTAGGCCCAAGCAATCCTTCCTAAAATGTCAGGATGTCCGTCGCCGCCTGTATCGGCTTGCAGAACCGCAACGTTCGAACTTCCAAAGTTGTGAGAGGCTTGGGCACCAGCGGCTGGAGGAGGCAAGTTCTCCTTCGGAGCTTTGAGCTGCTTGCGCTTGCACAAAAAAAATTTCCATGCAAGTGCTGGATCGGCCTTGACCTCGTGCAAGTGGGAACCTCTCAAAGCTACTGAAAGACTTCTGGTAGCTCATGGGCATAGACAGACTTGCACAGCTTCAAGGTGCAGGGCCTGCCTCGCGCGGGTATTGTGTCTGGACGTGCCTGATCTTGCGGTGCGCCCTCGAGCTGGGAGCGCACGTCCTGTTGCAACATAAGTGTAACTTATGTGTGCAAGAAAATTTGACAGCATCGTGCTTGCCATGCTTGCCTTGGAATGCTGCTCCCAGTACTCCAACAGCCCGAAGGAACTTGTCGCATTTCCGCCTCGTCGGGCTGCGCAGTCAACATCTTCGTCGTTGTTCCTCTATGTACTTGCTTTTCTGCATCCGTGTCCTGGCCTTGGGCTGTGGACTTCGCCTTCTGCAAGAAGAGGTGCAGCCTTAGGAATTTTGGCAGCAGCCTGCCGCAGAGCAAAAGCGCCGACCCCACCTTGACGTTACTACCTCCATAGTCTTGTTTCTCGCTGCGGCAAGGCGAACCTGCAGGATTGTGCAGCTACAGTGCTTCCATCGAGATCATCCTTTGTGTAGAATTAGTCTCGCATGTGCCCTGCTGATTTGAGCGGCCTTTTGGAACAAAGACATGACAGCCGATTCTGCATCGGCTAGCTCCATTGCTGCACCTCATCATCACCAGTCCCGACACACGTCCATTCCCCATTGCTCAACGACTCATGCGACAAGTGAAAAAGCTTTCGACGTTCGGCATCGCGTCGTGACAGATCAGTGTTGACCTGATCACTGCTAGGCGTGAGAGGTCTGAAGGCTCGAGCTCTCCGCTATTACGTCGTGCACCTTTTGTGCTGCAAGGGCAGGAATGGCAGGAAGCAAACATATTTTGTTCCAAGTCCAGCCATCAGCCTTTACCGAGCAGCTGTGAGCAACCCCAAAAAAATATTAAGAGCACAGTGGTGCAATGCTCTTCTGAGAATGGTCCCCTCCCTCCGATCAAGTCAGAACGAAACTCAACACTTTTTGGAACAAGCAGTGCTGTCCCAGCAGTCTCTCTTACGGGCGCTCGGCCCTACGGACAATGATCCATGATAGAATTTGCAACGTGGAGACACATCAGGAGATGCCCTGATCATTGTTGAGCAACCTCCACTGAGAGTGGATGGAGGTTTGCTCTGTCACAGGACTTACTTACAAGCCGTCACTGCGGGAATTTCTTGCCTTTCTTGTCTTTCTTGCGTTTCTTGTCCATGCCCATGCCATCCCCTGCCACTCCTGGACAGCTTCGCAACTTCTCTTCTTGTTCGCTGGGGCCTGTCCTTTGTATCTCGCATCGTCGGCTGATGCGAAAGTACGCTGGGCCAAAATGGCATTCGATTCACATGGCACCATTGACCGTAAAATGCAAGCGATTTCGAGATGACACTTGGCGATGTAACTCTCGGACTCTCGCGGGTGCCCAATCACACCCTGCAACTCACAGAGCAGCTTCCCAACCAGCCTCAGCTGCCTTCGAGGAAGCCTTGGCCCACGGACACCTGCCCTATATGGACACATCGGACAACGAGCTAGACCGATAGGCTCGAACGGTACCGAGATGTACCCAGCCAATGCCAAAGGGCGCCGGGTTCAACCGGGTTCAAGTGCTCGTCGAGCTGCGGTGCGGCTGACTGCCTCGACGCAGAGATGCCTTGCCAACGGTGTGACCTGAACAGGACGCGGTTTGGATGCATTGTGCGGTGCGTATCATGCTGGGGCCGTGTGCTTCAATCTGCTTGTAGAGCTAGCATATTTGCAAGATTCTGCCAGGTATTGCAAGGCCGAGAGAGGACCAGGCCGTCAAAGGCTGCAACATGTAGGGTCCGACAGCGCTGCCTGCGAGAAGTTGCAAATGACTATTTCCTGCCAAAACTCGAAGTGCTATGATCGCCATTTTGTTCTCCATCTGAGCTTCGGGCTGTCAGGCACAGCAGCAGTCATGAAGCACTCATGCCTTGATTGGGAAAAACTTCTGTCAGGCGCCCCAAACCACCACCGCCCTACCAGTGTGACCCAACCGTCAAACATCCTCAGACCCAAGACACAACGATAAACCCCACAGGTCCAGAGGTCCCAAATCCAACCGCCACATTCCGACACAAGTGGCCATTCAGCAACCATTTTAGCCCACAAGGTCCTACTATGTCCCACCTGGCAGGAACAAAGCCCGTGCAAACAGAGCAAGATAGTCAATCCACCCATTGTGAAAACATGATCCTAATCTTCCACCCGCAAATGCTTTTGTTGGATGGAGTCCGAAGCGAGCAACACCAAAAGTTGTTGTGCTTAACTTGTGCTTACGATTGCACGATCGTCTCGGATACACGTGTCCTGTTCACAGTGAACATCTGCTGCAATCAGACATGGCTTAAGCGAAATGCATTCTGAGGAGGGAAATTCCTAAGGAAAGACAGCAACGAGATCATTACTTGGGAGAGGAAAAGCCACGCAGGACAACAGGGGTGGTCGCAGCACCGACAGGAATGCTCTCGCCAACCACATGTCGAGCCCGTCCCCCGCCCCCCTAATACAGTAGCCCACAAATGCAAACTTCAATCAGGGGCCGACAAACCCAGACTATACAACCTCTGTAATGAAAGCTTTGGAACTTCTTACCCTGTAGCTTCGGAGCCCCTCCCTCCCCGTGGGTTTAGATAGGGTTTATTTGGAAGCTGGTGGCGGCTTTCCATCTAGGAAAACGGTGAGACCGCTTTCACCTCAATCCGTTTTCTCAGAGAGCAAAAGAAAGGAAGGAGAGAAAGCTAGAGAGGCGGGGGGGGGGGGGAAGAAAAGTGCCAACTAAGCAATCCTAAATACAAGAGGTCTCTTGGATTGTTGAAACACACCCTTCCCCAAATGGCAAATCGCAAGCACCGTGCTTTTTGATTTTTGGAACAACTCCCGTGCCCAAAACCGAATCGCCAGCACCATGTCCCTTTGAATCTTGGATCAAAACAACAAAGAAGAGCCTAGCATCTTTCCTTTTTGCTCTTTTCTTTCTCCTCGTTTGGCAATAGGCCCTCTTCCCCCACTGCTTCCGCCTTCGTCTTCTTCATTGCTTCTGTCTCCTTCACTCTGTTTCTCTATGTGTCGCTCTTCCACTGTCTTTCTCCTTCCTCTTCTATGACTATCTCCTTCTCTTTTCCCCTCTGACTCTCACGCTTCTTCTGTTCGCTGATTTCATATTCCAAACACCCTTACGCAAACGATGAGTCCTGTTCGTTACTGATTGCTCTCCACGGACTTTTTAGAAAGCCCTTTCTCGACTTGTCATGCTTGCCCTTCTTCGACTTCCCTGCTGAACGGGCCACGGAATGGGCACGAGAAAAGGGAGTGAAGAAAGGAGGGGAACGAAGAGGGGAAAGGGAATGAAGGAGAGGGAGAGCTAGACGGGGAACAGGCGCGAATGGCGAGGTGGCGACAAGAAGAGAGGTGAAGGTCACATGAAATGCCACTCTTTTTCGGATCTCGGATGTGGGACTTCGGAATTCTTTTACCTCATCTCTACAATTTGGTAGGACTGAAGAGATCCCCTCTATGTCTCTGCATTACATGTTAGAGCACCTTCGCTGTTTCTCAAGACATGACGACGACTTCTTCTAGCTGCTTACAAAGGCAGCAGGAAGCAACGCTCTGATCTGTTTCCCAATTGAAAAAGGAGTATGACAAGCCCCCTCTAATCCTTACTTAGTAAGAATGAAAACTGACCCTGATTTTCTTCATAAAAGGCAAGAAGCCAAAAGCCTTTTTACTTGAAGAAACTGATGATAAGGAACCAGAGGATCTCTCTACCTCAATTCAAGAATGAAGTGAGCCCCGATACGTCTTTTGTGAATGAAACAGCTCCTGTACCCCTTATTTTAAAGGAATGAGACCCTCTTTTTCCTATTTGAAAAAGCTTTTCTCAGATCCAATTTATTTCACCATGGTTTGGTTGTTAGCAGCTGTATGGATGTCACACATTGGAGTTGTAACTCTTCAAAACAGAGACCCCCTCACAGTTTTTTGCGCCATGTTTTGTTGTTGCCAGATGTGTCTTGAACAAAGGGGTAACCAACAAGGGAGGCCCCAGATCCACATCATTAATTCGGGGTGGGGGGATGGGGGCCCAGAAGCCCCCAACCCTTAGGATTTAAATTGTTAAAGTCGGGGGATTAATTCCACTAATTAAATGAGTTAAATGCTCTAAATAGTCTTCTTCCTGGAGGCGGAGCCCCCATCCCCCAACCCCGTTTCACTACTTTGAACAGTTTATGTGAATATTAAAATTTGCTATTACATTCGGGTGGTAGAACTAAATCTCGGCCTCCCCCGAACTTTAGAAGGTTCAAATTATTGATTGTCCCCCCCCCCCCTGAATTACATAATTTAATCATTAATGTTTGAATCCCTCCAAGGGAGTGGGGGTTGTCTGCGAATGATCATTTTGAATTTTGTGCTGGGGGAGGCCCTTTTGGACTATGTCATTCTGGTTGCGAACCTCTGCCGGGAGCGTTTTGTTTAGAAGAGTCCTCTTGCATTTACATGGAGGTCCTCTTGCAACTACGAGTATCAGATTCAAGCTTGAAGCCGCACACCCCCCCTCCCCTCCCGCGGCCATCAGATTTCAAAGGGCTGCCCGTTTTAAGCCAAGAGGCCACCTTAGAAATCCAAAGCTCCTCGGCCGTAAGATTTCAGGAGCCTGGTTCATGGTTGTGTCGAGTCAAGACATTGGTTTAGCGTGTGCTGGCATCAGGAAGTGATCAGGATTCGATGGGAAGTGAAACTAATTCAGTGATTCATGGAGGGTTCGTGATACTTAAGTAGCTCATGTTGCCTCTCGCCGGTGTGTGTTACAAGTAGTAGCGCGAGCGTCGAGAGGCAGGAGAGCCAAACAAACGCCGCATGTGATTTTACCATTCAGATACCATTCAGCGTGCAAGTGGAGGATTTATCATCGAATTCGCTGCATAAAACAACTGGAGTTTGTTTCGGTTTCTTGTGCAGTAGCATCAAGAAGATGTATAGGGACGCTTGCATGGACTTGCGTGCCGTGGGCAGAGACGAAAGTCTGTCTACGAGGAGAAGCAAATCCGCATGCAAGTAAACAGGCGAAGTGAACATGTCGATGCAGGGCAGCACAGGAGAGAATGTAGGAACGGTGTGATAATCCCCTTCACGCCAGAAGCGAGCATCCGCGACATTTAGGGCTGCCAAGAAGGGCATGACGGTGCCGGAGCCGGCGAGCGCATCAGCCCGGCCCTGTCCAACATAACAAGGGCCATAAAAGCATCATAAAAGCACCCGGCGTCCAACAGCCGTGCAAAAGCAAAGCCTCAAAAAGGGTCCGCGGATGCCATGGTGGGCAGTCGCCCCGGCGCCGACTGTAGGCGGGGACTCTCAGCCGGAACAAAATTTGCCCACCCCCCCGCCAAACTCCCAAGGAGTCGCCGCGGCCCTTGCGTGATATTGAACGACACTCCCTCAGGGGGAGCTTTCGTAATAAACCGAGAACCTGACCCAGCATCCCAATGTGCGCCTTAATTATTTCGGAGCACAGGACCTATCTAGCCAAAGATTGTGCTCGAAACTGAGTACCTTTTCAAGAGTAGGAGCCCAGGATCGGGTTGGACCAACCAGGGTAAGATGAGGAAAAAGCGCAGCCCAATTTCAATATCTGCTCTGAGAAGTGACTTGAAAAGGGGTGACACAAAGTCCCTCGATAATATCCTGCCTTCGATATCAGTATGTTCCAGGTGTGCCCCAGAGAGTGGAATGCCAGCCTGGCAAAGTGGCAAAGCCAGAACCTGCTGGATCAGCAGCTTTGCTCCAGCCCTCGCATGATGGGGCTGGGGGAGTCCGATGCTGTGCCATGATATGAAGAACACGAGGAAGTCCGCACCCAGCCGCGCGCCAAATTTGATCTGAATGGGAGATGATGCAAAAGCGGCGAAAACATGCGAAACCCCTCAAACCTTTCAGAGAGGATTTGGATTGCAGGCGTTTCGCCGAAATTGCAAAATCCTGACAATCCTCAAGTCCAACGGTGCGACAAGGTTTCTACTGCTGCAGCCTTGTGCAATCTGGGTCGGACGCAGGCTTTTGCAAAAGATGCTCTTTTGCATGTCCACCTTCAGTTCAAGTTCTCTTGTTCGCGACAGCACGTCGTTGCAAACCAAGAGAGCATCAAGGGCTTCACCCTTGCTGTCCATCCACGCAACGCCGCGCTCCTCGATGAGATGCCATCCTGCCAATTTTGTCAAGCCACGGCGCTTTTGATGCAGCCCATCAGCATTTCCGGAGGCGTCGTGCAATCTCTAAACTCTGCGATCCTACAAGGCTAGAACTCCTTTGCAGGAAGACCCTGTCCTCAACGAGGCAGCAGCTTGTGGACATATCTTGTTCCTTGACGCCATCAACCTGCCGCCCAGGAGTCAAGGCACAATAGTGACTTTGCTTCTTCAGGGAAAGTCGGACAGGTACAGGAGACGCACGGAAACACAAGACTGAGAAGGTGAGAAAACTAGCGAGAAGCTCACTGTCAGAATGCTGGTTCATGCTGTGCCTATCGTTTGCACATTTGTCGTGCTTCTGCCCAACTTTGCTTAATCTTCAGGTAGCTAGCTGGCAGCCCACAAGCTCGCACATGCCAGAAGGAAAGGGTCCAGCATGCCCAGCACCCTGCACTTAAGCTTTACGAGGCTCTTCTGCGGGATTCTGAGTGTGCTTCACGCGAACATTAAGAGCTTCGACCGGCATTCCCGCATCCCGCATGCCTCCCTGCACACGGCGCAGCGAGTGCCAGCCTTTGTTCCAAGCAAGTCCGTGGTCCACAGCCGAATCTCAAGCGCCGTGATTGGCTCGCAGGTCCTGATCAAGCAGGTATATCCAGCCACTTGGCTTCGAGATTCGCGCCCGAACCTCAGAAGGGTCGCTTTCGGAATGCATGCACGCATGACCGCACAACGACACCACACTCTGACGCGAAACTGTTCACTTGGTGGCTCACGGCTCCATCTGGTAAGCGTACTGACTCTTCAACATTGACAGGCCTTGGCCAATGTCTGCAGGTTTGCTGTCTGATTTCACAGTAACAGCTTGCAACATTGCAGGACTCCTCATCACTAAACTTTTGCTACCAGAGGCTAGCATGATCTGGCATTGCTTGGCATTGACAAGCGCAAGGGTTCCGATTTTCTTCGACAGCAAGCAGCTATAAGCAGATCAACGAGCGCGCTTCAGCAAGGAACTCCAACGCGAGATTTGACCTGCAAGTCCCTGCCCTGCTTCCACAAAGTTCTTGGTCACTTCCTCCACAGCGCTTTGTCCTGCTTCCAGGATCTCGTCTTTGGTTGCTGTCCATGTAACGGTTGTCTTCTCACGCTTATGCAGGCACTTTGTAGTGAGCATGTCGAAGAGGTTCGACGGAATCTCTTTTGCAACTTCTTGGTAGATCACCATTTCCAGGGCGCGTCTTCCTGCTTCCACACTGGCCTCGGCTAACAATGAGGAAAAACTGGACAGCAAAGCCATGGCAGCTCCTCCAGTTGCAAAGCCGGTCCAGGCCAGTACGAGAGAGTAGCTTGCCTTGCCGAGGTCCGCGACAGTGTCCACAAAAGTAGAAGAACCCACAACATCCTGCAGCATTGATAGCATCACAGCCGGCGTGAACATCTGCTTGGTGTAGTTCCTGAACCTCGAGAGGTCTTCTTGTTTTGCCAGCATTGAGCATACAAGCAGACTTTGGAGTACGGTATAGTCGGTACAATTAAGACATGTTAAGACTTTTAAGACTGAGCAGCTATAAGATGCTATAAGATGCTATACGATGGCAGGGCTTCTGAAACGTGCAAACATGGAGGAAGGATATGGAAGCACCTAAGGATCGGATCACCCTGGAGTGCTTCGCGTGCTTCGCTGAGGCCTCGGCTCGCTCAAGGCTCCCGATACTTTGGAAAAGGCGCCCACCGAAGACTCCGTGGGGTTTCCGTACATGTACCAGGAAGCCTTTTCACACATTCGGTTGCGGACGGCCAGCGCAAACTTGGAAATGAACAAAGCTGCCCGAGGGTGTTCCAAGATCCACTTCATTAAGGACACTCCCCATTTGAGCAACGGCATGGCTATAAAGTTCCAAAGCGGACGCAAGCCATAGTTGAAGACAGCTCCAGGAATGGCTGCCACGAAGTTCCAAGTCTTTTTTAGCGCGGTGGTGTTCTTGGGGTCCACCTGAAGGAAGGCCCCTTTTTCTGGAGACCATCGGGCGACCTCCGTACCCCGGCGTCCAGAGGGGGTTCTTTGATCACCATCCTCATGCACTTGGAGAAAGGATGTTCCATCTGAGGAAATTTCGAGTTCTGGAGCTGCTTCGGAATCGATGGTCTCTTTGAAGTCGATGAGGATCTTTTTGAACTCCTGTAAGGCCACCTTCACTAGCTGGCCAAGCCAGCTCAACATTTCTTCATCGGCAATATGATGCGCAAGCATCTTCTTAAGGGCCATAGAGCCCGTTTCCAATGATGCTTGCATGCTCTGATGTGCTTTCGAATCTTTCACGTCTGAAATGGAAACTTCACGAATGCCAGCCGAGTCCATCAAGCTCTTCATCCATGAGTCCTTACGTTGATCAACGGTGTATGGCGTTCCACAGCAAAATGCAGCCGGAGCCTGCCAAGCCACGAGGTCAAACGGTAGCTGAGCAAACCAAGGCGGGGCAAACGGTTGAAAATCGCCCAATATTCCACAACCGACTTGAACCAAACAGGTCTCAAAAGCCTCATGTGGCTCATCACATTCGCCAGATGCCAATGCTTCTTTCAAGTTGGGAGGCTTCAAAACCCGACCCAGCTTCTGTCCAAAAGCATCACAAACAAGAAGCAACTGGTCATGTATGGTTTGGACGCCCTCCATGTGGGTTGTCTCAAGACTCAGATTGACCCGGCGTGCATTTGAAGTTGTTGTGGTGACCGATCCAACGGCATGTACAAGTCTGCTCGCACGCCTTGCTGTCAGGGCGCGCCTGTCCTTCGAAGTAAAGTGAAAGATCTTCAAGGTCTCAACATCAAAAAAGAAAGGCATCGACAATGGGTGGGCAAAATCGAAGTACAATGTAGTCTCGGCAGTTCCGGCAGTTCCGCCAGCACTCGTGTCCGTGCGCACGCGGAAGTCACCAGCACCGAAAGAGCAGGACGGATCCAGAGAGCACGGCAATTGCTTGCAAGAGCTAGCCAACTCTGCAGGGTGATCATCATCAAGCTCACTGGTCTTGAAGTGTTCACCTTTCGTCAGAGCACAGAGTCCGGGTTCCGCTGCCAGAACGCAGCAGCCGTTCAGAAGAAACGAACTTTGCATACGGGCTGAGCATGCTTGCTGGCAGTCGGCTGGATTGAGCGAGATGCCCTGTAGAAGAACTTCAGCATCCTGTGCGCTGTACACGTCGCAACTCGTCTCTGGTTGCATGTCGTTACACACCACTTTGCGAGCCCGAATTTTTCTGACTAGAGTCCAGGACGTCCGGGACTCCTCGTGTCCCACGTGCTCCAAGTGCTCAGGCAGAATCCACTCGGCTCCGTGCTCGAACTGCACAAGGACGTGTGTGCCGGGAGAGTCTAGGCTCCATTTCTCAAGAACACTTCCTATCTGGCTCTCACGGCTGTCCGTGGAGTCTGTGGAGCCCATGGCTTCACCATCTCCTTTGCCGTCGAGAGGCGTACCGCGAAAACCCCGGGCGATTAGGGACAGCTTGACGCTGTCCCCAACATTGAAGGTTGTGCTTAATGCATCAGAAGTAAGACTGCAAACAAATTTGTCCAGGACATGGTATGTCTTTTCTTCTGGGTGCACCGCCACCGCAGAACACTGCATGTCATCTTCGCAGGCACCCAAAGCTTCACTAAGAGTATGCACTTGTACGGGCAACTCTCGTGCTGCCCTACTGTGTAACAAGTCAGGACCATGATGGTCAAAAGGGTCACCGCAGGTAAATGCTGCATATTCGTACTGAGTCTTTTGGGTTCCCCACTGCATCTTTTGCTGCATCCTCTGCCCAGGTGGCTTCGGATCATGCGACCAAATGGTAGAGAATGGGAGATGTTCACGGCAGGAGTACTGAGTCACCTGAAGGCTTGCATCACCACTTGGGCCAGTGTGCATGCAGCGTACCTCGATCGAGCCGTCCAGATATCCTACAGGTTCGAGATAGTAAGAATCCCAAATCTCTTCCCCATAATCTGAATCGAATATTGGAGGGCCAAAGACAAGTTCGTTGCATGGGCCACTGTGGGAGCCCAAGGGGTTCAGACCGAACGGCAACACAAAGTGCTGCTCTTCATCAACTTCGGAATACGGATTCACAACATGATGGTCGGACCAGCTTTTGTTCAACTTCAAGTGCATCCCTTTTCGGCATGCAAATGTTGGTTCAGCAAAGCTCTGGATGATCTGGTGCATGCGACTCTGGATTCGACCACTCCAAGCGAAGGGAAGACATATGCATAGAATATGGAAGCGCGGCATGTTGCAAGGACTGACAGACTACAACCAGCTAGACAGATGAACTGTTGAGCCACTAGCACGTTGCGGAATGCGTGTGGAGTGGCATGGAATTGTCGTATAACATTCACTGCCAACACCGCGTCGAGATGTGCTGCCAGGTGCCATGTCTCTGCCATGTTTGACGTCCTGAGCCATCGGCGTGCCGGGTGGAAGCAAGTCCTGAGATGTGTCGCAAACGAAGCCATGTTAGGAGGAGATAGTCAGGCAGATCAAACATGCTGGTTGCAAGTCAGGTTCAATGGCTTCCGTTGCATCCGGGTTGAGCCTTACTTATACCACAGGCACATTAAGAAACAACAAACTGCCCCTCTATTCCCCTCTCACATGATCCGCTGCTTGAAGAGTGCCGTGCAGATCTGCTCGAGGTGAGACAAGACTTATCACCAGCACCTCGTATGTGCCGCCGGATTCCTCAGATAAACATTGGCACAATCATGGAGCTGAGCGACAACGAAATCCGAAGTTTCGGACCAAGGTCGAAACAGCAGCTCCTTTTGCCCAGTTCGCTTCCAACGCCAGAGGTGTCGAAACTGCGGCCAGAAACGCGTCTGCTTGTGCGCAAGAAAGCCCAAAGCCATGCAGTTCTTGATGCATGCACATGCCTTGCGGCGTCCGTTCCAGACGTGAAAATCTAGACATCTGTCTCGATTTGGCATCATGCCGTGGAAGGCAGGAGCCGATAGCAAGACCCTGAGAATGCTCGATGCAAAGCTGAGCAACGGAGAAGCTCCGAGCCTTGCCGGAGGGCACCTGCTTCTCTGCCTCTTCAAAAGCGAGGTTTGCAAAGGACGAGGGCACAAGCGGCCAAGCTTGCACTCCGAGAGCAACCAGGGACCGGGCCGTGTAGGCGAGCCTTAACACCACTGCTATGGATTGTTCCGAAAATGTTCCGAAAATGCTGACACTGCAACTGCGCTCAAGCGACCCATACTCTGCCCATGAACATGCCAAGGTCCTCCGATGTGTATCTCGACCCAACTTGAACTTGGAGACTCTACTGGCGGCTTGGGCATGCGAACATTCAAAGAGTCGTTGGAATGCCTGCAAAAATGTCACACACATGCAAGCGCGCTGGAAGCAGCCTCGTGTAACAAACCGGTACGTCGAGGGACAGACAACAAAACGAGTTGAAGCAGATGATCTCTGGAGCGAGCTCTAAGAGCAACGGGAATCTCTTCAGAGGACCGTCCCCTCTGTCAGACTCTGTCATAGCACAAAGAAGCCGTATTTCCTCGCAACTTTAAGCGCTGGGGAAAGGAAATGCCTATACAAATAGGGGGGGGGGGCTCCTATCCTAATACATGGTCATAACTTATACCGGAGCGGAGTTTCTTTTCTGGTGCCGGGGCGGGGTGTCTGCTTGCAGCTGCCTGTCCAAGCATTGACCTGAGAAAGTGAGGATTGCGCTCACAAGGCAAATCGTTCAGCATTTGGGACGACAAGTTTGTGTCAGCTTTGGTCTGAAGGCTGGGGATTGCTGTGATCCGACAGCGGATTTCCACGTGGGTGGAGTTCCTCTTACCTGGCAGTGCGCGCCAGACTGTTCGAAGGACTCACCTACCACTTGGCCACTGAGCGGTCTTGAATATGAATCGCAATCGTTGTGCAGCTGAAGTAGCGTCTCAATTAATCAACTGGGAGCTCATGGCTGCAAACTTCGAAACTGTAAACACAAAGGTCGGTTTTCTGTGTAAGCCGCGCTACTAAGCTCTGTGCCAGCCGGCTTCTCGATTCTGCAAGTTCATGATCAATTGCGGAGAGCCTTGAAGATTCATCTGGCAGCTCTTGCGAAGGGGTATGGCTTAGTGGCTCAGGGCACAGCCTAGGACCTAGGACACATGAGGAAGCAACTCCATGGCGAGGGAGCGTTCCCGTTCTCGTACGAGCGTGCGCTCGGTGTCTATCTCAGCACAGGTGCGTGTGATCGCGTCAAAACCGTAAAGTACCCAGGAGCCGGCCTCCTGGGCAAGGCTGGCCCGCTCTTGTTCCAACTCAGGCCTCTTTGATAGAACCTGCGTTCGCTCTGCGTCTGCCCGTAAACAAGGCCGCACGTGCTTGTGACATGACATGGTGCAGGTGCCTTGCCTTCCTCGCATGGTGCAATGGATTCTCTCGGAGCTTGTGCATTCTTGTGCAATGTTGTGGATGCGAACATGGGCTTTGGCACTCTGCGGCCCCCGTTCGCATAGAAATCTTGGCAAACATCTGCGTGCATGAGGCTTGCTTGCAGCGCAGACCAACTTTTCTATGACCGACCAAGAAAGTTTACACAGCAAATGGTGATGCACAGGAAGAGCGCCACGCCTCTCTGAGCTCGGTGACTCGGGTCGTCAGCTCTGCAAGCTTCAATCGAGCATGATGACTGTCCTGCATTCCCACATCCGACTCTAATCGCCACACTTGCACTGCTGCGTGAGATTCAAGAAGTCCAAGAAGTCCGACCCTGTTGTGCTGACCACCACGCTTTGTTGAGTGACACGGCGAAGGCATCCTCAGACACCAGTTCCCAAACCTGCCCCAAGTTGCCAATATGTGAAAGTCATGGAGGCGCGCCTCTGTACATCCTCATCATGGACCTGTGCTGCCACTGAATAACGCTCGACATCTGCATTGCATCGGGTGTGAAACGTCCGCCTCGACGAGTGGCCACTGAACTGCTGCAACCTCATCTTGAGACGGCATCAATCCTCAGCTGCTTTTGCTAAGGCTTCACCGGGAACTTGAAAGTGCGCAGAACATGGCCTCGACCTCGACACCAAGTTCAGGATTCAGGATAGCAAAATCTAAACTGTGCTTCGCCACAACAAGGAAACTCATCACTTGGAGAAGGCCAAAACGAGGTTTCCGTTTCCGAAATCAGCACGTCTGCTTTGAATTCCTCCTCAGCTCCTGCATCTCTCTTGCTTCCGGATTCCTGTCGCCGGGAATGAGTCATAATTGCTGTTGTTCAGCTTGTAGCAACACGCGCCGCCCCTACCCACTAACTACGTACTGCGTGCAGACGCGGAGTGGCCATGAAGATCCACGCATGGGGCACAACATCAGGAAACTTTAAGCTCAGCAGAATCGCCATGCCCGCGCAGGCAAAGAAGAGAAACACCTTCATGAAGGAGCCGGATCAGTACATTCTGAGGCCTGCAGTCGCTCTCGTCACCTGAAATAGCACCATTCTCATCTGAGGCACATCAGCTTCGGAAGCATTTTGTGCTGTGTTGCTTTGAACAAGCGCTTTCCCTGCAAGAAAAGGATGTGATGTGGCTGGGCCAGACAGCGTGGATCATGTAAGCATGTTACATCATGTTACTATCGGATTATGGCATCCTAGCGTTGTGCTAACATGGAGATTGTCGTCTGGACAAAAATTTCATCCGTTTCATGATGCAGATCACCGGTGGCGAGACATGATGGATGAACCCGTTTCTGGGTTCGAAGCGTCGGCTCATCCCCTTTGCTTCTTTGAGGAAACGCAATGCATCGCAATGCCATACTGAGATGTTCACCCTGCTGCATCTTCTCGTGCCCTGAAGTCAATCACTTGCAATTGCAGGTGTGTTAAAAAATACCGGTCCAGGAGTCTACCATAGTCTATAACTATGTCAAAAATAATCTGCTAAACAGATTATGTTTTCATTCTCGTCGTTGTTGGAAACCAAATGCAATGCAATGCAATGTTGTAGGGCCGTCAGCACGAGCACAAGCACATGGCTGCACTAAGCCACTTGGGGCGTCGCTGAAGGCTGTCAAAGGCCCGCCGCTACAATGTCTGCCGGCCTGGCATGAAAGCTGCGAAGCCAATGCTGGTGACATTGCCATTCTCACCACCACCATCATCACCGCCGCCACCACATCACCACCATCAGCAACACCACCATACTTACCAGCACAACCACCACCAGCAACACCATCATCGTCATCGTCATCCCCACCATGGTCATCATCACAAAGCCATCTTTGCTTTGGATAGCCTGAGTAGTTCAGACGGCCTCCCAACAGACCTCCTTCAAGGATGGCCATGGGGCCCTGCTGACAAGTTGGCTGTGTTGATACAACTTCATACATCTCCAGCTGCAGGGTATTGCTGTGTTGCTTCTCGTGCTGTAAAAGTTTGAGTTGACCTGAGCCCGCGGCAATGCTAGCTCGAAGAATCCGTCACAGTTCAATGGCGGACTTTCCAGCGGTAATCACTTCGCTCTGTTTGCTCTGTTTCTCCTTTTGGCCAACAACAATGCGTAGCTGTACACCTGGGCTTGGCGGTCACCTGCATCTACAGGCCGCCAAATAATTCTGGCCAAAAGCAAGCACTAGGCGAGGATGGCTCAACTGGACAGCTCTATCCACGTACGAAGCGTACGTCATGTGAATCGCGCAAGCCGTGCAGCTCGAAGCGCCTCTGCATCAGGTCTTTGTTGCGGAGCCTGACAAGAAAGACATGGGCTGCGGTGACCATGGCGACTGGTGTTTTGGGAAGGGTGGAAGGGGAGTGTCTCCCGGGACGGCCGTGTCAGCGAAAGAGCTGAGAAGAGAAAAGACAAGGTAGCAAGAGGTAATGGATGGTACAGTGTAGGATGGTAGAGGTAATATGTTCATTCCTCAATTGAGTATTGATAAAATAACAAAGTTTACGTATGTGAGGCTCTTTCTGCCGAGGTTTGAAAGATTTTCTTGGAGAATGAAGATCAAATTGTCAAGATACAGTTTCTCCTACAGCTCGGTAATGGCCACTTGCAGTTTCGCCCGTTGAGGTGGCTTCCCCCCTTCAGTTTTCTGCACCATCTCTTCCCAAACTCGATTTTCGTGTCCGGGTTGCTTCCACGCTTCCACAGCAACCGAATCCACTCAGCATCCGCAGAATAGATGCTTGCCAGGCCCTTGCCTCAAGTCTTTGCCAAGCCCTGTTCTCGCGAAATCTGGGCTGGCTCAAAGGCCCTGTGAAAACCTTTGACATGCTGCGATGCTCTCTAAACAACTAGTGGCAACAAACTAAACAGCTTCCGGAATGTGCCGAGCGTGGAAGGCCACACACAGGATTCGGAAACTCAGCAGACTGGCCTTGCTCTGGCACACTTGAGAAATATCACAAAACATAACTGATACGGTATCACCTGATCTCACCTGAGTTGTTGGGTGGTCCTGGAAAGAAAGGCAGAAATTGAGCCGGCGCAGGCTCTGCTCAGCAGCACTGATATAAACCGGTTCAAAGAGACATCAAGACATCCTGGCAACATGGACCGTGTCCTGCGAAGCTGCCTTGCGGCACTTGCACGTCCCAACTTGTGAACTATAGCAGCGCAATGTAGGTTGCGGGGGTGGTTCATTGTGTGAGCGAACGTAAATCCCACTCGAAGTTTGCCCGGAAAAAGCAGGTAGACAAATCACAGGCCTGGCTCCTCAGGAAAACGGCGAATGACTGCAGCCCTTCCTCCAAGTAGTCTTGAGTGAGTACCCATTGACAGTACCTAGGTGGTAACACGACAGCCAGCAGGCAACAGAACTGATGAGGACATCAAGGACATGACATGAACGGAGCTGCCACAATCGTACAACTATAATCAAGTTGCGCGCAGAAAAAACGAAAAACACATGGCAGAGCATCGTTTAAGCTAGTTTGGACCCTGCACTTCTGGTTTTTTGCTGCCACAGCAGCTCTGGATCGCTTTGCAGCACAGTCTGAAAAGATTCGCCGGCATGTGGCCCAATGGGGAGCATCTCAAAGTCGTTCGCGGATCCTGGTATAGAATGACAAGGAATGGTCACACTATATGATCACACTTTAAGGAGCTCAAGCAGATTGGGTCTGCACAAGCCCCTGCAGACTATGGATGTCTGTGGTCCATGGTGTGTGAAAATCGTATCGGGTCCAAATAAGGTGTGGTATCACCATCACCCAATACAACCTAAATTTGTTTGCATCGGTCCACATACTAGCTGACAATCTGGCCCGGGTCTCGTACACGTTCCGTGCTTGAAACTGCGCTCTGACCTAGGTTTTGAGCTTCTGGTTTAAGTTTCGGTCTTGCAAAGACAAGCCTTTTTGCATCTCTGGCCCGTACGTTCCTGCCTGTTCGCAGTTTGCCGGCTGACAGGCCTCAAGAATTGCGTGCGACGGTGCCGAGTTTCCGATTGGATACAGCGGTCTTGCTTGTGAAGCGAAGGGGGCATGTAACGGTCATTGCTTGGTTGAAGCCAAAAAGCCAACAATGCCAGCTAGCCGGCCGAGTAGGCTAGAAGCCTAAGCCAAGGGAAGGCAAACAAAACTGCGCTGAACGGATAAGACCTATAGGATCTAAACAGCCACACTTGCCGTTGATTTTTTCATCTTTCTTACGGCTGATCATGGTCCCTTTTCATTTCTTTCATCTATTGAATCCCCGCCGAAAGCGCCAAGACTTTTGTGTAGACCCCCTACAACGTCGGCTTTGGTCCTCCTATGGAAATGTCCTCCTACAAACCTCCGGAAAGGACTCATTGTATGTTCCTTCATGACCCTTTTTTTGGTCCTTGGCCCGGGCCTCTTGACGTGCTCGACACCGGTCGCGAGAAGCGTATGTTCCAAAAACGCCAGTTGCAAACAAACAAACTGTAGTTCCCCGAGCTGGCCTTCGCAACTGACGGATACTGACGGACAATTGGCCGACACTACTTAGCCGGCGATTTCTTGGTCACCCCGAGTCTGGACAAGAAGGCCAATCCAACAAAAAACGTCACATCCGTTGCTGGATATGCCTCTGGCACGATGGTCGGAAGAAACCTCTATTCACCTTCTGTGGGTTCTCTGGATTCGATCGACTCATTAGAACCCCTCAAGACCGTCTTCGGCCTATGCACTTTGCCACATTTAATTTATGGAGCCCATGGCCTCTCCTGTGGAGGCCCTTCTATAGACCTCGTCCTATGGACCTCGTATGACCTCTACGACTCTACGGACCTGCAATGTCCCCTTATGGGACTCTGAGGACTTTTCTGGTCGCTCTGTAGATCTCTGCAGACCGCCCATGCACACCCCCTGGACCCAGATGGAACCCCAAGGCGAAAGCCAAGGCTTATGAAACATGACACAGAAGCAACACGAAGCGAAAAGCCAAAGACAAAACAAAGCAAAACATAGAAAGCCAACGTGAAACGGCGAAAGGCAGAAAGCGAACAGCGCGAAAAAAGATAGCCACACAAAGCGAAAGAAAGCATTAAAGAACGGAACAATCATGCAAACACACACCAAAAAGATGAAAACAACGCAGGGAGCACGACGCAGACGGCAAAAAGTAAAAAAACAAACAAGCATGAAACAAACACAAGGGCACAAGGCATACGTACAAGGAATAGAAGCAAAAGCCGAAAGACATGGCAAATCCGCACACGCACAAGCAAGAAACTGGTCAAAAGAACCCAGGAAGCCCCAAGAAGAAGGCCCCAAAGGCCCCCCCAAAAAAAACACCCTGAGAAGGCCCCAACAAGGTGCCCCGAGGTTTCAGCCGCGACCCAGTCCAGCGCCTAACAGCATGAAGCAATCTCCCAATATCCGCAGCCAAGCTAGTAGGCAGCAGGCGAGACGCACATGTTCGAGTCACACAAGAATAGAGTAGCTAACTGCGTCGTTCAGTCCCTACATCTCCAGCCGTCTCCACCGTTCTGGTGTACATAGGTTAGAGACAGCCGCAACACGTGGAAACACAATCGGCGGTCCTGTGACATCTGTGACTCCTGAGCCCAGGATTTCTCCCGTGCCGGAGCACACAGAAGCAGCTGAACTGCTGGCTGCGTTTGAGCCTTGATAGGCAGCTCGACCACGTGCTCTACCAGGCCGAGACGTTGAGTGACTCGTGTCCAAACTGTGGATGTTCGTGCCGGCCAAAGTCCTCAGAACGTCTCAGTACAAGCTGCAAACTTGCATGAATGGCGGGCAATTAAGGGATCCCACACGGCGACGTCAACTTGCAACAGAGTGTCTGGATGGATGTGTGTTGCGTCGTGCCTCTGCCTCTGCCTCGTGAAACGCAGGAACCGCGGCCACGCCCTCGTCCACTAGTTGACATTGCAAATTGCAATTGCACAGCGTGTTGTTTCTTAAAGTCCGTCTGGGTAGTGTTTCCAGTGCAAATGTTGTCTGTCTGTGCTCTCTGCTAGTTAACGCGTCGGCTGCTCTCCGCTGAAATTGGAACACGAGAAAACCGCAACAACAGTGAGCTGAAACTGTGGGCACATGCACAAGTCGTTCGTCAAATGGCTGCAAGGTGCTGGAAGCATGGGTTGCAGAATGGATCTGTGCATGTTAACATAGGCTAACTAACGTGCGTTCAAACTCCACCGGTGTCAATGCTACCAGGTTCCCTTTCAGCGAGCACGCTCAGTGCTTTCCCTTTTCTACGCTGCGCTCCTCTACGTCAGGCTATCGGAAAAAGAAGGCCAAGCCCAAATCCTCACTACTCTGTCTTGATCTCTTGGCCAGCCATCTCAGCACCCTTGCCCGGTACCGATGATGCCAGTGGATGGAGAGCAATGTCCCACAATGCCACCGCAGCACACAGGATACTGGCCTGGAGAAACGTGCACGCAAGACGTATGGCGTTTATGCGGCAAGCAACTAGTCAAGTAGCTGCCGTTGTAAGCTGTCAATCTGGTGTCTCAACCGTGCTACGGGCTTGCATGCATTTGTCTAGTTACTGCTTTATTATCTTTCTATGCGTTGCCATGTCGCTGGCTGCCCGTGACTGTGTGTGGCCTCGACAAAGGCAGCACTTCCTACAAACCCCTATGCCTGCTCTCTCAATGTAGGCTGCCTCAATGTTCACCTCTGCTGTCCTCATTAGCATCCAGCTTAGGCTTCCTTCCGGCCTGCTGAAGTCACAATAAGTCACATACCTTCATTACATTCACATACTTCATCATACTTCACATGTCACGTACTTCAAACTGCTACTGCGAAGATATCGAGCAATCATTGGGCATGCGAGTTGCAACCCACGCAAGTTGTCGCAGAAGCTGCCGCTGCCCATGAGGGAACCGCTTATGCGAGTCACTTCGTATGACAAAGATTGGCTCAAGCCAATCTAAGTAGATTTCCCGCACGGGGCTGTGCTGTGCCTGGGCGGGTCAAGACATGTCAAGACTCATTTCACTCCAGCGGCATCCACGGCACCATGCTGCACGAGACAGGAGAATTTCGCTGGCTCAGTCTGCAGCTGCGGAGCAGCTACAGCGCAAGCGATGACAGCCACGACGGCAATTCGCAAAAGCCAGGTGTTGAGGTGAGGATAGGATAATACAATGCAAAGTGCCGTCATCGCATCAAGGAGCAAGCATACCTCGGATCTCAAGAACCGAGCTCACGCCGAGCTTCACCTGCTTTCGTTGCTTACTTCCACAAACCGCCTTTCCAACAAAGCAGGACTTCGCTGAAGCATATTGCTTGCGTTCATGCTGCAAGAGTCTCGGCTTTCTCGGGTGGCAGCGGCACATTGGCAGCTTTCGAAGGAGAACGACCGCAAGCGACCACGGCAGCCACAAATGCCATGGATGCCATTGTGTACACAATGTTCTGCCACCAATATGCATGACCCGGTGCCTTGGAACAGCATCAATCGGTTTGCCACTTCCAGTCTGAGCATGAGCAAAGATCCCGATCGACGCATCAAATTTTAAGGAACCCCCGCTATGCTGCGACCGTGCTTTAAAAAAGTTTCCCGATGCTTACAGCAGCTAACTCTACAAGCATGAAACGCTTGCCTACTTTATGGGCGGAATTCAAGCGAGCAGCATCTGCTAAGGACAGGATCACGCAAAGCTGAGGTCCAGCAGCAGCCGCTTCTGCTGCCGCTGCTTCAAAACTGTCGGCCGGCAATATCTCTGACAAAGCACGATCCTCATGGGCTCATGATGGCTCATCGGTGGCGGCCATCTCTTGCGACGTTATTCCGACAGGAACTGAAGCTGAGTGCCGGACGACTGACTCGCTTAAGCGCCTGCCTGCTAAAACCATATGTGGCACAGCAAATCCGATCGCAACAATAGCCAGGCAGGACTCGCAGACGGTAATACCTTGCCAAGCGAGGCACAGCGGAGGCACAATCGCGGCCGCAGCACTGGTGCAACGCAAAAGCTTGGCCCAAACGCAGCAAGGCTGCCGCCTTTCATAGCAGCCATAGTTGCACACAGGAATATGATGCCTTGTGGTTGTGTCAGGATTAGTGCCAGGACGTGTTCTTCTAATCAGCACTCCAGCAAGGAACACGTGCCTCTTTGGTCAACTGCATCACATGTGCTCGCCGAGATGCTGACAAACAAGCCCACGCAGCTGACTGAGTGGGCATGCCCAAGTGCGCTGTGCAGGAATGGTGATCGGATGAAACGAAGGAGCCTCGTGCTGTCAGGAGAAGCGCATGTTCTTGCGACTGCTAAATTTGCCGAATCATCCTAATCAGCACTTCAAGAAGGAACGCCTTCTTGATCAACACCCGCAACACATGTGCTCAGCCGAGGAACGGCCCCCATTTTAGGTCGTCCATTCCTGTTTGCATCGGCAGCCAGCAGCAAAACTCAAGCAACTCACCCAGCAGATGGAGCAGTCAGCAGTCCTAAAGGAAGTCCATCGGCATCTTCATCCAGCATGCGCACAGCCGCTGTAGTAAAGCCGGCAATGAGCCACACCCAGAGAGAGCTAACAGCGAGAGTTTCTGTCAATGCCACAGATTGGGGAAGCTGTTCTGCGCTGCCCTGGTGATACCCAGAATGACCTTACTTGAATGCGCACATGGTTACCTCGCTACCGTTTGTCAGTCTTTTATCATCTTGTAGCATGAGCCATCACGCTA
Source organism: Symbiodinium natans (assembly GCA_905221605.1). Classification (NCBI taxonomy): domain Eukaryota; class Dinophyceae; order Suessiales; family Symbiodiniaceae; genus Symbiodinium; species Symbiodinium natans. The sequence goes on from CAJNDS010001957.1 coordinate 709,390, forward strand.
CAATTCCTTGGTTGACTCCCCAACTGGAAGAACATAGAAGCCGAGAAAGCTAAGCGCTTGACGCATGGCTCGCGTGTGTACTGCCACAAAGAGGGAATAAACCACTGCCCAGCAGTGCACAGCGCCGGCAGCAACCAGAACCAAAGAGCTGTTCAAAAAGGCTCTCTTGGATCTTTCCACGAACTGAATCCATCCGAGCCAACCTCGAACAGCCAAGTACACCAGCGGCTGCATCTGCCTCGGTCTGCACATGTCAGGCCAAACTGTTTGACGGCTGAACACGCTGATTTGTGCAAAGCGGCGAGAGCTGCTCAGCTCTCTTGCCGAAGGCTCTGACAAGCCAGTGCTAACTTGCGACAGGCTTGAGCCCGCACAGTCGCACAGCGGATGACACGCGACAAGCGATGGCAAGGTAATGCAAGTGGCACGGTGTCGCAGGATCTTGAGACCTCACCATGGTCACAACATGTCACAACGTAACCTCTTATCTGAACATCATGCACCCCAGAAATTCTCGGCATGCTCAGCAACCGCGAGCTTTTGAGAAGTACAAGATCGACAGGAGAGCTTCAGCCGATCCTCAACAGTTTTCACTCTCAACTGCATGGTCTTTATTCACACTTTTGCCGCTATGGCAGAGGCAAAGAAGGCTGCCGCATCGTCCATCTCTTGCTGCGTATTGCCATGGTCGACTTCATATTTCCTCGCAATCACAGCATGCAAGATTCATGAGGCAAAGCAGTCACATTGCAAAACGAAGCAGCAAAAACTGAGCAAAAACAGACAAGCTTAGCTTGATGAAACGTACCTGAGCCGCTTCGCAACCGCTGCTATGCCTGCACGTTTCAGGATGTCCACCCCAAAGTCTTGAAGACTCGGGTGGAGTATTGTGTCCTTGCTTCCGTGGCCCCAGAAGACTTTCAGGTCATGGCATTGTGGAGAAGCAGCCAACTTCGCCACATGCTCGCCAAAGAAGCATATGCCGCTGAAGACCTTGTTCTCTCTCTCTCTCTCTCTCTCTCTCTCTCTATCTCTCTCCATACTCTCCATAGTGACACAATAACAACTGTGATAACTCTACAAGTATCGCAGCAGGCATTGGCAGGGTTTCGGCCATATGGGACTTCGCTCAAAACCATGATCCGGAGCTCCAATAGCAGCCCCATGCAGCACTTGGTGATACTTAGTGCCATCGTGCTGGCAAGACACAATGACACCGGCCAAGCGCTGCGGATAAGTGAGTGTTGACAGCATCGCCTTGATGCAACATGCCTCTGCTTTACACGACAAAGAACAAGTTGGTTGAGCATATCCATCTACAATCCGAGATGCCATGGCCCCTCCCTGCGAAAAGCCACCCACCATGATCCGTTCTGCGGGAATGCCTTCGCTGACGAGCATGTCAATGGCTGCATGGACACGGCCGCATGAAGCAATGGCTTCCTCCAGCGAGCAGCCATAGTTGTCCGCATCCGTAGCAGAAAGGGGCAATTTGAGAAAATCGAACCAGCTTGGCATTGTAGCACCGCCATTGCATGTAACTCGGCGTCGGGGAGCGCGCGGCAACATGAATCGGCATGAGCCCGAAGTGCCCGAAGCATCCAAAGCCTTCAAGCCTTTCAGGTCGAAGCTTTCTTCTAACGCATCGGCCCAGCCAGACTCATCATCCCCGAGGCCATGCATCCAAACCAACCCACAAGTGGGCTTCCCTTTCGGCAGCACAAAGGATGTGTAGCAATCCTCCGTATTCCGTATCCAAGCTGCAAACACAAAGAAAGCAAAATAAGAACTGCATTCTCGCAATTTCTCGCCCCCTCATTCAATTGACTTGTTACGAAGGGGCGAAAGCAAAGAACGAATGTGACACAAGTTTTCGAATCCCTGAACCTCAGAATGCATTCCAAAGTTCCTTTGGCAAGGTTAGTGGTTCATGCTTGGAGCCAATAGCTTGTGCCAGCGATGTTGCTGGCAAGGGTGGCGACTCATCCATGGCTCACTTTGGTGGCAAGGTCGAGGCTTGCTTTGGCTCATCAAACGGCCTTCAACTGCATAAGCACTTCAGGCTGTGTAGCATCTGTTGGCGCTGTGCTTAGGCAATTTTCACTCACGCGGCAACATGTCGCCAGCAAGAAGCCTTTTCAAGCACCATTGCTTCACAATGGTTGGCTCTATCTGGCTCTTGCCAGAGCAGTGAAACAGGGCTGGGAGTTGGCTGATTGTTGGCTTCTTGGAAGCCTGAACTATCTGTCTTTTTGCTAGCACAAGGGGCGCCACTTGCGCATGGGTATGTCGGGGGGGCTACGTTGCTTCACTTTGATTGTGGGCAGGCTCTGGCTCGACCTGTACAGTCTGTGCTTGTCTGCAGCATCGGAAGAAACCTTCTTGAAGGACTGTGAATAAATTCCTGCAGCGCACGCGCCGCTGCCGGATGGTTTCTGTATGCCTCTGCTGGAAACCACCTGCGGCAATTTTGTTGGACATTCAAGGGCAGATGGTCCGGGCCTTGCAGGTAGACTTGGACGGCCGTTTATCTCGTTCTTCTCTGCGTGTTTCTTGTCGACCAATACCTGGGCATGCCGTGGATCCTGCGAGCTGGCCTGATTTGCTAACTTTGCTGGCTGCCTTGTCGACGGTTTTGGCCCAGGCCTCTGTTGGACATCCGGCTGCCGAATGTTCTTCGCGGAATGCGAAAGCAATTTTGACAATGAGGTGCTGAGTGCGTCAGCATTGTCAGCCCCGCTTTCGTCATGTCCTGGTGCTGCGTTTGCTGCGTTTGACCTTGACGACCTCTCTGCAAGTCTTTTGTGTCTTTCGTTCAGCTGAGGATGCTGAGGGTCCCTCCACAGCGGCAGCACGCCGTCGGCATACAAGCACCTTTCGATACCAGCCGTGCCCTGCCCCTTGCCAACCTGGTCTAAGTGCCGTATGAGCACATCAGCCCTGTGAGAAGCATCCTCTTCCCAGGGCCGTAATCTCTTCAACACAGCTGGTTGGGCCGCCTGCTTGCGCGGGTCTTGTGCGCATGGCACTGGCGCATGTGCCGCATCACTGCATTCGGGCGTGATGTTTGCACAGCTCCTTGGCTGTGTGACTGGAGCACATTGGGGAAGGATGGCTGGGCTGGAAACATCCTCAGGACTCTCAGGCTCCCTGCCCTCCACATCTTGCACAATCTCGGCCTCCATGTCTAAAATGCCAGGTAGCACCAATGCCGGCACTGCCGCATGTGACTCTGCGTTTGAGAAGCAAGCTGGTCGCATTTCAGGCGACTCTGCAGCCCCGGACTCCAAGTCTAGGCCTGTATGGCCCGTGCTGCGGAGCTCTTCTTGCAAGCGCCCGTTTAGAACAGCCTGTCCCAGAATATTCCGCAAGTGCGCACGCACAGCTGCGTGGCTGGAATGATCTGGAACCGGCTGTTGCGATGGACCACTGAGATGCGAAGGCGAATGTGAACTGGCGCTGATCGGCCGAAAGCCCTTTGAACTGACGTTTGGACTGTGAAATGTTCCGCCTGTTGCGATTCCAGCACTACCAGCGCTGGCAGACTTTGAAAATTGAAGGCTGCTGTTGGAACACTGCAAGCTGCCGAAAATGGATGGTGCCTGCTCTGCTTGCAGTCTGCCTGCCGCAATGGAATGGATTTTTGCTGCCACATTGTATGCCCAGTCCAATGGCCTCAGAGACAAATTACGAAACCCAACAGGGGTGCTCGGCCGCTGAGTGCTTTGAGTGCCCAAGCCTCGCGCAACATCCACCAAGCGTCTGACGACATTGTTGCGAAAGGCATCGAGTGGGCATTCTTGGCACGAGCACTCGCGCAACAGCGTCCCGTGCATCAGACATGACGAAGCCGTCGTGAATGCCTGTCGGATTGCACGTGTTATGTCTACAGGTGCTTGTGTCTGAGTCCAATCATCCCGACATTGCAGGGATGATATTTGGAGGCCGATGTCGAAATACAGGCCCGCAATCTCGGCCGGAGATAGGCTCCGCGAGTCGCAGCTTGCACCCCAATCTGGCTGCAGGCTCTGTGCTTTCATGACTGAAATGAGCTGCACAAGTGCATCGGTGTGAACCGCATCCAGAGAAGAGATCGGCAAGGCTCCCTCTAAAGTTTTGATGATGTCCTCACAGAAACCATCCATAGACACCAATGGGCACTCAAGCAGGTGGGGCTTGTGACGATGACATTGGCGTGGCGGTGCGCTGTGTGCCCTGCATTTCCTCCTGGCACAAGCTTGTGCACTGCAACTTTTAACAAGCACAACAGCAACCAACCTGTTGCTTCGTCCTGGCCGTGCTGGCACAGATTTCCATAGATGGCCTGCCAAACTTGCGATGCTCCACACCCCACACCAGGCTGCATCTGATGAGTTGTTTCACACCGAACTTGTGAGTACATTGTAAAATGTCTTGTGCTAGATCACTCGGCAATGGAAGCAAGTGGTACTTCCTCGGCCTGTACATCCAAGACCACGTCCGTGACACCAATGGCACTTCCGCATGGACCTGATAGTGACTGCTACTGACTAGGAAGTCAAGAGCGGGGATTCATCTTTGCAATAAGAAACTTTAGCACTCGCATTCATTCCGAAACAAAGCGTTGGTGGGTCCGACCCGGGTTCGTGCGTTTAGCTTTCGTCAGCATCATTCGACCAGACTCCTGACTGTCGTCACTTCTGGAGGTAATGTCAAGCTGTTCCCGAATGCGTGGCAGAAGGGCTTCCATTTAAAGAGTTGGGATCGGAGAGGTGAACAGGTCCTCATTTTAAGGGAACCCTACAATTTGTCCCCAATCTCGTAAACCTCCATTTGAGAATTGTAGAAATGCATTCAAACAAGAGCAGTTCATCGCAGACAGAATGAACTTTGCACCGGTGTGCCATCGTGCCGCACTGGGTGCAGATTCCGAAACCTTAAACGGCCCTCGGTTCCCCTACGACCCGCCTATGCTTAACACCCCCTCTAGGTTCCCCCCATAATAGCTATTTAGGGGTAGTTTAGCCTAATTAAGGTTATTAGGGGGGGGAACCTAGGGGGGTAGAAGAGAGGAGGGTAGTAGGGCAACCCATGATAAAGGCCCCAAACCCAAACCCTTTTGCATCTGGGCTCGCAGCGGTAGCCTAAACCCAAACCCCTAAACTCACAAGTTCGCGAGTGTCGTGCGGGAGCTGTCGCTACAGCATGCATGTTAAAGGCCGCGCCTCGGGATCCTGAATCTTCAACAGAGCCAAGACAGATGGGGCCCCTGGAGCTCGAGATCCTCGTAACTGTCGTCGCTTTTGGCCCGCATCTTCGTCACATCTAGTAGTAGTGGTAGTGGCAGTGGTCGTGGTCGCGGCAGTGCCAGTGCCACGAGTCTTCCCGAAATTAGGTGCATCCAGGTTTGTTTCTCGGCTTAGCTGGGCATCTGACTCAGATGCTGTGGCATTACTGCAGAGTTTGACGCTGCGTGTCCACATGCACATTGTCACATGCGACCCTGCTGATTTGAACTTTTGGGGCGCGGGTCGTTTGCCGCATGAAACGCCGCAGCCTGCAGTTGCTCCAATGGCTCCAATGGAGTGCCATCGCCAAATCCTGCCCGCGTGTGAATTCGACTCAAAAGCATATCCCGTGCATAGTACAAATCTGTCTGGAAATCGAGAGGCGGCTGTCAGAATGAACATGTGCGCATAAACACGTGCATAAGCTTTTGCACTCTCGCATATTCATGAGGAGCCCAACCAAATTTTCTTACAAGGGCCTAGGAACCCTAGACCGTTTTCTGGTCGAAGAGCTGTATTCATGGTGGTGGATTTTGCTCATTTTGGGCTGCTGTTGTGAACCCTCAACGTATCTGGAACACGTATAGTATTTAGTTCGTTGGCAGCCTTATATATTCGGTTTTGTGGCGAAGCATGTCGGTTTTCACACCGGCCTTGACATTCGCATCCTGCCCCGCGGAATCGTGGAGTCAGGCCGTGGACTGTCAAACAACTCCGCGGCTCAGGGCCTTAGAGTCTTAGAGACCGTGGGAAACCCGGGGGAAATCGGGCCTCGAAGCCAACACATCGGGGAAAGCAAATGTACCCCCCCCCCCCCCCTATTACTTGTAATTTAGAAGTGCGACCACGACACTGACAATGTCAAGCGACAACGTGAGCAGAAGCGGATGGCCTGCCCAGCACCCACTTCAGTCGCAGACTAGCTGCCTAGCTATGTAGCATTTCTGACAGCTGTTGCCCACCTGGTGGGCCGATGGGCAAGCCACTGAAAACTTGCTCGCCTTTGTCATACGCCATGGCATTGCGGGTTTAGCCATGACTTTGCTAGCCGTCCTCACCCACATTCCGAAGCTACTTCTAGCAGCTCCTGCCCATGCACGAGTCCGCGAAAATGAGGAATGCCATAAGCAAGCACCTTGCCACGTTCTTTTGCTTGGCCCACGAAGCATGCACCGTGCTCATGCGGGCACGTCTCGCTACTTCTTTGTTCTTTCGTGACTGATGCCATCCAACGAAGTCTCGCCGTGGCGAGTTTTGCGTGCCCAAGCGACTCCTCAAGTTTTCGTCCAATCCGCCCAATGTACAAAGCTATAAAGGTGATGCTTTTAAGTCAGGACCCGGAGAATCATTAATCAACAAACAAGGTTCCAAGCAGATTCCTACAAGCCGCGATTGCTACGCATGATACGTTCGCGTGATACTTTAGTGCCATTTGTGCGACCGTCAAAACTCTAGAGTTGTGACGCGGCTTGTTAGTTACTTCTATGAAATCTTGGAAATGATTTATTTCCGAAAACAATGCGAATAAAATGTAATCCAAGAAGCGAAAAAAAGCCAACTACTCAAAATATGCAAAAACAATGACAAAAAATACCTTTAAAAAGCAAAAAAATGACTCTAAAAAAGCAAGAAAAATGTGTGCTTTTGTTTTACTTTTTTTCTCGTTGTTTGTGGCTGCTGGGGTCGCTTGTCGGGTCGCTTTTTATTCGCTTTTTTTCTCGCTTTTTCCTAGGACAAAAGCGAAAATAAAGCGAAAATAAAGAGCGACGTTTTGCCTTTTTCGCGCTTTTTGGTCGCTTTTGGGGTCGCTTTTTTTCCGCTTTGTTTCGTTCTTTTTTTGCTTTTTTCCTAGGAACAAAGCAAAAAAAAAACGACTAAAAAGCGACCCAGAAGCGATAATGCGGCGAAAAAGCAAAACAAAGCGAAACAATTGTATCCCCTTTTCTGAACCCATTCTTTTCGCTTTTTCGGTGTCCTTTTTTTCGCATTTTATAAAAAATCGATTCGGTTTCTTTTCGGAAAATAAATCATGTAGCCAAAACCTTAGAAGTAGCTCTAAGCCGCATCACAACTCTAGAGGTCAAAGCCTAGGTCGCGCAATAGGGGCGTCGCTTCCCCGTCACTTTACAAGGGTCTTACATGGGTTTGTGCAACCTGTCGCGTTACAGGGGTGTGTCTTACGGGCTACTCAAACTGAGAGGGCTTTTCAGTGTTGCCCCTTCGCTTTACATGGTTTTTTGACACTCCAGCATGCAAATGTCCTACCAAGAAAAAACCGCAACTGCCGTAGTTTTGACCATTGCTCATTTGTTGCACGACCTTCCCCCTCCAACCCAATTCCACATGGCAGTGCGTCACAGTGTCCCACAAGTCATCCATTTTTCCAACTTGCAAACTGCTGTCAGCAACTGCGCAGTCGCAACATAACACATGCTGCATGCTGCAGGTCTGTTGACATTCGAGGGCATGCAAGTTGCAGCTGCATCAGGTGAAACAGTGCAGTAGCATCTGTACCTTGTCAGCATCCGAAAGCTCATGCAAACTAAACACTTAAACAAGTTGCAAAGCAACACCCGGCAAGAGGACAAAGCTTCATTAAGAGCGTCTTTGCGGATGCCATGATTCAAAAAAAATCTGTACCTTGCGCACCTTGCGCAGTGAGCATCTAGACCTAAAGCGGAAACCTGGCCCTGTCACCTCACTTTGCATGGACGGAAAACCTGAAAGCACAGGTTCCTGGCAAGTGGCTGCCTGGGCTGCCTATCCACCTGTGCTGAAAGGTAAGTGCACCGCACGATGCGCAACTGCTTTCAGCACGTTGCAACCAAAACGGGATCCTGGGATGTGGCCATCGGTACTCCAGCGGCCCATGAGTCCATGAAGTGCTCCATTGGTTTGAGGCCGGCACTCTTCAAGGAACAGGCTTATCGGCCTACGAGCTGTTGTGTCACTGTCACTGTCCCCAGGTGCAAGACATGGACAAGCACTTTGCACCTGAGCCTCCAGGTGCAATGGACTGCAACTCCCTGAGGAGGTGTGATGTGATTGGTCATCCACATCCTTGAGAACTGCAGCCGCTCGCAGTCTGAGTCTGGATGTCTGGGACAGTCTATAGAGCATTCCAGACCCACAAAAGTGAAGTTTTGTCCTGCAGTTTGTCTTTCCTCGTTTTCGCCTCGCGCTGGCAAGAGCTCGACCCTCAAATCAAAATGATGGGAAGGGAGGGTGGGGTGACTGGATTGTGAGCCTGGGGACGCACCCACACGGTGACGTGGCCATCCCCTGCCTGAAGAGCGGAGGTTCGTTCTTGAATTGCCCGTTCTCTCCCTCTCTCTCTCTCTCTGTCTCCCTCGCTTCTTTAGAGAGAGAGAGAGAGAGAGAGAGAGAGAGAGAGCGAGAGAGAGAGAGAGAGGGAGAGAGAGAGAAAGAGAGAGAGACAAAATAAAAAAGGCGAGCAGCCACCCAGTGCAGCTGTGCCGATGTGCTCCTGACTTTCAAAGTGCAACGATGCAAACTGGAACGAGTGACCTCGAGCGGTGTGATCAGTGGCAACACTGACGCGGACGCCCATCAGTCCAGGAAGAATCCAGAATAGAGTGCCCGCACTGCCATCCTCCACCCAGCCTCTCAGACAGCTCCATGGCAAAGCGTGCATTTTCGAACCTGTCCGCTCTTGATATGGTCTGCTCATGTCTGCCCTCACCACGCTTCTGTCCAGCAGTGTCATGTGCCCTAAGCCGCGCTCGGCCGGACGTGATGGCCGTGATCTGAATTCCTTTTACCCAACAATGGAGCCAACTCTTCGCGAAATCCAACTCTTTTTTCGCCAACCCCATCCATCGCGGACTTTCGTAGAGGCTTGTTTCGAATAAAGCCGCTTCCCGGACATTTCAAATCAGCCTCAAACCCTGAAACCTGATTGCCGAGACGTGGAGGGCAAATGAACACAACGATGGTCTTACTTTGGATCAGGGCTGGCTGACAGCAGACGAGACATTCGCGGAAGCTTCGCGGGACTTTCGTGAAAGTTTGGCTGCGGCTGCTCAGATCGCATGCTTCAAAATTCGAGTGGTTCGAAGCTCGATCACAGGGAGGCATGCAATCTGGCTGTGAGTACAACTACGGACTTCGAACCTGCACGCCGTTGTAAGCCTGCAGAATGCTGTGAAGTGCAAGGCACTTCGTAACATACCTGGAACAAGGCACGGTTTCGTAATGGGTCGTAACGGGGGCGCAAAATCTAAATTAAACAGAATCCACGTACTTTCGCGAACACCATCGCAAGCTGGCGAGCTGGCGAATGTCCTTTTTACATTGACAACTAATACAGGACATTTGGATCGCAGCCCATCCGAAGCCGTCCATCAGCCCAAAAAAGAAGACCGAGGCAAGTAGGAGGCACCTCGGGGGCGGCGCGATTTGTCACGCCGGATGCCAAAACAAATGCTCGTATTTCAGACCTCCTACGACTTTCGACTTTCGAACCGCGCAAACCAGAACTTCTAGACGGGAGTGATCGGGGGTTCCGAAGTCTATAGGCAAGCTTGTGCAGGAGCCTCTGTTGTCTTGCACATCAATTTTATGCATCCCAAGCGCTACGGCTCCGCATGGCTCCGCCTTTCGGGAAACGTTTGCTAGTTTTGGAGGTGCTCCAAACGCGGCTGCACCACCTCCCTGGATGCTTGTCTAAGTACGTCTCACCAAGCTAGACATTCGAGAGCTGCACTATGTCAATCTCAGAAATGATTGCCACGGAGACTCAGGACATGCTACTTCAGCGGGGCCAAATAGCTGTCCAGGAGTATTGGGGGCTGGGGAAGTGCATCTAGATCGACGAAACTGCCCTGCGACGAAGCCGATTTGGCAATGGCATAACAAAAAATAACAAAAGACATCAAAAGACTAAAATAAAGATCACGCCCTCATCCCTTCTCCAGGCGTGAATGCTCACGATCTTTGGCTATTCCGCCCTGGACTCCTCAGCCGACCCTTAAACAATGGACACATGCAACCACAGCGCGAACAGCGCAAGTCACGATGCCTGATTGGCTTCAGTGCCAAATGCTTGTCCGGGCTCATCTTCTTTTTCATTTTCGCTAGCCTTAGCCAATTTGCACCCAAGCCAGCTGACAACATTGACCATTTGAAGAATGAAAAGGACCCCGGCAGCCTAACATCGAAGGCATCCGTGGAAAGGACATGGATGGAGTGGCCCTTCCAGAACAACAGCAAATACTGAAAAATGCTTGCGGAGTGCAGCCATGCCTGCGAATCAACCCAGCGTCCAAGAAGCACTTCGGCTGACAAGAAGTCATCTGTGGGAGATGCTTCCCAAGGGAGCCTGCAACAAAACATGAACACAGCGCATGCTCACAAACATGACCGAACCAAGCCTTTCTTCTGCAAGCACCTCGGCAGCAATTGCGAGTCAACGTGCTGGCACTCCAACTGCATGTCGCTGATGTCTCAGCGGCTTGCCCACTGCCACTGTCTTCCACCGAGCTTGCTAGCAGAGACGTCCTACACGCCCCAGGAGTCACAGACAAACGCTACCAGTAGCACATGCTTGGTGGACCGTGGACCCAAGCACCGGGCGTAGCCACAAAGCGCAGGCGGATCGACGGAGAACCTTGTCGTGTGTGACAGTTGTGTGACTATGCAAGGTTTGGCTGCGGCTGCGATATCCCTCCACCTATTGTGGACAGCCCGAAATATCCCGCTGCCCTGGCTCAGGCGCCAACACGTCTGAGCTGACGGTCAGGTCCGATTCGAAGCCTCCAAATCGTTTTCGTGAAATGGATGAAGTAACTCGCACACGTGCATGTTGATACGAGACCCCTGGCGCATACAATGCCGAAGCAACTGTCCGCATCAACCAAACAGAAGATGCCTTCATCCATTCTCAGTGGGAGTGCAAATCTGCACCTCTGACTGTTTTCTGCAACTTGCCCCGTTTCTGGTTCCTTAGCAGAAAACGACATTGCCCCACTTGCCCCAATTGCCCTGTCTTAACCGCTAAGCGATTTCTGAGCCTTGCCCCGCTTGCCCCACTTGCCCACTTGGTTGGGTCAGAGCCTGCCCCCTTTGCCGCGAAAGGTGTGGGGCCCGTGCGGCCCTGGCCGTAGCCTCAAAGTCTGCCTCAAAAACAGACTGTTGAGGCAAACTTGTGGTGGATCAGAGCCTGCCCCCTTGCCGCGGGGCAAGGGGCAAATGGAAGTGAGGGTCGTAATGTTCTTGACAGTTAAAAGTACTCAGAAGGAGCAAAAGTGATAAGAGAACAATAAGAATAATCAACACATAAACAAACTGGCTTGAATATGGGGTTTTACGAAGATAGGGGAGCCCAAAATAGACCCCCAAGTAGTAAAATGCCCTTTGAATAAGGACCCCAATAAGGTACCCCTACTTTCGGAAATCCGCATATGAAGAAGCATATGAAGAAGCTGTATTGGGATGGGTTGTTAAAACCCTCTGAGAAGCATCCTAGATGTGATCCTCCTAAACCCAGTGGCGGAAAGATCAAAAACCCCAAAAAATCAGTTAGCTCTTCCGGGCCACAAGTGAGACAAGTGGGACAACATCAACTAGCTCTTCCGGAAACAGGCACGGGAGCAAGTGGGGCAACATTAGTAGTCGCCGCGGGCGCCCCTGATGCATTCTATGCCCAATCCAGGACACCACAGCCGGCTGCATAAAACGCAGTTTAGCAACTTTGCCATGTGCCCTTTCTTCGCCCCCATCCGTTGATTCAATCCCCCCCCGGGACCGGACCTCTATGGAGGGGGTACTGGGCGCCAAGCTTACGAAAGCCTTGGACAAAACACTGGACTTGGTAACTGCAACACACCAAATACCGACAACAACTCCCAGCAATCATTGGCTCCCGCATCCAAACATGAAGCGACTTGTCTCAGTCTAAAGTCTAAAAAACGTGCCTTCTGGATCCTACTGTCCTACTGCGCCAACAACGGCATGCTGCCCGGCCGTCGAGATCACTTTGAACTTCGGAACTGCAGGAGCCCTGGCACATCTGTAACAATGATTCTCAATGTGTGGAATTGCCGTGCAGCAGCAAGCACCTCCCGCCTCCGGGCATGGCGACAAAATGGCTTCCAAACCCTTCACCCTGCGACATGCACACCATGTGTGGTCGACACACATGCAGCACGAGCTGGCCTCGCGGATGAAATCGCCTCACTCCATGAAAATGCTTAGGAACAAGTCCCCCAATTGCGTTTGGGCTCCGACTCCCGTTCCCCAAGCAGCAGGGAGCTCTGATGCCAGGCCGGCCCACCACGCAGGGTCCTAACAGCACCAGAGAAGTGCATTAAGGCAGTGCATAAAGCATTGCTTAAAAGGCAGAGCCAAAAAACCCTTCACCAAATGCATTGCTCGCATTGTTGCGGCATCCTGCGGGGGCCACGGTAGAGGAGAAGGCCTGCAGTCATCTCATTGGGTCCAAAAAAAAAATGACAGGCCAGGTCACCATGAGCCGGGCAGTGGCGGTGGTCGTGTGGCGGTGGCGGCGGTGGCGGCGGTGGCGGCGGTGGCGGCGGTGGTGGCGGTGGTGGCGGTGGTGGCGGTGGTGGCGGTGGTGGCGGTGGTGGCGGTCGTAGTAGTAGTAGTAGTTGTGGTAGTAGTAGTAGTAGTAGTAGTAGTAGTAGTAGTAGTAGTAGTAGTAGGAGCAGCAGCAGCAGCAGCAGCAGTAGTAGTAGTAGTAGTAGAAAAAAACGCTCCTGCCAAGGCCGGCGGTGCTTGTTTTTGCTGAGCCCTGGCCGAGAGAGGCAGTCACGGCTGAGCAAAAAGTACTACGAAAAGTTGCACAGCCACGGCTAAGCCAAAAAAAGGTTTCCGCCCATTCAAAGCGCATCGCCAAGCGAACATCAGCCTCGCCGGCTGTGCCCCCACATGAACGCGAATCCAACAACACATGGAGGCCTCGGAAGTAAACCTTCAAGAGCCGTCACAGTGCGAAACTGACTGGCCCGCTACGGGGAGCTTACAATATGACATCATCAGCACATATCAGCACCACTGCGCAGACAATCACTGTGCAGGCCGTCACCCACGGCCAACCCAGGGGCCAACCCAGATGCTCTCAGTCCGAAAGGGATCATGGAATCAACAGCGCCAGGTACACAGAAAGCTGCCGGCCTTTGATGATTGTGCCGGATTGAGCAATGCCCCCAGATGCACCCGTCAAACCCACTTTTGCAATCCAAAGAGCCCTTCGGATGGATTTGATCTCTCATGTGGTACTAGGTCTTAAACCCTTCATCGACGCACGCGGACAGCATACCAAGAAAAACGGAACAACGAGCTCCAGATTTCATGTTCGAAACTATTCCGCAATCAACCCAAACGCCATTCGGAGAGCAAAACCGGAAACATCAGAAAGGGCTCCAGATATGAACCTAGCCTTCTGCCAAGTACAGGTAGACGCCCCGAAGCTTAAGTCTGCTCTGCTATGGGGGAAGCCGCACGCCAACCTTTCAAATTCTTGTTATATTCATGTCCTGTATTAATGATTGTTTTTCTATTTACACACGCCGTTATTACAATATTCTTATTGGCGCGTATATTGCGGAAATATTGTACGGGGTATGATATAAAGAGCCCATTTCACGCTATTAATAATTATAATGATAACAATAATAATCATAATAATGATAATAATAATTATGACTCTACTGCGAGCTTTCACTCTCCAGGAATGCCAGATCTTTATCCTGCCAGTTGCACTCAGTCGCGCGCAGCACGTTACGTGAAAGATGCCGCTTGTTGCAGCACTTGTGCTGGGACACATCAAAGCCTTGAGCTTTGTCCCCCAGGCATCTGCACGATGATGCGAAACAAAGTTAGAGCTCACCCGCCGGGTGGTGGTGGGGATCGCGGTGGACTACCCAAAAACTTGAGAGAATCAGAGACGGCATATGATGTCGACTCAAGCACGCCCAACGTGCCGTCAATTGGCTACAAGTAGCATACATGACTCTACTGCGAGCTTTCACTCTCCAGGAATGCCAGATCTTTATCCTGCCAGTTGCACTCAGTCGCGTGCAGCACGTTACGTGAAAGATGCCGCTTGTTGCAGCACTTGTGCTGGGACACATCAAAGCCTTGAGCTTTGTCCCCCAGGCATCTGCACGATGATGCGAAACAAAGTTAGAGCTCACCCCCCGGGTGGTGGTGGGGATCGCGGTGGACTACCCAAAAACTTGAGAGAATCAGAGACGGCATATGATGTCGACTCAAGCACGCCCAACGTGCCGTCAATTGGCTACAAGTAGCATACATGACTCTACTGCGAGCTTTCACTCTCCAGGAATGCCAGATCTTTATCCTGCCAGTTGCACTCAGTCGCGTGCAGCAAGTTACGTGAAAGATGCCGCTTGTTGCAGCACTTGTGCTGGGACACATCAAAGCCTTGAGCTTTGTCCCCCAGGCATCTGCACGATGATGCGAAACAAAGTTAGAGCTCACCCCTTAACCACACAGTTGTGCCCTTCCCAAGTCCGCAAACTCCTTGCACAGTCGCTGAGGATATGGCTGAGCCTGCAACGACATGAAAGCATTGTCGCAATTCACACCACGCTGGCGAATGTGCCTGTGTCCTGTAAAAGAACAGATCCCTGATCGTCCTTTGCACTGTCTGCCGAGCGCTTGTAGCTGTATAAAGTTGTACAATAGTGTGGTGCGCTTTTTCCACTTCTCACCAAAAGCGCAGTGGTCCAACGTGACAAAGCGGGGTTGTGCAAAATGACAGAATCGTTGTAGCGTCGGCATCTCCCATAGCATGCTAGAACAGGGATTCTCAACAACGTATGGGACTTGGGAGTCATGACAAATATAAAGAAGTCGAAGAAGAAAAGCCAAAACGTTATTTCCATCTTGAACTTTGGCCCTGTTCTTACGCGTCAGCCAAGGAATACCCCACAGAAAGCCATCCTTTCTCAACGGAGCAGGCCCAAGCCCGTCGTGCTTGCGAGCTCGAGAAAAAGTTGTACTTGGCATCCCGGCCCAGACCAGACTCACACGCCCTGACACAATCCACGAGAAGATGCGTCTCTCAATAGAAGGATCCAAAACATTGTGTGAGTCATACAAGCATATATCAACGGCGTAAGCAAGAAGTCCTACACCCCTCAAAGCAGCAGTAAGTCTGGCAGATCCGGCGAAGATCTCGAGAAAGAAGCGGCGCGGCTTGTTAGCACAAGAGAAAATATCGACCAAGGGTACTATCAGCCCTTTATCGATCTGGCCCGCACTGCACCTCGGAACACCCTCTCCAGGTTCTGCTCGCTCCACAGGCAGTGCCGCCTGCTGCTGTCCGACAACTGCGCCAGTAGTTGCTGCATACCGACGAACACTCTGATCGGCTCTCCACCGTCCCGGGACTTGACCCCATTGAAATCCCTGGCTAACGAACTGAGATCCTCAGTAGCCCCCCCGTGACGAAGCTGGTATGGGTGAAGCCCAGAGATCCCGATGAGCTCGCCAGCCTTTTGAAACTTTTTCCGGAAGTCGTCCATGGCAAAAGCGAAGAGTCTGTCTTGGTTGCCTTTGAGTCGGCACGCTTTGTCCAGAAGCAAGTCGCCTATCCACTGCCACTTCTTCAAGTCGAACGGGAGGCTGTTGTCGTACACTCCCACCTTGTCGGGCACATGGCCCTCGTAGTCCCGGATGATCACCGTCACCCAGGCGAACTGATTGCCGGCCATGATGACGGGAGCCACGATGTGACGCTTGCACAAGTCGATGGCCTCCCCCGGTCGCAGGTACAAGTGAAAGGCTACAAGGGCCATGAGCCCCATGTCGCTTGCGCCCATGGCGCACAACTCCATCACAATACCCATCAGGATCAAGCGCGGCAGCGGAAGCCGGCTGGCCGCGGGCATCACTTTTCTCCAACCCCGCAATGCCCTTCGACTTCTCACAAGCAAACCTCGGAAGAGGATGTTCGCGAACTCCACGGCCGCCAATGTTTTTCGCCCTCGTGAGCTGCACGCCCCTCCGCGAACATGACATCCATGTAGTCTGACAGCCAGGCGTCGGTCTCCTCCTTCCCTAGAGCTTTTCGGGCCCCGTTCACCTTGCAGAAAGCCTTGAACTTGCCGAGGTACTGGCCATACTGCGTGAGGCATTCCGACGAGATGCTCTTCGTCTCTAGCACTGTCATCTGTCCACCTCTCGCGCGACTTCCTGCAGGCTTGTCGCCCGCGAAGCAATCCGGCAGCGTTCTTGCCTGGATCGTTCTTTTGGCCCTGGTGACCGCTCTCCGTCCGCTCTGTGACTTTGGCAGTACCCTCGCCTCCTTCAGCGGGCGGCCACAACTTTCTCTTGACGATAGTTCAACGATCTGACTTCTCGGATGTTGGTTGCTTGCTTTGTCACCAGCTTCTTGACTGATGAGCTCTTCTTCTCTACGAGGTGGCTTCTGGAAAGGACCCGGATTGACTTGGCCCCGGCTGGGGCCATCCGCAGGGTTGCTTTCAGACGGGCACCATCGAGCACGAATATCGAGATTGGCAGCAAGACAAATCGAGCCCACTTGTTGCATCGCGCGCAACATGTCATAGGAATGTGCCCTCCCCTTATGCAAAGCAAAGCGCAACGCCAAATTGTCAATAATGAAAACATGTCTCTTGCCTCATTCCCTTGCGGTCATAGGAGCGAACCCGTAGATGTTCGCCATCCTGATCTGCCGAGGAAGCCCCCCCCCTCGACCGGCAAGATGAAATGCATTCAGATCGGGATTTGACGAGTCAAGGATCTCCAAGTGGACGTCGTGGTCTGGCGTAAGAATGATGTACTCAAAGGTGTTGGCATCTACCTCTGCCAAGACCAATCTGGAATGAATGCACTGCGGGACTTCCCCGTAGTCCATGTACACTACATCGCCCACGTTGATGGCCATTATCCCAGGATCTGCAAGGGCCGGATTGGACTATACACACCCTTGCTCTTGCCCTTGAACTGGATGGCGACTTCTCGGTCGTCCCCCCTCCTAGTCACAGTCAGCTTAACAGCCAAAGCGAAGCCAGCCCCCACAAATACGAGAATCGAAAGCCCAATCAGAACGATCAGCCACCCAACTCCCAATGAAGAGGACTCCGCCACACGCTGAACTGAGCAATGACAGTCACAGACGCAACGAGGATTCTCTGCTTTTTCTGGAAAAAGACCTCGCACAGCGACAAGCCAGCAAAGCGAGGAGGCCTCCATGAAACGAAAGCAACTACACTACCCAAAAACTTGAGAGAATCAGAGACGGCATATGATGTCGGCTCAAGCACGCCCAACGTGCCGTCAATTGGCTACAAGTAGCATACATTATAGTAATAATAATAATAATAATCATAATAATTCAATAACAATCATAATATTCAAAAAACATACTTGTCATCATAGCAGTAGTCATAGTCTTAGTACTAGTAGTAGTAGTAGTAGTAGTAGTAGTAGTAGTAGTAGTAGTAGTAGTAGTAGTAGCAGTAGCAGTAGCAGTAGCAGTAGTAGTAATAGTAGTAGTAGTAGTAGTAATAATAATAATAGTAGTAGTAGTAGTGGTGGTAGTAGTAGTAGTAGGGCTCCCCCCCCCCCCCGGTGCGACGGAAAAAATGCACTTTTTTTACGTTTTTGAAGGTCACTTTTGTAAATGTGCACGACTATACGGGGAAAGTGTTATTTTTCACCTACTTTTAAATATTTCTTTGGTTTGTGGGTGCAAAAGTGCTGTAAATACCAGCACTTGCGTTGTTTTTTTTCAGATTTTTTGGCGGTTGCAAACATCACTGATGTAAAGCTCGATTTTGAACTTGCACGTCTTGGCCTTTTGTAGTTTTTTCTGGTCTTGCTGCCGAAATACTGTAAATAAATACCACCTGCAGCATTTTCCTCTTTTTTGTTTGGTGGGGGGGGGGTGGGGGGGTGTGCAGCTTAAATAGGGTCTATTTGGAAGCTGGGAATCGTATTTACAAGAGGAAAACAGGCCCCAAAACGTATACTTATTCACAAGAGCCATGTTCCAAATAGACCCTATTTTAGGTCCTGTAGGGTTGCACAGACAGAATTTAATTCATTAAATTCCTTAATTTCCACTTTCCCCCCTGGAATTTAATGAATTTAATCAATTAAGTCAATTAATTCATTTATTTCCAAAGGGGGGGTGGAATTAATTGAATTAGTTGAATTGATTGAATTAATTGAATTAATTGAATTAATTGAATTAATTGAATTAATTGAACCCCCCCCTTTGGAAATAAATGAATTAATTGAATTAATTGAATTAATTGGAATTAATTCAAGAATTAATTGAATTAATTGAATTAATTGAATTAGTTGAATTAGTTGAATTATTTCGATTAATTCAATTAATTCATTTATTTCCAAATGGGGGGGATTCCCCAGCCCCCACCCCTCCCCCCCTTTGGAAATAAATGAATTAATTGAATTAATTCAATTAATTCAATTAATTCAATTAATTCAATTAATTCAATTAATTCAATTAATTCAATTAATTCAATTAATTCAATTAATGCAATTAATTCAATTAATTCAATTAATTCATTTATTTCCAAAGGGGGGGTGGAATTAATTGAATTAATTTAATTAATTGAATTAATTCAATTAATTCAATTAATTCAATTCATTCAATTAATTCATTTATTTCCAAATGGGGGATTCCCCAGACCCCACCCCCCCAGCTCGATTTGGCCAAATTTTGCCCGGAGGCTGCCCGGCAAAATTTGGCCAAATCGAGCCGCGCCTTTCTGGAGGCCCGAAATTATTTAAACTATCGCGGCTCGATTTGGCCAAATTTTGCCGGGCAGCCTCCGGGCAAAATTTGGCCAAATCGAGCCACGCATTTCTCATCGCATACGAAGGGCAGCCCGATTTGGCCAAATTTTGCCCGGAAGCTGCCCGGCAAAATTTGGCCAAATCGAGCCGCGATAGTTTAAAAATTTCGGGCCTTCAGAAAGGCGCGGCCCGATTTGGCCAAATTTTGCCCGGAGGCTGCCCGGCAAAATTTGGCCAAATCGAGCCGCGCATTTCTCATCGCGTTCGACGAGCAGCCCGATTTGGCCAAATTTTGCCCGCAGACTGTTCGGCAAAATCTGGCCAAATCGAGCCGCGCCTTTCTGGAGGCCCGAAATTATTTAAACTATCGCGGCTCGGTTTGGCCAAATTTTGCCGGGAAGTCTGCGGGCAAGATTTGGCCAAATCGGGCTGCTCGTCGTACGCGCTGAGAAATGCGCGGCTCGATTTGGCCAAATTTTGCCGGGCAGCCTCCGGGCAAAATTTGGCCAAATCGAGCCGCGCATTTCTCATGGCATACGAAGAGCAGCCCGATTTGGCCAAATTTTGCCCGCAGGCTGCCCGGCAAAATTTGGCCAAATCGAGCCGCGATAGTTTAAATAATTTCGTTCAATTAGTTCATTCATTTCCAAATGGAGGGGATTCCCCAGCCCCCACCCCCCCCCTTTGGAAATAAATGAATTAATTGAATTAATTGATTAATTGAATTAATTGAATTAATTCAATTAATTCAATTAATTCATTTATTTCCAAAGGGGGGGGTGGAATTAATTGAATTAATTGAATTAATTGAATTAATTGAATTAATTGAATTAATTGAATTAATTGAATTGATTCAATTAATTCAATTAATTCAATTAATTCAATTAATTCAATTAATTCAATTAATTCAATTATTTCCAAATGGGGGGATTCCCCAGCCCCCACCCCTCCCCCCCCTTTGGAAATAAATGAATTAATTGAATTAATTGAATTAATTGAAATAATTGAATTAATTCAACTAATTCAATTAATTCCACCTCCCCTTTGGAAATAAATGAATTAATTGAATTAATTGAAATTCAATTAATTCAATTAATTCAATTAATTCAATTAATTCATTTATTTCCAAAGGGGGGGGGGGGTGGGGGCTGGGGAATCCCCCCCATTTGGAAATAAATGAATTAATTGAATTAATTGAAATAATTGAATTAATTCAATTAACTCAATTAATTCCACCTCCCCTTTGGAAATAAATCAATTAATTGAATTAGTTGAATTAATTGAATTAATTCAATTAATTCAATTAATTGAATTAATTCATTCATTTCCAAAGGGGGGGGGGTGGGGGCTGGGGAATCCTCCCCATTTGGAAATAAATGAATTACTTGAATTAATTGAAATAATTGAACTAATTCAATTAATTAAATTAATTCCACCTCCCCTTTGGAAATAAATCAATTAATTGAATTAATTGAATTAATTCAATTATTTTAATTAATTCAAGTAATTCATTTATTTCCAAATGGGGGGTGGGGGCTGGGGCATCCTCCTCCCCCCAATACTAAACCTCGAGCCCGGGCCTCCCCCCAATACTAAATCACGAGCCCGGGCCTCCCCCCAATACTAAATTACGAGCCCGGGCCTTCCCGCAATACTAAATCACGAGCCCGGGCCTCCCCCCAATTCTAAATCACGAGCCCGGGCTAAATCACGAGCCCGGGCCTCCAAATTACGAGGCCGGGCCTCCCCCCAAATACTAAATCACGAGCCCGGGCCTCCCCCCAATACTAAATCACGAGCCCGGGCCTCCCGCAATACTAAATCACGAGCCGGGCCTCCCCCCAATACTAATTTACGAGCCCGGGCCTCCTCCCAATACTAAATCACGAGCCCTCCTCCCCCCAATACTAGGGCACAGTTTTTGCTCCAAAAAGTGACATCGCAAGCCCTGGTCCCTAAGATTTTGAGCTCATTTCTTGCCCCAAAGAGTAGCATCGCAAGCCCTGGTCCCGAAGATTTTGGGCTCATTTCTTGCCCCAAAGAGTAACATCGCAAGCCCTGGTCCCTATTATTTGGGGCCCAGTTTTTGCTCCAAAGAGTCAAATCGCAAGCCCTGGTCCCTAAGATTTTGGACTCAGTTTTTTGCTCCAAAGCAAGCCCTGGTCCTTAAGATTTTGGGCTCATTTCTTGCTCCGAAGAGTCAAATCGCAAGCCCTGGTCCCGAAGATTTCGGGTTCAATTTTTGCTCCACAGAGTCAAACCGCAAGCCCTGGTCCCTAAGATTTGGGGCACAGTTTTTGCTCCAAAGAGTCAAATCGCAAGCCCTGCTCCCTAAGATTTTGGGCTCATTTCTTGCCCAAAAGAGTGACATCGCAAGCCCTGGTCCCTAAGATCTTGGGCCCAGTTGCTCCAAAGAGTCAAATCGCAAGCCCTGGTCCCTAAGATTTGGGGCACAGTTTTTGCTCCAAAGAGTCAAATCGCAAGCCCTGGTCCCTAAGATTTTGGGTTCATTTCTTGCCCAAAAGAGTGACATCGCAAGCCCTGGTCCCTAAGATCTGGGGCCCAGTTGCTCCAAAGAGTCAAATCGCAAGCCCTGGCCCCTAAGATTTTGGGCCCAGTTTTTGCTCCAAAGGGTCAAATCGCAAGCCCTGGTCCCTAAGATTTTGGGTTCAATCTTTGCTCCAAAGAGTAACATCGCAAGCCCTGGTCCCTAAGATTTGGGGCCCAGCTTTTGCTCCGAAGAGTCAAATCGCAAGCCCTGGTCCCTAAGATTTTGGGTTCAATTTTTGCTCCAAAGAGTGACATCGCAAGCTCTGGTCCCTAAGATTGGGGGCCCAGTTTTTGCTCCAAAGAGTGACATCGCAAGTCCTGGTCCCTAAGATTTGGGGTTCAATTTTTGCTCCAAAGAGTGACATCGCAAGCCCTGGTCCCTAAGATTTGGGGCCCAGTTTTTGCTCCAAAGAGTCAAATCGCAAGCCCTGGTCCCTAAGATTTTGGGTTCATTTTTTGCTCCAAAGAGTAAAATCGCAAGCCCTGGTCCCTAAGATCTTGGGCCCAGTTTTTGCTCCAAAGAGTCAAATCGCAAGCCCTGCTCCCTAAGATTTTGGGTTCAATTTTTGCTCCAAAGAGTCAAATCGCAGGCCCTGGTCCCTAAGCAAGCCCTGGTCCTTAAGATTTTGGGTTCGTTTTTTGCTCCAAAGAGTGACATCGCAAGCCCTGGTCCCTAAGATCTTGGGCCCAGTTTTTGCTCCGAAGAGTCAAATCGCAAGCCCTGGTCCCTAA